>VZRR01001439.1:8264-58328 GCA_013398015.1 Oreocharis arfaki | reverse complement strand
CCGGCCCGGCACCCGCTGTCCTCAGCACGTAGGGCTCCAAGGGGCTGGGAAAGTAACTCCTCGGGGCTTTGGCCATGAGGTAGGTGCCGGGAAAGAACTCCCTGCTTCCCACATAGCCAAAGCCGGGCAGGGCACTGGGCTCCCCCACGGTGGGGGCTGGCGGGTGGCAGAGGGGGCCAGCTCTGTGGGGTGACAGTGGGTAGGGCGGGGGCGGGTAGCACATTGCTGACCTCTCCCTGTTCACTGGGCTGGCATCAGGTGGCTGGAGCCTGGGCCAGGGGTCCAGGCTGAGGCTGGGGACCTCGGGCACCTTCTTCTGGCTCTGGGCAGTGGGACAACTCGCTTCCAGGAATGGGGTGCTGGGGGGTGGCCCGTACTTGTCAAAGGTGGCATAGTAGGGGGGTAAGGCAACGGGGGAGCCCAGCTGCTCCTTGGAAGGCAGCGCCAGGCTGGAGGGCAGCGGCGGGAGGCCGTGGTCGGAGCAGGGACCTCTCTTGTGGGGCTCACCGGGGTGGAGAGGGTGGGTTGCAGGGGGCAGAGCCCAGTTGGCCTCCCCTGGTCGCTGCTGCAGGCTGTCCGCTTGTGTCCCCAGCAGCAGAGCCATCCTGGGAGCCAGGAAGGAGGCGGGGGCTCCATACACCGGCCTGGGGACTGCCAGCGGGGCTGCCTTGCTCACCACCACCGGCTTCTTCACAGGCAAGGGGCACCTTGGGCTGTCCAGCTTCTTCCTTGCCATCAGCTGCTCCTGGCTCAGGCTGTCCTTGCTCTTCTGGGCGTCCAGGGGCTGCAGCCTGGTGCCCAGGCTCTCCGACGGGTACAGCAGGAAGCCCAGCAGTGGCCCCTCGGCCGGCACGGGCTGGCTCATGGCACCGGGGCCGTGGTGCAGGTAGGTGGGCGCGGGGCTCCAGTGAGCCGGGGGCTGCTTGGGACCCTCAGGGTGCTGCAGCGGGCAGGCAAAGTAGGAGCCCTTGTAGCTGAAATGGTTTTCAGAGCCAGGGTGGGGCACGGAGCTGGAACTGCCTGGGATTTTGCCGGGCAGGAAGCCGGTGGCGGGCTCCAGATGAGGCAGCTTGCTGAAAACCACGGGGTCCGCGGACTGCAAGTACCGTTTTGAGGCCATTTAAATGCTGCTGCCCATGGCCCCACGGCAGAGGTGAGCGGGCCTTCCTGGATAAGAGAGAGAATAAGCCGTGAGCAAATCAAGCCCCCAGACCCAGCAGCCTGTGCTGGCACAGGGTGAGAGTGTTACAACCCGCCCCTCAAGGTGAGGGTAAACCAGGTTCTTGTTAATGGATCCTTTGGGGCTGATTAGAGTGAAGCAACGCTGAATGACCAGTGTTCATAAATATATATATATATATGCGGTTTATTTAAGAGCAATTCGGTTGCAGCGGAGCCGTTCTGGTTATTACCTACTGTAACAGCAATACAAAAGCATAAAAGTAACACTTCCGAAGATGCCTAAGGAAAAGAAAGGGAAGGAAAGGGCAAGAGTAGGAAGATCCCTCCACCCGTGGATCTTCCAACAAGACTGGCTTGCTGCAATTCCACCATGATGGTGGCTGTGCGGATCTATCTGGGGTGAGGGAAGCCCAGGAAACGCCAAGTTCCATGGGTTAATAGAGCACTCCGGCTCGGTGGGAACGCCCAGGTACCTCCCCTGGGGCAGGGAGTTTTACACTGGATGATGTAATGCTGTGGATCACGGGACACCACCGAGTTTTTGTTTGCCTGGGACACCTTTTAGGACGCATTGTATCGCTCAGAGGCCAATTATGGCCCGTAAGAGGGGATGAATACCTGCAGGATAACTGCGAATGCCCTGCTAAGGGGAGTTTTCACAGCTGAGCCACTCCTGTAGGGACATTGGCAGGATCAAAAAGCACCATCCCACTTGCCAGATCTGTCTCTTATCAGCCTCTTCCCTTATCTCGTCCAACAGGCAACTGTAGCCTCATGGGTGTGCACCTGGGCAGTCACTGCAAACGGCCGATTGTTCCGAGTCATTAACCATTAACATTCCAGCCTCTTACACCACCCCGTGACTCAAACATTCCATCGGTTCTCTTCTGCTGCAGCTCCAAATCTTCTCGGATGGTGGTGATTTTCAGATAATGGCACAGGAGGTCATGTGACATTTTCAATTACTTTGTCCAGAGTACTTAGTTCTCTGTTAATATCTCTGAAAAATTTACCCACATCATCCTACATTTAAAGCCTTCCGAGGAAGAACATGGAAGGTTAGCACATATCTTTTTTGTTCTAAATATGCATAAATCCTTGTACTAACTCCCAGGCTGAGTTTGGTTGAGACAAATCCATAAGATAAAAAGCTTTTCCCACATCATTTTTTCCCCAGTAAAAAGACAAAATAAACTTAGCAAAAATCAAACTAAATATAAAAATTGTTTGACTAATATTTGGTCTACAAACGAGTTACTTTTGATGAAAACACAAACAAAACAACTACAAATAAACTGAGAATCTTAGCAGGAACTTTTAGTGCATCAGGCAGGCCTTGGATCAAGACAGGGAATCTCTGCAGATCTGCCTCCAGTTCCGCAAGGGAATGTCACTGCAGCTCCAATAATTGTGTGGGCATTAACTGGAGACACACAGCCTTCTGTACACTTTCTACAGCGTGGCCAGTCTTGAGGGCTTTAATTGTGTCAGGATGTCTCCTTTCCACAGGATCCGATCCTTCTCGCCAGTGGGGGAGTCCTGGGAGGCTGCCTGGGAACTTCTCCATGTGTCTCCTTGGAAAAGTCCTGGAAAGCTCCGGCTGCTTTGGTTCCAAAGCCTCCATGAGCATCTGCTGCAGGCAGCAGGGAGCAAAGCTGGGTCAGCTCAGTTGAGGAGCCAGCTGACACAGACACACAGTGCTCAAAATTCACATCCCCGGCTTCACCTTTTAAAGTAATTTGAGGGTTTTGCCCCAAGGCAGCAGCTCACCCTCTCCCTCAGGGTGCCTTCTGATCTGGGGCTGCTGCAGGGCGAGCGCTGGCCCACAGTGACAGGTGGTGGGTGCCAGCAGGTGGAGCTGGCAGCCTGTCCCAGCACAGTCCTGCATCCCTGAGAATCCCAAGTGTTCTCTCAGTGTCACCTGGCATCACCCAGCATCTCCTGAGCATCCCACTGAGACATCTGAGCATCACCTGGGCCCCAAGAGCACCACTGCACCAGCAACCAGTGTTCCCCCAGCACCACCCGAGCGTCCTGTACACCACCCAAGCAGCCCCAGGACACACCAGAGCATCACTCAGCGTGCTCCCAGCGTGGCCAAATGTTACCCAGTGCCTCCCAGCATGGCCCAGCAACCCCAAGGCCAGGGATGGACTCCCTGCAGTAGGATCTCCTCCATGCTGGTTTTCTTTTCCCTTTTGTGGCAGCGTTAGCAGAGAAGCCAAGGAGGAAATGGAGGAAGAGCACGTGGAGATAAGATAAAAGCCACATCAACAGCAGGGGAAACGGAGCAGATATGGGGGGAGACTTGTGGGGGGAGATAAGGGAGTGAGCCAGTGGTGGGGCTGCAGCTCTGCCGGGAGGGAACCAGAGCATGACCAGCCTCCCCCCAGCCCCAGCTCACCCCAAAACAGCACAACTGAGCCTTCCCAGTGGGTTTCTCATGCAAGCTTCAACAATTTATCGCTTCCCAGGAAGGACACTGCTTCCCTGGACTCCTTTGAAAACCCCCATGGGAGGCTCGGTGCTTCCCTTCCTGCTTGCACCCTTGGAAGCAGCTCCCCCACATAATTTCCCACAGCTTTATCCTCAGGATAAGTCCTTGAGGTCATTGCCAAGACATGTAGTACCAATTAAATTTGCCAGCACGTAGATCCAGGGAAAACAGCTCACTTCAAATCGAAGAAAGCTTGAAGAAAACCCCAGGCCGGGTTATTTTCCTTCCAAAAGGGATCTCTTGGGAGGGTGGTGTTTTAATCCATCTCCCTGGGAGATGCTGCGTGGGAGGGAGATGCAGGCATGGGATCCCTTCCCAGCTGTGACAGAAATCCAGGATCTTGTGAGTCCCGACATTTCCCTGCTGCTTCTTCCCTTTCCCCGAAGCCCCTGGATCTGTGACTCCCCAGCGTGGGGATATTGTGACACCGGCCCTGCTGTCACCACGGGATCGGGTGACGCCACCGGGCACGATGCAATCGCCCTGTTTCACCCAGCTCCAGCTTCAGGGCTTGCTGGAGGGATGAAGAGCAGCACCAGTCATCCCCCGGCGGGCCGGAGCCAGGCACACGGATTGTCTGATGGGATTGAGCTCATTACCCAAATTAGGGTGAGGGCACTCAGGGGCTCCCTCTCTCCATGAAGTCCACTGGGGCTCTGCCCAGCCGGTGCCATCCCCACACTTGCGCCATGGCAGGAAAACAGCTCTGCTTTTGCTGTCACCACCAGCTTTTTCTCTCTGGGACTATCCCTCTTGCAGCCAGCGGGGGAGGAGAGGGACACGTGGGAATCAGGGCTGGGGGGGATGCCTGGAAGAACCCCAACACATGCAGCCAGTAATTCCGAAACCCCACCGCTGGGAAAAGCAGCGGGTGGAATTAACACAACCCGTTATTCCTCTTTTTTTACATTCTTCTCATTTTTTCCCTTCTTTCTTCTCAGGGTTTTTTTCCTACAAGGGGCCGTTTGGCCGGGAGGGAGTAAAAGTAAAACCAAACGCAGAAGAACACGTGCCGCCACCAGCGAAACCTCCCGCGGTGGCGGAATAAGCTCCCGCGGGCCTCAGAAAGCCTTATCTGCCGCGTTTCGGCTGTCCAAAGGGCACGGGAGGGCTCCCGCAGCCCCTCCGCGGGGCTCCTTGGCCTGCCGAGCTGTTGGGAACACCTCGGACACGTCCTTTGGCTCCGACAGCTCCGAACAACGCGCCCGTGTCTGTTATCAGCGGGGCAGCCAGGCGCGGCACGCAGGCTCCCCGGAATTTCCTCCCCGGGATGCGATGCCGGGAGCGGGAGCCTCCCACCGCAGTCTCCCGCCTCCTCCACCGCCACGTGATGCCAAAAACAGCCGCCAACTCCCGGCCAGCCCGCAGGAATCGAGAACCAAAATCTCCTAAAGCCGCTGACATCCAGCATTCCCAGCCCCCCCGAGGTGCTGCGGCAGGGGGGACTTCCCGGGGTCTCCCTGAAACCAAGGGACTTCACCGCCACGGAGGCGGATTCTGTCCTGGTTGCACAACCTCGGGGACTTCGGGATCCTGCCGAGGAGGTCACCTTTCCCATCTCTGGCGAGTTCGGATGAGCTCACCGGCAGCGCTCCCCCCAGTTTCGGTCTTTCGGGGAAACCAGCAAGAGCCCTTAGCGGTCCCAGCTCCCTCATTCCGTATCTCGTCCCTTTTCCACAAAGTTTGCAGCTCCCGAGCTTCTCTCGGGCGGGCAAAAGCCCAGCCGGAGCCTTCCCGTGGACCGAGCCAGCAGCTTTTCAAGGCAGTATCCTCACGGAATGCATGCAGCAAGTCACGCCTTGTCTGCGAATTAAGCTGAAACCCCCCAGGAATATTCACCTTTATTAAACAAACAAACAAACAACTTTACGGAGCATTGAGCAGTCACCAGAAGGGCTCAGTGACTGCGTCCTCCTCTATGCGGGGGATTAAAACCCCTCCAATACGCATCGATCCCATTCCGACCCTTCGAAGTCACATCCAAGGTTGGCCACGGTCACGGCTGCGACCCCCTTCCCCCCCGGTGCTCGCAGGCCCTGGCCAGGACACGAGGTACGGATGTGGCAGGGGTGGGTGGCCGTGTCCGTCCTTCTGTCCCCTCCGCACACCCACGGTCACCGCTTTCGTGTGGGTAACGCTCCGGCGACCCCCAAAATAAACCTCTCGCAGGAGCTTGAGCACACTCACGCTGCGAATCAGCCGCATGATCCAAAGTGTCCATAAATGGGTAAAATCCCGGGATCCGGAGCCTGCAACCCGTTTTTCTTTGCACAGCCCAGCGAGAAGCAGATGAGCCCGAAGAAGGCGTGCAGGCATTCCCCCCTGCTCGAGGGTTTCACCCGCCAAAGGAGCCCCAAGGCAAGCGCGGGGCTGGCTGGGGGTCCGCCCGCCCCGCTGCCCCCGCATCCCTCCGCTCCATCGCGGCTCCTGCGGGACGCGCATCCCTCCGGCCCCGCACTCACCTGCGGCTGCGGCGCGGTGCCTCCCCCGGCGCATCGCTACGGGCTCGGGTGGGGGGCTCGGTGCGGACGGGGGGAACGGGGGGGCCACTGCCCCTCCTCGGCCGGCAGCCCGCGTTGTGCGGAGGAAGTGGGAGGAGGAGGAGGAGGTGGAGACGGAGGAGGAGGAGGAGGGCTGGGTGTGCGTGTGGGCCGGCCGGAGGGAGGGGACGCGACGGGACAGCAGAGGACAGCCCAGCCACATGTGCGCTGAGCTGGTCGGGGCTCTGCCCTGGTGCTCGGAGCGGGGACTCTCGGGTCAGGAACATCCCCCACGTTGTTTAATTACTACATCACCCGCAGCCGGGGAGCCCCTGTACGGGGGGGTCCCCGTTGCAGCGAGGCCCCCGTTATGGAGGAGGGGCCGCATGGGGAGCCCGCGCTGCGGGGAGCGTTATTAAGGGCAGCCCTCACTGCGTGGTGCCTCATTAAGGAAACCCCCATTCTATGGAGCCCCCATTAACGGGACCGCCATTTCAGGCAGTCCCTGTTCGGAACTACCCTCCCATTATGGAGAGACCCCAATAGGGAGGGCCGACATTAAGGGGACTCCCCTTACAAGTAGGGCCCATTAGGGAGGGACCCCCATTAAGGACCTCCCACTTACAGTTCCCATTAGGGACCCCCATTAAGAACCTGCACTTACAGGCAGCCCCACTAGCGAGGACCCCCACGGATGGACCCCCCAGTGCAGGTGTTGCAGATCACGCCGAAGTCGCGGTTCCTGGAACGTGACTGCGGAACGTTGAGGGCTCGGTAACAACTCCACGCAGCCCAATGCAGTTTAGGGGCCCCACGGCTGCCGTAGTAACAAATTGTTCAAAACCACGGGCACAGCTCGCCCAGACAGGGAAGAGCTTCATATGTAACATTTTCTGATGAGTCCTGCAGGGTAATGAAGAAGGGTATCATCTTGAGCCGTGAGTGCACCTCAGGCGGAGTCACCCGCCCTGTATCCGGGCGGACAATAATGTCTGTTTTCTTACACCGGGGTTAAGGAGTTTTATTCCTGATTTCCGTGACGCAGGCATTCCCCATAAAGGGGATGCCCCATTTCACCCCGTGCATTGTGGGGATTCCCTGTGAAACAGGAGCCCCCGTTACAGGAGAACCCCCTCTTTACAGAGGACTCTCAGCACAGCGGAGCCTCCTCCAGGCTGAGTCCAGCGGGACGTGGCCGGAGGTCCGGGTCTGGCCGGACACAAGTCCCTGTGTCCACAAAAAATCGCTCTCCCGTCTCGTATGCAGGGACAGAGGGAAGCCGAGGGATGCGCAGGCAGCCTGGGGTGGGCCGGGGATGGCTTGTGAGCCCCCTCCGAGTCACTACCCGCCCCAAAGCATAGCCCCGCCTCCTGGATTTAACCCCCGCCAGCCCCAAGCATTCACACGTAGCGTTTATCTCAGGAGTCGCGTCTGGAAAAGTCCATACAAACATTCCCGGACTAATAATTAACCCTCATAAAAGGCACGTAAATATGATTAACCCAGTGACACAGATCCCGGCAGATTAAGTGCGTTGCCCAAGGCCGTGGAGTGAAGCAGTGGCAGAGGCTCAGCTCCCTGAGGCAGTGAGAAATAAAGATTTCAAGCGAAAAATAAATAATTCCACTTTTTTGTTACTTTATTGAACAAAGACCGAGAAAGGCAGGGTTTCAATTCTCCTCTCCCTGGCCTCACAAGCATTATTTTCCACTTATAGCTTTAATTTATAGCAGTTTTATGGCAGCAGCAGAGAAAATAAGGATCTGGGAGTAGATGGTGCTGAATTCCCAGTCCCTCGGCTCCGAAGTTCACACACCACTGCTTTGTCTGGAATTCATCGATCAGGTGCTGCTATTAATATTTTCTTTGGTCAAACAGTAATGCAATTAGAGAATAGTTATTACATGTAATTATGAGATATTATATATTAGTGTGCAACATAGAATAGTTATTATGTATTAAAACAAGCAAATGGGTGGGTGATGCAACTTGTTATTTGGAGTTATGGGCATTAAAACTATCAGTGTGAATTTCTACCTCACTGAACAGAATCACAATTCCCTCGACATGGCAGATAATCCCTTTAAGCTTGAGTTGGCTCATATATTTACATAACTTTACTCAAGAAACACATTTCCTCATCCCAGTTTGGCCACATCCCTGCTGCCAGGCACCCAGCTGGACTCTGAAAACTGAATTTCAACATCATTTTCTCACTCTTACATTTCTCTGGCGCAGAGAGGGAAGTTTCTACCTGTTGTCTCAGCAAATACCTGCTGTTTTGTTCTTTTTCCTGTGAATTTCCTTCTCTCAACTTCCCGTGTGGTTCATCTCTGCATTAGTGACTCAAATGATCTGAGCAGCTCCTTGCTGAGGCATCAGACCTGCTGGCACCATCAGCACAGGAGACACCAACTTAAAAAAACCCCCATTATTTAACTTTTATTTTATCGTTTTAATTTTTATATAATTTTTGAAGACATAAGAACTGGGAATGTGGCTTTGGGAGAAAGGTGGGTGGTGATCCCCACTCAGGGCATGGCCATTCCCACCCTTTTTGCCCCTTCAGCCATCAGCATCCTCTCTGTTTGGTACCCAGTGATGGGAGAAGCCCCAGCACCCACAGGGTTGCTGTGAGCCCAAGGAGGTGAGGATTTGACCGATTTAGTAAAATTTTGGCCATGTGGTTTTCAATTTTCTTTTTGAGGCTTCTCAGCCTCAGCATCTACGTTCAGTCTGTTGTTTGCTGGGCTGTGGCCCCCTCTAAGTGCTCACGAAACCCCCTGGCTTCACATTGCCACTGCCTGCAGGGTCCCCATAATCCATGTCCAGGGTGGGACACCCATCCTGGGGCTCACCCTGGCAGGCACAGGGGCTCCAGGTGGCAATATGGGCATCAGGTTCCTGGCTCCAGGCAGCACTTGGGGTTCATTGCTGCTCCCCAGCCACACCACTGCTCCCATAGCCCAAAAAGGGTCGGTTCTTGTCCCAGCTTTTGCTGCCCAGTTTGTTCTGGTGCTAATTAAGCCCCTCAGAAGGATTTAACCCCCTCTAGGAGGGAAGAACCCAGAGTGACACTGGCCAGGGGTTCGAGTGATGGAGAAGGGTGGGTGGTCCCCAGCTCACAGGCCTGTCCATCTCTTCCTGTGGCAGATCTGTCCAAGAACATCTACCTTCATTCATTTTTCCCTCTTCTCTTTGATTTGCTTCCTCATAAAGTCATGCTTTAGGTTCAGGAGACATCAGCTGCTCAGCTGATCCCCCGGTGACAGGGAGAGGTGGGATTTAAGGTCACCCACTGCCACAAGCCCCACAGCTTCCCAGGTTTTAAACACAGCATCCCTCCAAAAAGACCTTGGGTTTGCTCCTAGTGATGCCTGGGGTGGCCACCTAAAAGCAGAGACTAGACAGGAATAGGGGAATAAAGGGAGGTATTTATTTGAAAGGCCTTCAAGGTACACCCTGGGCAGGCCAAAGGCTACACCCAGGAGGGACCATGGGTCACGAGTTCTTCACACTTTTATAAGTTTGGTCCCTTTGCATATCAGGGTTAATTCTGCAATTATAACTTTAGTTAATGATGTAATTTCCCCAAGTTTACCCCCCCCTTGTTAAGATTTTAGTTTACACATTTTGGGCCTGGGACAATCTGGATGTCCTTGGAGAGCAAACTCAGAGAGGTTTGTTATGTCTCACCAGCCTGAGAGAGCAGTAGCTAACAGGCCACAAGAAACTTCAGAGTTACACACCAGGCAGCACAGGATTTGAAAAATATGAAAGTGAAAACCTAAGGCACCACTAGGGACCACAAACCCCTCTCCACTCCCCAAATCATCTGGCAATCCCCCAAATTATCCAGCAGAGCTGAAGCAGAGATGACTTTTTTTGCCTCAGGAGCCATTTGGAGGGGAGTGGGAGATGGATGGGGCCCTCCTCTACACCTGAAATATGTCCCACGTACGGAATGAAGGCAAATCCTCTGGGAATTTGGGACACCAGCACCTGTTGCTCTGTCCAAGAGGACAAGAAGGGGCTGTATCCCACTCCACCATCCCCAGGGCTCCTGCTGGGGACTTCCTGGCCTTGTTAGCAGCCCTCGCCTTGGAGACATCCCTGGCGGCAGCAGCACCCCCGATGAGGCTCTAATTATCGAGCTAATTGGAGTAAGGGAGCTGCACAGACAGTCCCAATTTCCCACGCACAGCCTGGCTGGAGGAGGGGGGCAGAGGAAAACAGGGATGAAGGGTTGGAATGGTGGGGGGGAGCTGGAGGGAGGAGGATTAGGGAGGGCTCCCAACAGCTGCCATTGTGGTTAAATTTAAAGTACACTTACTGTGAAGAGAAAAATCAGGGTTTCCTCATCCCACTCATTTCTTCTGGAGCCAAGAAGGAGTTGAAACCTTGGAAGCTGCCAGCTCCTTCCAAGCCTCCAGTGAGTGCTGGCAGTGAGAGGAGGAGACCCAAACATCCTCTGAAATACCCATTCCCACATCTCTCCCTGTCCTGGAACTCAGACCCCATGCTCTGAGGTTTTTTGGGGTGGGTCTTTACAATTTCTCCCACCCCTCCTTGCTCTGGATCTCCTTCCATCCAGGGTAAGATCCCCTTTTAGGCTGAACAAGGAGAAAATTAGGTCTGGAACTGGAGATTTTTAAAGTCCCTTACAACCCAGACCTTTCTATGATTCTAAAAAACCACATCACAGGCAGATCTGGTTGCTCATCCAACATTCTCACAGCTTTATCTCCTTCAAAACTTTGATTTGGATCCTGTCAGGGCCTACAATTATTGGTAAATAAATAAAAATCCCAACCTGCACTGCTTGCTGCCCCAAGAAAGCAATAAAGACAAAGCCCAGCAACCCAGAGATGCAGGTACCTCATTATCTCCAGATAATTATCCGTAGGTAATGAGATATCCAAACCCCAGCAAGAGCAGAGTGGGAATAAATCCCCAAGGGACATGAAACATCATCCCCTTCCCCCCCGGAATCACGGAATTGAGCAGACCCCACCAGCCAAGAGGGTTTTTCTCTGCTAAGTCATTCCCTCAGCAAGCTGCTCTCCAAGGAACACTGAAAACAAAATGAATCCTGTTCTCCCAGGAGGAGGAATCCAAAAATAACCCTGTGGATGAATGAGCAGCACAAAGCCAACTGCTGAGGCTCGGGTCGAGTTTGGGAGCTGAAAGCTTTCCAGCTCCATGTTCCCACTTGAATTACTGCCCCGGCATTCACATGCTGTTCCTGCACTTAAAAACAATAAAAAAGCCGTGGTGTTTCTTTTTGCTTTTGTTTCCCAGTATGGGAGGTGAAATCCTGCAAAACCCTGGGGGAGGATGCAGGCAGGGAGAAGCCCCGTGGAGCAGCCCACAGGCTGATGGAACCCATCCAAAGCTGAGGAAAGCCACTTGTGCATCAGGACACAGGCCTGGAGTCCATGGCTCCAGCGCTGAATTCCACAGCCGGACTTGCTTAGCTCAGCGTGTTTGGATGCTCCCTCTGTGGGGAGCCCTGGGATGGGGGCAGCACTGGAGATGCTCTCGACATGCTCCCTGCCCTCTCAGCTGGCAGGATGCAGGCACTGGGGTGGCCCAGCCGCTCCCTGCCGGCAGGAAGGAAACAGCCCCGAACGCAAGGATACCCATGGAATACCCAGGGCAGTCCCATGGCAGTTTCTCACCCACACCAGGAGCATCCTGGGGCATGAGAAAAGGCCTTTAGCAGGAATCTCACAGCCAGGAACAGATTCCTGGGCTGGGATTCCCCTGCGAGCCTCCCCTCCTTCTGCCACCTCGGCATCCTGCCCTTCCACTGGGAAGCAGCCCCCTGCCCGCGTTTGTTCCCTGGGCACCTCTGGGGACACCCCCAGCATTCCCGGTTTGCAGGAAGAGGAAGAGAGCAGCCAGGGCGGGGAAACCACCTTGCTCAGTGCTGTGTGGTGAGGAATAGACCTGTGGTCTTGGAAAAGCCTTGGATGTGGTGACAGCAGAGCCAGGGAAGCTGGCGAGCTGCCCTCTGCTCCGGCCAGCAGCCTCTATGCAGCTCCCAGCCACAGGAACACCAGGATGAGCACCGACAGGAGCCAGCCCCATGCCCGAACACCCCTCGCCTCCCTGGGCTCCGAAAGGAAGCCGAGTCCCTCTGTGGGACTGTCCGTGTGTCTGTCCATGTTTGGGAAGCTGGCCTCACTGGCACAGCTGGGATTGGGGTGCCACCCCTCCTGCCCTGGCTGCTGGCCAGGGCGCCCCAAATCCCCAGGGATGCTGCTGCTCTTCCAGAGGCTCTGGAGCTGTGGCTCTCAGGGATCTGCATCCTAATAAGCACCATGATGTAACTCCGAGTAAGCCTTGCAAGGGATCAGCTTGAGGAAGCTGTGGTTTCTTACCTCTTCTTTTTTTTCCCCCTCCTTTTTTTCTGCTCTGGTTGAGGTCACCCAGTTTGAACCTCAGCAACATAAGGACCTTCTTCCCCTCCTCCTCCCATCCGTGGCCTCTCTCCCCAAGAGAATCCCTTTGTCTGTGCCAGCAATGCTGCTGCCTGTACCTAAAGCTCTGGAATGGTTAATTAACTTATTTCTATATGATTCCCACTGTGGGAATGGCTACAAGACTCTGTAACACCTCTGTTCTCCACCAGTTATCTCTGATGTCCGTGTGTTCGGTGTTCCTGCAAGCTATTGACTGGCTATTGAGCTGCCTCCCACGCAGCCAGTGCCCACAAGCCTCCCACGGAGGCACCGAGATGCTCCAAAAGTCTTTAAAATAGTTTTTGTTCCCTTCTGGCTGGGGTCAGGAGTGGGTTCACCTCTCCAGGGTGTTTGCATGGCATTGCTGTGGTATCTCCCACATTCCTTTGCTCTGTGTGGGAGGACAGGCATAGAATTGTGATGAATTTGACCATTTTATTCCCTCTCCTGCCTGCAGAAACCACTGTCAATCCTGGAAACTCTTCACTCTTCTGCAAGGCTCCCTGGCTCTGGGCTGGCTCCAGCCCTGCTCTGGAGGCTGCTCTCTTCCCTCCAGGATGGTCCAGGGTGGTCTCTCCTCTTCCTCTAGGAACACTCAGCATGTGGCACTGATGGGGAAGAGGACACCAAGATGGATGAAGGTTTTCCACAGAGAAGAGCCAAGCTCCTGCAGGAAGCCCAAGGACCAAGGTGGAAGGCCTCAGGATCCAGTGGGACTCATGGCTGCAGTAGTGGCCACCAAATCCCTGGAGCTCAGAGGCTTTTGCTGTGCCAGCATGGAGGTCCCTCTCCTGTGGGATCATCTCTTCATCCTCCTAGCTGGTGCTGGGTCTCTCAACTGGGCTCTTCCCAGTTGGCTCCACTCCCCCCATGTCAGAGCAAGCCACGAGTGTCGCTGCTGCTCAGCCACCAAAAATGGTGATACCAGCTATAAAACCACCAGAAGTGGTGCGAAAGGGATGTTTCCCTCCTGGTGGGAAGAAGCTCCACATGGGAGGGGATGGCCCAGGAGGCCAACTGGAGCTTCACCGTCCTCCCTTCCCGGGTGGCTTGGCTCAAGGACTCACAAGACGAGAGAGCAGAGCATCCCCGTAATCTGCCAGGGTGGATTCGGGCTCGTCTGCTCCAGTCTGCAGCCTGAGTGCTGAGGTGGGACCAGGAAGAGGAGCCCTCTCTGTTTACTCACATAGTTTCAAGGTGAATAATGTGCACTCAGCCCAGCTCTGGCTCCGTGGTGCTGTCAGAGAGCAAGACCTTCCCCTCCCAGCTCCCCCAGCCCTTGCCCTGTCAGGATGGGCTGAAGAAGCTCTCAAATGGAAGGACATGGGGCTTTGAACCCCTTCCTGCACCATCCCAGAGGGGCTGGGGGCCACAGAACTCTCCTTGCCCGGCACAGAGGATCCTTGTTCTCCTTTCCTCCCCTTCCCCCTTCCTTTTGGCACATGAGGAGCTGCTTTGATGCCCTCATGAGACGGATTTTCCACCGATAACAGATCCTGGTGATAACAGATCCTGGTGATAACAGATCCTTGTGGTCACCCCTGTGACTGGCTCCTACTGACTCATTCTTCCCATGAGGTTAAACCCTGGTGTCTCCAGCTCCCTTCAGCCACCTTGGGAATGGGGATATCTTGTTTCCTTCATGTCCACCTCCACCAAATAACCCCCTCCTGATCCTGCTCAGTCCTGACCCTGGAGCTTGGCCAACCCTTGGCCAGCCTGTCCCCAGGAATTAACTGCTACCCTGTGCCTTGGATGTGGGAGCACCACTTTGCTGATGGTTTTTCTTCTTCCACAACCATCAGCTGAAGCAGAGGATCCAGGGAAAACATCAGACCTCAGTGAGCTTCACCACCCAGCAGTGAGCTGGCGATGGTCTCTGTGTCCTGGGTGGCTTCCTCTTCCCGGAATTGCTTTTTGAAGCTGCCCTCATCCTCCTGCGTCAGGAGAAATCCTATGGAGAAACATCTCTTTCAGACATGCTGGATGCATTGCACGGTCCTGGGTTTTGCATAAGAGGCAGTGAGTCACCACCTTCTCACCACTTATCTTCTCTGGACTCATCGGCATGGTACAGACCTCGGTCACATCTGCCCTTGGTGCCCCCTTCCCAGCCTGTTTCACCACCCTTTGCACAGGAACTGGAGTTTTCGAGGAGGTGGGCTGGGGACAGCGACTCTTCGAGGGTGTTTTCCATGGAAAGCTGCTGGGGGAAGGATGCTCGTAGGATTTGGGAAGCCGCCCTCGTTTGCCGGGGCTGCGCAGGGTGTGAGGAGCCTTGTCTGGGAACATCTTGTGCTCTCCAGCCGCCAGCAGTGGGAGGTGGTGATGGCTCTGGGGGTTATTGCTGCACCACTGAGGTAAGATGGATTAGCACCGCAAGGTTGGGAAACGGGCTGGACCCTCTTGCAGAGCTGGAGTCGAATTGCAGCAGGAGCACCAAAGGCTCCTCGCAGAGCCCAAGGCCACGGGCTGGCAATCACCGCCCCGGCAGGCTGGGACATCTTATTGCCCTCGTAAAAACCTGTAAAAACCTCCTTTCACTCATCGGGCTAATGTGGGTTTTGGCTGGAGCCATTAGAGCCTCGTAAAGGGACCGCTCACCTCCCACCTCCACATCCTCACTGTCCCCAACCTCCCCCTCGCTCCACCCCCGCGTCCCAAGTTTTTCCTTCTCCTTTTCTCCGCAGTGAGAATGAAGGAAAAAAAATCCCAACCAAACCCCACAGAAAGGCCACTTTCCCCCCTTTTTGTCTCACAGCAAACCCGTGGGCGCAGGGAGCTGTTGGAGCAGGAGCACCCGGGGTTTTGGCAGGGATGCCGCTGGCCTGTCCCGTTCGTAGGAGCTGAGGCAGCCGAGCCTGCCAAGCGCCGGAGAGCTGGGGATGAACCTGAAGCCATTCCTTGAGCTGGGAGCCGGCCAAGCTCTCCTGGCCAAGTGTCTTCTTTACTCCCTTCTAGGCGTTTTCCGTGCCTGGGTGTATTTCCACAGCGTGGAGACGGGTGGAAAATTACTGGTGATGCTCCAGTGCCAGGTCCCTGCCCTAGCAGAGGTGAGCTAAGGCTGTGCATTCATCCAGGGGACTTCTCACCACGGGATGCTGCTGAGGCTGGAATGCCTTGAAGAACCAGCTAAGAAGTTTAAAAAAACAAAAAGAAAGCTATTAAAAATAATTTTTTTTTTTTTTTAGCTTAAAAATGTTTCTCTGAAGAGATCTGTGCATCCCAGCCCACTGAAGTGTTTGCAGCCCAACAGCTGAGCAGCTGCCTGGGTTCTGCTCCTCAGAAGTACCGTGAGAAAGTACAAATACAGCCCAAATAGAGCAGAAAAACCAGGATAAATGATGTGCACCAACATCCACAGCCCCAAATCCCTGTGATCCCACACACAGCGAGGAAAGCAGCAGTGGCTGAGAGCTTAGGATGACAGGGAGCACCTGGGTTTGGTGCAGTGACTCAGGAAGGGATGGAGGGATGGAGGGATGGATGGATGGAGGGAGGGAGGGAGGGAGGGATGGAGGGTGGGATGGAGGGATGGATGGAGGGATGGATGGATGGAGGGAGGGATGGATGGATGGAGGGATGGAGGGAGGGATGTTTAGAGGAGCAGGGAGCAAGCCCTGAAGATCTCCTTTCTGCTACCCAAGGCATGATTCACAGCCCACACGCTGCTCCTCCAAGGAAGCAGAGGGAACACCACAGTCTCCCTGTTTTGGGAAAACCCCGATTTCAACATGCAAACCAAAGAGCTGAGGTTGAGGTGCTGCATCCCCGGGACCTGGGAGCACCCATCCCAGCGTGGTTCCCCACCTCCAGGCTCAGAGATGCTCATCTAACCCAGTTCCTCCGAGCCAGGACTGGTGGGAGGGATGGAGCATGCCCTGCTCATACCCAGGTCATTGGAAAATCTCCATGGCTGAGACAGAAGCGCCACATGGACATCACATACCTCAGATGGCTGAGCCTGGCCTCTCCCCCCTCTCCAATGGCACCTCCAGCCTTCCTCTTTTCCTCCTGAAACTACCAATTTGGCCTGTATTTGTGAGCAGTTTGGGGGAATTTCACTCTTCCAGCCAGGAAGGGCAAGCCCAGGTGTTTTGGTGCCCATCAAAGGAAAACATCTGCTTGGCAAACATAGCAAAGCCATTCGTCACCTTCAGACACCCTTCTTCCCACGCAGCAATTTTCAGTGCCTGGAAAGGAAAAGAAAATAACAATCAATGAGTGAAGCTCTTGGCCATGCCTGCTCCAGCATCCCTGGATGGGACTGCAGGACCTTTTCCAGCCTGGTGTGGGACAGGACATCCCACCAGCTGGCTGCTTGGATATACAAGCTGTCCTTTCCCATCCCTTTGTTACTGGGACACCAACTTTGGGGCTGACCCCTGTTCTCTCAGCAGGGCTTTTAGTGTGGAAACTCTCAGGAAAGATGGCTGGGAATGAGGTGCTGCTGGGATGACCCATGCTGCCACTGCAGGCAAAGGAGAGGGATGGCTGCTCAGGGCTTAGGGCTGCAGTGACCCTCTGCCCTGCTTCTCTTCCATCATCTTACAGCTCATGGAAACCTGTTAGAGGGAGGTTTACTCCTGGCTGACCCTCCCTCAGGGATACCTGCTGCCATCTTATCCACAGCAGCTGGATCCGCCCTTCCCACAGGGAACCACAGCTTGGCCTCAGTTCAGCATCTGCCCCCAGGCTGGGGAGTCCCCAGCCCCAGTTGGCAGACAGCCTTGATGCCACCAAAGTTCCTGAGGAGTTCCCAGGGCTTCCCAGCCTTTGGAAGGGCTCACATTGCATCAGCCAGGCCTGGAGGAGCTGCTCAGACACCCAGGGATCTCCTCCTCCTTCTCTTGCTTTCAAAGCTTTTCCTGTTCTCCAGAAGGATGCCAGATCTCCCTGGGGCACTCTTGGTGCCACTTGAATGGGGACCTCCTTGGATCAGACACTAAGAAAACACAAATCCACAAGTTCTTTGTCCTCAGGCAGGTAATTAGTGGCCTGGGCTTTGCCTACGCCAAGCCAGTGGCTCTGCAAGACATGGCAGGTCCTGGGTTTTCCAGACTTTCCATCAGCTGGCCCGTGGCATACGGAAATCCCAGCCCAGGAAAATCCTGGATGAGCCTTCCCTGTTCTCCACAGTCTCAAAACCCAGCATTTTCCCATCAGAGCTCAGCACCAGCAGAACTACACTCAGTGCGGGGTCCCATCTGCTCTCCAGAAAGTGAGTCCCAGCTCACAAGTCCACCTTGGGCCTTCTAGCCCCAGCAGGACTTTCCAGCTGCAGGCAATGATGAATTTTTGGAGAAGGCTCCATCACCCAGCGTGGCTGTGGCCATCCCATCACCACATCCTGACACAGTTTTTCCCCAACACCCTGCAGCAAGAGGGAAAAATTCTCCATAGCTTTTGGTCCTCCCATCCCACCACCTCAGACCAGCACCAGCTTGGAGGCTCCCTGACCTCCTTGCTGCTCCAAATATCTCATGTGGATCAGTGGATGGCCTGGGGCTGGGTTGCTGTGTCTTGCTGGATTTTTGACTCAAGGGATTGAGGACAGACTGGGGAGGCAGCACAGGATGTCCTCACAGCCTCAAAGCCTGGAGACACCATCATGGCCTGGGATGGTTGTAAGATGGCTCCTTCCCTAAAATCCCCATCACATCCCCACAAACAAGCATGGGCAGCACATGTGGAAGTCCTTCTCCACGTCAGCAGTTCAAAAGTCCAGGAGGAAAAGGAAATTCTGGAGGATAAATCAATAAACTTCTCCCAAATGTGGTTTTAAGTATCAGTGTTGATGCTGACTTCAGTGGGAGGAAGGTGAGAAGAGGAGAGTGAGGAAGAGGAGGAGCAGAGGCAGCTCTGATTTATCCCTTAGCAATGCGCATTCGTCTGCATCCAGCAAAGACTGAGAAAGGGATTGATTTCCAAAAAAAGAGATGTTAACATATTTGCAACCCAAAAACCCATGGGAAAAAAGCCCCAAATCCCCACATTCCTGCACTGACACCCATCAGCTCCTCCCAAACACAGTGGCCGCTGCTGACATCAGCTCCATGAGAGCTGTAGGAGCTGGGAGGTGTTTTGGGGCCAACCCGCCTGTTTTGGAAACATCTTCCTCATTTCAAGGGTGGTGCCAGCTCATCTTGGGCATGATCCCCCCCTTTATCTTCGGCTTCCCCATCACCCCCGAGGCTGCTCCTCCCAAGGTCATCCCACTGATCCATCTGGGTGGCTGCTCCTTATCGGCCGAGCCAGGAGCGCAGCTTCCCCTCTCCCCTCCAGGGATGCATGCCAGGCTGAGATAAGGATCCACTGGCTCCAGGGAGGGGGAGGGAAAGAGGTTCTCCCATCCAAGCATGAGGTGGAAGGGACCATCTGCCATCGAGATGCCCGCTGGGCCAATGAGCCTGAGGGCACCTCATGCCAATTGTCTAGGCACGCCTGGAAAGGGGAAAATTAACATAAACCGAGATAAAACCAAGAGAAAATTATCATAAAATGTATATACAGCCGAGAGGGGAGGGTGAGAGAGAAGCTGTTGCACTTCTCCAGGTGTTTCCAAAACTCTTCTTTCCAGAGCCACAGTAGGAGAATGCTGATTTTCCTCCAAAATTCTGTGCAGGCTGAGGCCAGCAGAGAGCCAAGACCAGGGGGAAAACCAAACCCAAACCCGTGGTGTTTTGCATCTCATCGTCTGCTGGGCCTGGCAGGATGCTCGGGAGAGGGGGAGCCTCAAATACTGGCCCAGAGGGCTCCACCCCACCATCTCCTGGTTTCCACAAGGGAAGAGGAGATGTTGGCATGGTGGAACCTCAGCTGGAGCATCCCACGGCCACACCTGTGTGCGACGGGAGGGTTGCTGGCTCCGGGGGCATGGGGAAGCACTGGGAGGAGCCGCAGCCGAAGGACAGCCCCATCCGTTGCTGGCTCCGGGTCGGGACGCGGCCGGCCGGGATTTTCAGCAGCTGAGTGAGCCAGCAAAGCAAACATGAGCAAAGAGCTCCCGAGTCATGTAAACAAACAACCAATTAAGAGATGAAATAAATCGCCCAGGTACATAACCTTTCTATTTAAACACTCTGGGCCTGGAAAACTTCCAGCGCATCTGACCCAGCTTTGCCTGTGATCTCCAGGCCAAGCTCCTGCGGGATGAAAGGGGTTGGGTTTC
The DNA here is from genome assembly GCA_013398015.1 of Oreocharis arfaki. NCBI lineage: Eukaryota > Metazoa > Chordata > Aves > Passeriformes > Paramythiidae > Oreocharis > Oreocharis arfaki. Next base: position 38,531 of record VZRR01001439.1, on the reverse strand, counting down.
AGGGAGTGACTTTTCTTCTGCCTTTCCCCTCACCTAACTAAATTATCCTTTCTTTCTTGTGTTGGTTTAATTCAGAGGGAAAGCCCCCAGATGTTTCCTTCTGCATCCCCTTCTCGGCACGGAGCAGGACCTGCCTCCCTCCCCATCCTGGAATAGGAGTGGCTCCACTGACCTGTTAATTACCGAATTTAAAACTGGTGTAGAGGAAACGGGGGCAAATCGACCCAGCAGCATTAAAGGAGCAGATGGAAGAGAAAAAAAACAGGCTTTAAAAGGAAGGCAGACAGCCCTGGGAGAGAGGTTTTGGAAGAATGAGGATGCTCCTTCCAGAGCAGGACAAGGCACAGAGGCTCAGGCGGGTTACACTTGGTGGGTGTGCATGGGAGGGTGTTGATTTTACTGGGGTTTCTGTCCCCTACAGCTCAGGGGACCCTCAGCCAGCTCCCTCCTTTTAGCACCCAATGCCCCACGAGCTGCCAGACCCCTTGCCCTCTCTGGGGCTTCCCTGTGCAGCCACTGCTGATTCAGTACAGTGAGGGGCTCACCCTGCTGGCTTCAGCATGGCCTCTAATCCCAGGCTTAACTTTAAGCCTAGGTTTGGGGTCCTGCAGAGGACAGTAGTCACGCAGCCCAGCCGAGGTCATGGCCGAGTTACATTGACTCTTTCCAGGGATGAGGTGGGGGGTCCACTGCTTTAATTAGTGCTGTTAAATTGCTTGAATCCACACACCTGCAGGATTTTGTTACCCAAAACTAAGCATGGAGGCTGTAGGGATACGGACCATTTTGAGGGAGGCATCACTAATTATTTTTGGAGAAAGAAAACCTTTGCTTGACACCAGGCTAGGAGCTCTTTCAACCTTCGGTGATGGCGTTTCATCTTAAAATGGCTTTTACTGATGTGCTTGATGTACCCAAACACCCCACTCTGCCCCACCACCAGGTGCCCAGTCCTGCAGAAAATATTTGGGGACAGGGACCATATATTTGGGAGTCTGCTTAAAAGATTAAAATACCTCCTTATTTGGAAGCCAAACATGCAGATGCAGCCCATGTGCCATGGGATGGAAAGAGGATGGAACGGGATGATGCAGCTTGGATGTATCTGCATCCCTGGCAGGGAATGGAGAGTCCCCAAAACTCAGCACACCAGGAATGCTGGGTGACACCCCAAAGCCCACCATGCAGGGATGGTGGGTGAACCCCTCCCCCCAAACCCCCCCATGCAGGGATGGTGGGTGACCCCCCCCAAACCCCCCCATGCAGGGATGCTGGGTCATCCCCTCAAACCCCACCATGCAGGGATGCTGGGTCATCCCCCCCAAACCCCCCCATGCAGGGATGCTGGGTCATCCCCCCCAAACCCCCCCATGCAGGGATGCTGGGTCATCCCCCCTAAACCCCACCATGCAGGGATGCTGGGTCATCCCCTCCCAAATCCCACCATGCAGGGATGCTGGTGACCCCCCCAAACCCCAGCATGCAGGGATGGTGGTGACCTCCCTAAAACCCCCAGCATGCAGAGATGCTCAGCAGTCCCCAAACTCCGATGGCACACGTGGCACCCACCTCCAGTGACACCAACCCCACCCACCCCAGGGTGGAATTTATGAGCAAATACAGGAATGGAGTTAAAAATAGCCCGAAGCCAAGAAAACCTGCACAGACAAGGAAGTGAGAGCCCCAAAGATAGTGCTCCCACTCTTTCACACCGAGCTTTCAGTAATCACAGCTGCTTTCACTTCTCCTTTGCCCTCCGCCTGTTCCTCCGCTACCGGGTTTTGGTTCCTCTCCGCTCCCCCATCACCTTCCCCCTTTGAAGGCCAAGCCTTCAAACCACTTCAGCTTTTATTTCCCTGGGGTGCTGCCAGTTCCCATGTCCTGGCTCTGGCACAACAGTGCCCTCCAAGGAGCTGGTGATGTGATGGGGATGTGAGGTGACGTCCCCTGCAGCGATCCAGCTTGGGTGGGTGCTCTGGGAGAGGGTGGGCGCTGGGTCAGAGGAGGGAAAGAAGGGTGAGGAGTAAGAAGCAGAGCGGCTGGAGCTCTCTTTCTGCATGGCTTTTCCCAGGTATTTGACTTCCAACAAAGCCCCAGCAGCCCCAGCTATTTAATGATGGTTATTTTTAAAGAGCCAGAACAGAGAGCCGGTGCTGGAGGGTCGCGCCAGGCTTTGTCCTGCTCTGGCAGCAGGAGTGCTGGTGTATGCAAGCGCTGACGGAGGGTCAATATTGACTTTCTGCTGAGGCAACTACCAGGGTTCGTGGGCTGCAGGCATTTGGGTGCTCCAGCTGCACCCTGCCCGCACCCTGCCAGCACCTCAGCAGCTTTTTCCCCGGCATCAAGAGCGATTTCCTATTGAAGAAGAAATGCTGCTGTAAATAACATCCACCCAGAACATCTCAGAGCAGACTCACCCCGAGGGTATGCAGGATGCAGATTCCCTGGGGATGCTGCAGGAGCAGGAGCTCCCCGCCCTCAGGAAGGATATTCTGGATGGGAACAAGGGGCAGAGGCCTGCCTGCGCCTTGGCACATCCCAGAGCTGGAATTCTCTCTGATACTGGCTGTGTTCTCTCTTCACAGTCAAATTTTGCTGCCTTTATAAAGGCAGGATGGCAAACATGACGTATTTGCACAGGGGGCAGCAGGAACCAGGTCAGGGCTTTCCCTGCCACCCTCATTCCCACTGGTGAAGGAAACCTTGGCCCGGCATTGGCTTCCCAATCCATGTGCCCGGCAGGCACACAGTGCTGCCCAGCAGAGCAAGGGGCGAAGGGACAATGCTTCCCTTGCCTGCCACTCATACAGGAGCTCGCTTTGGGATGGCTGGGATGGCTCTGGCATGGCTCCCAGACCCCACACCGGTTCCTGATCCTCAGGGAAGCAGAGCAGTGTTCTGGAGGGAGGCTGGAGCCTCAGGAGTGCAGTCAGGCAAACAGGAGCTCGGCTGTAAATTATCCCCAGTTAGGAAGTTTGGCTGACCCACATCTGTGGAGTTTATCTGGAGCCATCCCATGGCCTCAGAGCTGCAGTGTTGTTGGGGGACAAGAGCCCCTGAAGCAGGGATGGGAGGCTTTCAGCTATTTTTTCAGGCACATGTTCTCATCTTGTCCCTTTTTATGCCTGATCCTCTCTCCCAGGGCTTTTGCCAACCGCAGGCTGGGCTCTCTACCGGCCACATTCCTTCAGGTTGACGTGGCTTTTCTTTCCTCCCTCATCCTTATCACACTGCAGTTCATGAATCATATTTCTCCAAAGCTATAAACCACCCAAGCACCCCGTGTAAATCAAGCGAGACTGAGCAGAGCCAGGCCCAGGGGCTCAGGCTGCTCCGGGGGCACAGCTCTCCTGGGGAAAGGCTCTTCCAGCCATCCAAGGAGCCATGTAGGAATAAATCCCTTTTATAAAGCTTTTATCGCTGTGCTTGGCCGTCCCCCAGCTTGTTTTGGCGTTGGGAAGCTGGCGCTGCCTGTCCTGGCACGCTCGCCCGATGCTGGAAGCAGGGTATGGGGGGATTTTCTGGATCCTCCTGTGGGACCAGGGGCATGAAGGATCCCTGGGGTGCTCACCCCTCCACAGCAGGCAGTGGCCAACCATGACTTGCCAGGGGTTGAATGCCATGGGACTGGGGGTTGGAAGCACATGAGGCACTCCCCAGTTTTAGACTGAGGGGTCTTTTCGATCACAGATGGAGCCTGATTTTAAGCCTGATTTTAGGAGTCTCTATGCAGAGCCCATTTCCCCTTAAGATCCCAGGAGCCTGTGGTCAAGAGCATATTCATTTTATCTTTACTGTGATGATTGAAGTGACCTTTATTCCTCATCTCCCTGGACAGCACAAAGGCTTTTTGGTCATTCCATCTCCTTTATCCTGTTTTTCCCAGAGAGTCAGAAAAGCGAGGTCCAACACCAAAGCCAGCACTCCCAGAGAAGAATCCCCATCTCCATCTAAAGGACAACATGAGATCCCAGGAATAAAATCCCAGATGGGGGGAGACCTAGCAGAGAAGAATAAAACCCCGGACAGGGTGAGACGAGGGGAGACCTAGCAGAGAAGAATAAAACCTCGGACAGGGTGAGCCCTAGCAGGGAACTGCCCCATCGGATTATTTCAGTCCCCTGTGCATTGCTGAGCATCCCAGCTCTAGGGAATTCAAGCTTCTAATTACGCTCAATTACTCCTGGAAACAATTTTTCAAGCACCCACCGAGGCAGGTGGCCAAGGGAAGAACACTGCACCTCCAAGTTTTAATTGGAAGGCCGTCCCACCGAAGCCAAGCTATCGGTGCTGCTGGTGCCAAGGAGTCTGTGCCGAGCCCTGCTGGGTCTTTTGGCACCGGCCTTATCACCCGTCAGGGTGACGCAGCTGCTTCCCAACATCTCCCAAGTCAGGAGGGCTGGCAAGACCAAAAAATGGAAAGCAAAACATGAGGACAGAGGTTGGAACCATCATTATCCCTTTGGATCATCTCCCTTTTCCACTGGCACTGCAATCTTACAGGAGGAAGATTCATGTCTCATGGTGTTGTTTTGAATCCTGCCAGAGCAAGGAAAGGAAAAAACCAACAAACACCCCTAGTTCTCACTTGCCACTGCCAATCTGTCACCCCGTGGCAACCTTTGCCTCCCCCAGTGCCCAGCTTGGCTGAGGGAACAAACCCACCTCCTGCCACCTCACGTGCTTTGGGGATCTGGAGTGGGCGGCATCCCTGCTCCCGGGGGGCAGGTGCCAAATGTGGAGCCCCAGGGTGCAAAGCTGCTGCACCAGCTGCATCACGGAGGCAGCGCTGCTCAAAGTCTAACTATGGGGAGGTTTTGTTACTTTTTTAAGATGTTTTTTCCTGCTGCAGGCTCCCAAGATGGAGGAGTGGGATGACACAGGCAGGTGAGATGATGCAATTCCCATCCCAAGTTGTAGCTGGGGAGCCAACTCCTGATCAAAGCCAGACCAAAGCAGCACCATGGCATCTCCATCCTCTGCCGGTGCCCCCCGAATCCAAGCAGCAAAGGGATCCCATCGAGTCTGGGATGGGGGAAGCAGCCAGAGACAGGGATGTTGAGGCACGTCCAAGCCCAGGAAAGGAGGTGGGCTGCTGCCTTCGCTGAGCTTTTGTCCCAGCTCTTTATCACTCCCAAGCCATGCTGAGAGAAACAGTTTTGAGCAGGATGAATGAAACTGCAGTGCAGCAGGATTCATGGGGGTGCTGCCTCGGTGATCAGAGAGTTTAATGGGAAAGCGAAACAAAAAATCAGCGTGTGGCTTAAAAAGAAGAGCTGAAGGAAAAGAAAAAGCTCATGGGAAGTGTCTCAGGCCCCCCCCATGAACCTGAGTCACACACAGAGCTGTGAGGGATGGAGGTGGAAGCCTGAATGCCTGAGGGATCCATCTCTCAACACCTCTTGGTGACCTCACTGGCTAAGGAGAGCCTGGCAGTGCCTATTCCCCAAGCTGGCACAGAGCCCTGGTTTGGAATCAGGTCCTTCATCACCACCCCAAGAGTCATCCTAGAAAAACAGTCCCAAAGTTGCCTCCTAAAGCAGACAGGGCTTCCTCCAGCTTCTATTCCTGCTCCTTTTGCACAGGGAGCAGCTCCTGCCTGTGGGCTGCCGCACCTCCCCAGCCACGGGTGGGGACCTGTACCTGTGCCAGGCTGGAAGCTGCTCCTGCCTCCCAGAAGGAACTTAACTGTTTCTTCTATTTGCCCTGAAGGAAAGGTGGTTGGGGCACTGGTTTATCCCAGCCTGGAATGGTATCACAACCTGCTTCCAATTAAAAAATCACAGCAATTACCCAGAGGATCACTTGTGAACATTTCTGGAGCAGCTTAAGGCAGCAAACCAGGCTTGGAAGAGAGAAAGGATCTTATCAGGGACGTGGTGTTTTGTCCTGGGATGGGGGATCTCTGTTGGGTTTTCTGTGCTGCCAAGTCAGGGAGCAGGAGGAGGGATAAACAACTCCAGCCACAGGAGATAGCCACGACAGAGCCCCAAGGACGAGGCAGTTGTAACAGCCACAACACGCATTTCCCTGTGAGCCGGACAAACATTCACCATCAAAACTTGTGAAAGCCAGGAAACATCTCTGGTACCGTCAGTGAGCTTAAGGTGAGGTCCTCTGAGAGGCTGAGAGCTGAGAACACAAGCAAACCATGCAGGTCACTCCGTAAATCCTGGCAAAATGCAGAAGTCACAGCCACAACGCCGCTACAGCCCTCTGTGAGAGCCACAAGCTCTGCTCACACCAAGATCCTTCTCAGCAGTTTTGACTGCCCAGATCTCTGTCAGTGGAAGAGCCAAAACAGGGAAAGTTCAGAGGTTTTATTTGTGTGGGATGGCTAAGTCAAGCAAACGTAACCTCGTGACCTCTTCCCTCGTGCACAGCAGGCTGGAGGTTCCCCCCACAAGCAGGATGCACATGCTGTACCCAAGGCCTTAAATTTGTTTGGGTTTAGTCAAAAATGAACTCTGTGGGTCAGCAGTGCTCTGCTAGAGCAGCATGTTCCACAACTCCCATTGCCCTCAGGAGCAAGATCGTGCTCCCAAGGAAAGGCTGGACTGGGGGAAGAAGCTCTGCCTGGTCTGGCCCACAAGGGCACAGGATGTCCCAATTTATTCATGACAGGCAGTTAATTTTCAAGCTGAAAAGGTCATCAAAGGTGAGGTTTGACTTCATTCCCTTGGGAAACACCCACCCTTGGCTTTCCATGAGGGCCTGGCCTGCTGGTTTCCTGACTGGGGCACCCAGATGGGCAGGAGGCACTTTGGAATGAGGTTGATAACCTGCATCCTTCTCCAGACAACAGCTACAAAAGGGCAAAAGGACTGGAGAGCCCTGTTCAGTCAATTTTTCTCCATATCTGATGAAAATCCATATGCAGACACAACAACTTAGCAAAGATACTGGGGTGGGAACACTTCCCAAAGCAGTTACAAGAGACAACTCTTCAGGGGCAGGATTAAAAACTCTTTTTTATTAAGTTCCCAGAGGGAAAATGCTTTTTGGACAGTGACTCCTGCTGGGAATGTGCAGCCAGCACAGCTATGGACCAGGCTTTGGAGAGCAGGAATGGTCCAGAAGACACTTGCTGGAAGGGGCTGGAATCACCCTGCACCAGAATTTGCAGGGCCTTTTCCTCTCTAGAACCAGGAGCTCAAAGACCTTCTGCAGCCTCCCCAGAATGGAGCATGTGTGGGGCTGAGCAGCCCCGGGAACGTTACACCCTCTCTGCAAGATACCTCAGGGTTTTCCACACTAAAGCAGCACATTCTTGGCTCTGGTTTCTGAAAGTCTGTGGTGAGGTACCACATTTCAGTTTGGCACCAGCTGGAAGACAACCGTTGGCTCCTTCTGTTGAAGAGCAGCTAAAGGTATGCATGCCATGGGCACCAGGGCAGCTGAGCCCAGCTTCCTGCTGGGTTTATCTCCAAACCATCCGGAAGGCACAAAACCAGCATTTACATGCCAAAACATCAGCTCTGCCTTGGCACATCCCGTTCTTCAAGGATCCCTTTAACTCTTTCCACGATGGTCCACACTTCTGCCATGGCACCTCGGCCTGCAAGGCAAGAGCAAAACCACATTGTGAAATCCAGGGTGGAAGCAACCTAATAAAAGTGTGTGGAGCAAAATTCCCTCTCTCACCTCCTTCCTCCAGGGTAAACATTGTGTGTTTTCAGTATCTTTCTGAAATGGTCTTTGCCTGTACAAAAGCCTTGCCAAATCCATGCTATTCCTGTGACTCAGCACTAGAGAAATGACCTCCATTAGAGAAAGCTGTCCTAGATTCCCACCAGCCTGAATCTTGGGAGCAAGCCTTGGAGAAGGCTGAGTGCTGGACAGAACAAAATGGAAAGGTTTTTCCTTTCAGCCTGGTTATCTGCCAGAAGAACATCTAATCTATGCTGTGCTGCTGCTTCCTTTTGAAATAGTTTTTAACTCAGGTTCAAAATTTTAAAGCCAGAGATGATTAAATCACCTTGTCTAACCTTGTGTGCTGAACTCAGCACGGGGAACTGAGACCATTCACTCTTTTAATTTGCTTGGAGCTGAGAAAAGAAGCTTCTCCCACAGGTATTTGTCTCTTTTGGAAGACTGAAAAGCAGTCTCTCTTGATATTTTGTCCTGCTGGCTAATTGACCCTATAATTTAAAATGCATGCCTTATTGCTCAGCAGAAATTAGTTCTGGGAGGTGTTGTTTTCATCTTTTTCAGACCTGTAAATCCCAGGAGGTCTGGAGCATCCTGTGGGCAAGCTGCAGGCAGATTTGGACCCTTCTGCTCTCCTAATCTCAGGGAGAAGAGCTGCACCCGACAGGAGACATTCCCTGACTGCCTCGGCATGGTTTGGCAGAGCTACACCCTTCCAGAACACGTCCAAGGCCTGCCTTCTTCCTCCACCACCCACTTCTCCAACACCTCTGGCAATTCACAGCTGGATTTTTTGGTTTAGCAAAGCAAACTCTAACAGCACAGCTCATGCCTACAGGTGGAAATCTTCCAGCGTGCCACGCTCTAGAAGCCCAGCCAAGGATGATGAAGATAATGGCAGTATGGAAAGTTTCCAATCAAGAAACTCAATTTGTTATTCTAACTCTCTGTTAGCTGGACTTTCTGTCTAAACCCACCCATTTGCTAAGGGAGAAAAATTAATCAGGTAAGACTTGGGGGCAGTGAAGATCTCTGTGCATTTCAGGTGAGACCCAACCACACGGGGTGAGGAAGAGAAACCTCCTAGAGCAAAACAAACCACAATGTCAACAGACAAAACTGGTGCAAACTGAATCTCTCCTGCACCAGATGTGTGAGCTTTGCTACGTGCTGCTTGTGTGGAAACCAGGGAAACCCCTGCATGGATGGAAGCCACAAACCTAAAATGAGCATGGAAGAGGCTGTGGGGTGAAAGGCCTGAGAAAAGGGGAAGGGGTGAAAAAAAGTCAGTTGTAGAGACTAGTTTGGGTCTTCGGAGAGATGGAATCCATCAGTGCACTGCCATAATCTCCCTACAAGCTGCCAGGAAAGTCCTGGTGTTTGCCATCAGGAAGATCTTGTTGGGAATTGACTCACAAGCACAAGTGGAGTCCAGTCAGATGTGGCTACTCCTGCCATCCCTCTCCTCCAAGCTCCTTCAAGAGTTTGCTCTCACAGAGGAGACAGCTGAGCTGGATATGAAGAAATTTGATATAATCATGTCTAAAATCCCAGTGGAAGGCTAATCATCCAGGATATTTCAACTGATGTCTGAGTTACTTGACTACACTTACCTAATTGTAAATATTTCTTAGTTTTCAGTTCTGAAAGTACAAATCTCCAGAGGCACTGCACCTACCTAAGGATTCCAAAACTAAGCCAGGTCTAGAATTTAACCATGAGGGACATTTTAACATCCTGTCTTTGTTACAGACTGTTTATTGGACTGACAAGGTGGTTAAAATCCTGCTGGAGCTGGGGTTGTTACACAGAAGTAAGAGCATAGTACTGTGCAGGTAATAGCTGATGTGGCTGGAACTGGGGGACATTTTACAGAGATTTGCCCAATAAAATTTTAATAAAAAAGCAAATCCATTCATCCAAATGATTTGTATCAAAACCCTTCCCAAAAGTAAAAATACCTCCATTTAAAGCAGCTACTAAAACTTAAATGAGACCATTATTTCTCAGCAGTGCAAGCCAAATGTATTGAATCTGAACTTCCTCCACACCCCTCTTTCACTTCACAGAACTCTGGTGTCAAAACCCCAAATCAAAACTTGTTTGGGAAGCCAAAAAGTAACCCAGGCAACAACAACAACAAATGTTCAGTGTGTGTCCAGCTACACCCTCAGCCACATCTGCAAAGGGCTTTTCTTACTGTCTGCTCTCAGGGACAAGATTTCATCCCAATGATGGAGCTGAGGAACTGAGGCACAATGAAAACAGCCCCCAGTCCCAGCAGAGGGCAAAGTCAGGACACCCAAATCCCAGGCTGATAACGCTCACCACAGAACCTTCCTTCTCTTTGATCTCCTCTCTTCCTGAATGAGCATTTCTGTTCAACATCAGGCTCATCTGAAAGCTCTTAAGGCTACTTAAAAATTAATGAAGAGGGATAACACAGGGCAAAGCTTCAGCTTGTTTGTACAAACCGTGGCAGTTGGACATCTCCAGGGCCACAGAGCAAAAGGCAGCACATCCCTCCAGGAGGAGGGCAGCACTGGGGCAGGGAGAGGGGCAGGAGCCACGGAAAAGGACTGACCTTCATCTCCACACACGAGTTTCTTCACCACACAGGGGACCTCCGTGTAGCCAAAGCCCTTCAGCTGCTCCACCTGCCGAGCTGTGATAGGATGCTCCCACATGGCCGTGTTCATGGCTGGGCAGAAGAGCAGGGGTTTGCTCAGGTCCCATGCGCGGATGACACAAGTCTGGGGGAGAAGCCAAGAGAGGGCCTGGATTTCCTCATTCCTTCCCCTCCCTGTGCTGCACAGAAGTGCCTTTCCAGCCTGGCTGTCATTTTGTCAGTGCAGCTGGACTAACCCATGGGCTGAGAGCAGCCAAGCTCATCCCTGACAGGCAGGAAAGACGAGGGAGGCTACACAGAGGATAAATCCCACCCTGCTCCAGCCAGCAGCCCAGGCTGGAGCAAGCCAAGCTGGAACAGGATGTGTACAGACTGTGTGGGAGACAGAGAAGCTGAGAGGTGGCCACAGATCTTATCAGCTACAGAGAAACCCCCGGGGCAACATTTCAGATAAGCCAGCTGCAAAGCTAAACACTGAGAGTTGGCAATGAGTCCTTCTGACATGATATGCCAACTGGATCCGTAACTCCCCACGAGGGAAGCAGTGCTGCTTCCAGGATACAAGCAGAGGAGAACACGAGCACATCTGGGCTGCTTCAGGAGATGCTGGCACATTACAAACCATCTGGCAGCTCCTGTGTGCTACAGGGAATCAAATCTGATTCCTCAGCACTTGCAGATAACCCAGGATCACCTCATCCCCTTGGAAAGATAAATGCTGGTTGTTCTTAGTGCCATGTCCATCAGATTCCCCAGGCCTTGCAGCATTTCAGTCAAACAAAGGAGCTTCCAGGGGAGCAGCTCAGATCACAGCATCCTTACAGGAACCCTGCCCATCCTCTTTTATACCCTGTGACTTGAACCCTTCCCAGCACAAGGAAATCTGATGAAATCTGTTCTGAACTGCCAACCAGCACCTCCAGCACTCACTTTCCTTTCCTAGAGCTGACTCTTCCCTTCACAAGGCTCTCAAAGACTGGCAGGAGCGTGTGAAGCCACACATCCCTGACATCCTTCCTCAGCTCTTCCCTCTGCTAAACCAGCACACCCACAAGGGACCCAGAAGGACAAGACATGGCTTGTCCCTTCCATAGCTCTTTCTGGCTTCTCTCAGATCCCCAGTGATCTGCTCTGGGTGGATTTTGCTCATTTATATGCATTTCTTACCCAAAAGGCTGTAGGTCATGCAGATTTGCAGCTTCCTGAGATCTTTTGTGTAGTTAATGCCTGGCCACAGAACATTCAGCCCCGCTGAAAGTCCCCAGCACCCAACAAAGAAGCACACTCTCTTTTAATACACTTTCTGATTAGCCTGAAGAGCCTCAAGAGCACTTTAAATACCAAAAAACAAGTCTGAACAAGCAAAATCCTCTGTAGCTGAGACTGGGAGGTAAGTGGGCACGAGCGTGTTCGAAAGTCTGTGCTATGTTAGGTGAGGGAGGTGGTGAAGTAGCAGGAAGTAAACAGTTTTATCTGATCTCACAGGTGTCTTTCCAGATAGTATTGAAAAAATGTAGAGGAACTCAAAAGTGAGTGTTTGTTTGTGTGACAGAGTGACAGAGAGGATGCAGGCAGAAAGAAATACCACCCTCCAGAAAAAGCAGGGAAGACACAAAGCAGGGACTGGGAAACAAGACAAGAGACTGACAAAGCTGAGGAGTGGGAAGGGATGTAGGTCATGGAAAGAAAGAGAAGGAGCAGGGGAACCATGCTGGGGAAGAGAGAGACAAGCAGGTGACGAGGGAGCAGAACATGCAAATGTCACTGTTCGTGATGCTGCAGAAGCACCAAGATTCCATTAAGGCAAGGTCAGGCAGTCCTGAGGAGTGGGAGCAGTGGCAGGCAGAGCCCGGTTACTCACCAGCAGGTTGTCACAGATGCCATTGGCAACCTTTGCCAGCGTGTTGGCATCCAGAGGGGCCACCACCATGAGGTCAGCCCAGCGCCGGAGCTCAATGTGCAGGACGGGGTCTGAGCGGCCCTTCCACAGCTGCGGGGGAGACAAGATGGGGAGCACCAAACCCTCACACACCTCCTCAACCCCACCTCAGAACACACAATTCCTGTGCTTGTGGAGCACAGCTGAGGGATGGCAGTGGGTCAGCGGATGGTGGGATCCTTTTCCCATAAAGACAATTCACACACCTGACAACCACAGGTTTCAACTCACAGCAAAGAGCTGTCCCCATCCACAGCATCCCTTAGCTTTGGAATCATTCCTAAGAGCTCCCTCCTACAGACAGCTAAAGCCAGGCAGGCCCAAACCAGGGGTACAATTCCTGGGGAACCCATGGGATTTATAAGCTTCACATTGAAGGGAAGCTGCCCACTGGCTTCTCATGAGGTACAGACCCCTAACTGAACAAGTAGTTTTTAATTAGGACGCACAACCCTACCCACACACACAGCAGCAAAGGAAACCCTCCTAAGTACTGCAGGGAACAGTGTCCTGTTGGCTTTCTCCAAGATGGATGAGGTTTATCCAATTTGGCACTTCCCTCCTCTCTTGGCTCTTAGAATCACAGAACGGTTTGGGTTGGGAGGGACCTTAAACTCACCTTGTTCCCCCCCTGCCATGAGCAGGGGCACCTTCCACTTGACCAGGCTGCTCCAAGGCCCGTCCAACCTGGTGTGAACACTTCCAGGGATGGGGCAGCCACAGCTTCTCCTTGACACATTCACTCTTGAGTGAATATTTCTGTTTTCACTAAAGCCCTGAATTGCTCAAGAGAACCCTGGTCTTAAGAGCTCAGTTAACTGGGAAAGAGTCCTGAGAAGCAGCAAACAGCAGCAGATGCTTATTCCCCAGAGGACACCCAACCACAGGCCAGCACAGGGTGCGCCAGGGCCACAAACAGCTCCTCCTCTGAGTCACGGGAAGCCACAACAAAAAGGCAGCATCCGAAAAGCCAGAGCTTCCTGAACACCTTTCCCACCTCCTCCACTCACTTCTATTCTTTCTTGTAGTTTATTGTCTGAGTGAAATATCTCACAAAGAGATGCTGGGCAGGCTGTCACAGTCAGCCCAGAGGAGGCCATCAATTTGATCAGAGGGAGGGAGCACCTCTCCTGTGAGGAAAGGCTGAGAGAACTGGCCTTTCGTTGTTCAACCTGGAAAATGAGAAGGCTTTGGGATGACCTAATTGTGTCCTTCCAGTGCCTGAAGGAGCCAGCATGATGGAGGGAGGGTATTTAAAAGGGCCTGGAGTGACAGGACAAGGGGAAATGGCTTCCAGCTGACAAAGGGCATGGTTAGATGGGATATGGGAAGAAATTTTTCCCAGTGAGGGTGGGGAGGCCCTGGCACAGGTTGCCAAAATAAGCTGTGGCTGCCTCATCCCTGGAAGTGCCCAAGGCCAGGTTGGAGCAACCTGGAATAGTGGAAGGTGTCCCTGCCCATGGCAGAGGGGTGAAACTGGATGAGCTTTAAGGTCCCTTCCAACCCAAACCATTCCGTTATTTCCAACTGCACAGGCTCCGTGCCTGCTCTCCAGCGTGCCAGGAGATCTCAAAGCCTGACCTGCACCTCTTCTATCACCCCATTGAGGGCTCCTCAGGAATAACTGCCTGAGGCTGTAGCACCCTGGAATCCAGTAGGTATCCACCTGAGACCAGCCAGGACGTTTCCTGGCCATTACCACTGGCATGTTTCTGTCCACTTCGAAGCGATGCTCACGTGTGAGGGCATTGGCAGGAGTAGAGGTAAGGAGAGATCACCTTGTCCTCAGATCAGTACTGCAAAGCAGGGATGAAATGTATGGAAAAACCTTGATGCTTATACAATGAACCTCTTCATACTGAAGGACTCTCAAATTGTGTCAGTAAAACTGCAGTCAGGAGAAAAAGCCATTTCACAGGGTGCAGAGATGTTCACAGCCCTGACAGCTGAGCTAAGGAGAACGAAGCTGCTGCCTGCGTGACAAGAATGACTCATGACAAGCACCAAACACGCTCACCATGGCTCTGCAGTGGCTGTCGTGACATTTCCTGACACTCCCCTCAGAACAACCGTGCCCAGGGTGGAGAGAGACCACTGCTACCCTGCCTGCCTGCTGCAGGACAAAATCCTGCAATGCATCAGGGCAGCCTCTCTCTTCCTCATTTACAGCACGTTCTTCAAAAGCCACATTCCAAACATACATTACTAGACCAAGGAGTGAGTCTTGGCCCAGGTTTAAGAAAGAACTAAGTGTAGTTTCTTGCAAGAAAACTTAGAGGAATGCTTCTATTTGCAAGAACAACTCACCTGCCATTCCTCTTCATCACCATAGAGGGTCACAGGAATCTCCTGGGCATTGTAGAAATGTTTTGCTCTCTCAGTAGTGACCACCTTCACCTCGAGCTAAGCAGAAAGAAAAAGACCACTGGTTAGACTTGAGGACCATTTGGAAAGTTTTGTGGCTTCTCAGAGAGCCTCCCCCATTCACAGCTGAAAGGCCAGGCCACCACAGACATCCATAGGAGCCAGAAACTCATTTCATGTCAACCTAGAACAGGTAGGTCCTCACCTGCCAAGCAAAGGGGAAAACCTCTGTGTAGGAAGGTCCAAAACCCAGGGTTTCTGTGCAGCAAACCAGTGGCTTCCACAAAGAGAGACTGGGTGAGGACATGAGGGCTCTCTGAAATCTCAGATAAACCTGCAAAGCCACTGGAACCCTCATTTACTGGTGTCTACTGGAGAAAGCCTATCCCCTCCTTCAGACATTTATCTGACACTTACAAAAGGTGCTAAGGTGAACTTGTCATTTCCTCCTGCAGAAATCTTCACAAGTGGAAAATGGGGCTTTTCCCTGCTTTCTATGTGTCCTGCAGCTCTGATAAATGTTGCCAACAGCTCCTGCCACAGGCGGTAAACCAGAGGTGTCCTTCACATACCTGGATCAGCCAATGTCCAAGTGCCTCTGCACGCCCTGACTGCCCGTGCAGGACTGGGAACTGACCTTCCAGCTGCAATTCCTGCCAAAGATGTTCCTTAAAGCAGTTAACAGGCAGGCCAACACAGGGATGGAGCACTCTGAAGACTGGTAACGAGGAAGATGAACCTTAGGCTGCTGATTACAGCGAAAAATACTCCTTTTCCATGGTTTTGGCCACTGCCTGCTGCTTGTAGCAGCTCACAGAACCCACTGCATGGTTCTGTTGATCCAACAGCGAGATAGGGAGAAACCAGCCCCACCATCTCCTTACTGCTAGAAAACTGTGCCTTGAGGTAGGAAACTGATGAGGCACTTGGTGAGTGCACTCCTTGCTACAATCAACTGCTGGAAACCTCCAAGCTCCAAGAACTTCTCTGCAACAGCAGCAGTGATGTGACAGAGCATGTTAACCCAGCTCCCAACACCACTTACTCCACTGGGAATGGGGCAGTGCTGGCTCCTTGCATCCTATGTGGCTAAAATAACAGCTGGGAGCAGAGGAAAATCCCAGCCTTAGCATATTGTGGCCATTGGTAATTTCCCCCATTTTGTGAAGGAAAAGCAATAGAATAATACAGCTGTGTGACATGGTTTTAGTACTGTGTTTTTGCTTTTCTGCCTCTTCTAAACATCTGTTCTTCTCGAAGTGCCCCTGACTTGGAATCACAGGTGTTTGCAGTATTTTTGAGTGTGAAGATCACACTCATTAACTAACTGTATTATTTCCATGCTAACCTCACCCCACAGGAAGCTGCTCAAGCCAAGCAGCGACACCCACAAAGGCGCTCTCGCCGCTCCGCTGCGCCTCGGGCGAGGTGCTAACCTCAGTCTGCAAGAGAATTTATTTATTTGGGGGGTTTGAAGGGCACTGTGCAGTTTGAAGGAGGATGTCTGCTCTCTGAAATGGTACCATTAAAAAAAATATTTATTTCTTCCAAGCATAAGCCCAGGACTAGGGAAGAGCTCTGGCTACCGAGCACTGCATCCAACCATTCCAGGCCAGAACATTCCAGAGGGACGTTCAAGGAGTCTGAGTGCTGGTGGCTGAAATCCCACCACCCCCCAAGAAAGTTGTTCAGCGAGTTAAACATTCCTCCCTAGTGAAGGTTTTCTGCTGGGGTGGGCTCCTGGTTCCCTTGTTCTCAGCAAGTCCTTCAAGTCCCTCCGGCTACGCTGGAAAGAGGTCAGTGTTCTCAAGATCATTTCAGCCTACATAGTTTATTCTTTCTATTTACCTGGCACACCCTCTGTTTGCCTGTGGATATCTTAAACAGCAAAGGCAGTCTGGCCACACTCAAACTCCCTCACTGGAGACAGTTTAGATTAGTTAGAGGTCTTTGGCTTAAGCCAAATCTCCAAAACAAACTTTACCACAAAACTGCTCTCCTGTGTTCAGGCGACACTGCTGGTCTCTGATAGAAGACTCTCCTGGCACAGTCCTTTCTGCTCAGGGGAAGGAGGAGCACGTGATTATTTTTTAATGGCGTTCTCAGTTCTGACAGCAAAGTCTTTCCAGACAACCTGAGAACAAGAACATGAGCAGCTCCTCTGTTAAACAGCACCTACAAGCCGAGGCAGAGGCTGCCTGGCAGGTGCACAATGAAGTGACAGGGTGTGATTTAAACATGAAGTTCAGGTGATGTCCTGGAGCTTCAAGAGCAAAACGTTTTACCCATAGAAAAGTTTGTTCTTGCCTTTCTATATCATAGACTGGTTTGGAAAGGAAATTAAAGGTCATCCAGCCCCACCCCCTGCCATGGGCAGGGACAGCTTCCATTATCCCAGGCTGCTCCAAGCCCCATCCAACCTGGCCTTGGACACTGCCAGGGATCCAGGGGCAGCCACAGCTTCTCTAGGCACCCTGTTCCAGGACCTCCCCACCCTGACAGGGAACAATTCCTTCCCAATATCCCATCTAACCCTGCCCTCTGGCAGTGGGAAGCCATTCCCCCTTGTGCTGTCACTTCAGGCCCTGGTCCGAAGTCCCTCTCCAGCTCTCCTGGAGCCCCTTCAGGCCCTGGAAGGGGCTCTGAGGTCTCCCCAAAGCCTATTACTAACCAATATCCTCCCAATACAATTTTTGTCATTGTGTTCCTGCCCAGCCATCAAAAAACTCTGGGAATCAGGTGTGTGAGACAATGAGACACTGGTGTCTCCCCCTACACCAGGTGCAAGAGCAATAACCTGAATTTCCCATCTGTAAAGATGAGTCAAGCAAGAGGCAGTGAGCTGTAGTCACATCCAATGGCACCCTCGAGGAGGTGTTAAAGTTTAATAAGCAGCAAAATCACTCTGCCAAGTCGTTCACCACAGACCATTTCAGGCAAAGCATCAATTTAAACTAACCACTCTGGTCACAAGCCTGTGACCACATCTCCTCTGGTATCAAACCCTTTCCTCCGTTCCTGCCCTGCCTGCTTTCTAAAGTTCTGCTCCAGCAGTAAAGAATTTGATGCAACAGCCTTGTGCAGGACTCAACAAACTCCATGGGAAAGTTACACTGTGTAAGAGATGGTCAGAAGATCCCTCATCTGCCTCACGATCATTGCCAAGGAAGGACAGAGACTGAAACCCTAAAACCTCAAAAGGAAAAACTTTGCAGAGGAGTCCTGGCCAGACTGAGGTGGGATGTCTGCCAAGTATTGTCTGCAGGTGTGCCCGCTGGGCACTGGCGCCCATTCCTGAGGAAAACAGTGCAGGTCACGGTGGACTGCGTCGTTCTTGCTGCCAAGGAAGGACTGCGCTGAAGCAAGAAGGAATGACCTGTCCTGTACACCTGTCCTGCACCCATTTCCCTGAACGATGGGCCTTATAACAAGGATTGTAAATTTCCCCACCTCTTGGCCAGTTGCCCCTCACTTTTGAAAAGGACTATAAAGAGACTTTCTAAATTAGCTAAGACGAGATCTCCCCATGGAAAGAAGACGAATCTATTGATAGAGGACCACAACGACTTTGTCTCATCCCTTGGTAGCTATCCACCCCCCCTTCCTCTTCTCTACCCTTTTACTTTGTTTTCTTCATCTCTTCTCTCTCTCCCCTCTATCACATTACCATGTTATTGGCACTAAATAAAGGTGCATTTTGTTTTGATCAAGACTGAAATCTCCTTGCATCTTCTGCACTCTGAGATCAATAAACGAACCATTATGACCCCCACTTGTATTAGCGGATTGTGACACACTGACTCAGCAGGCCTTGAAATCACAGAAGAAATTAGTAAATAACTTTGATTAATAAATTGTTATAAAGTCCTGCATGTCTCACTTTTGCTTTTTCTGCCCTAAAACCAGTGGCCACAAAGTCTGCACTGGATGTCACAGACCCCTGGGCCTGCACAGAGAGGTTGAGTCCAGCTGTCTGCAGCTTTTAATTGTGAAACAAACACTCAGAGAGAAGCAAGGGGTTTGACCCACATTCCTACCATGGGTCATGTGCATTCTGCCCATCACCTGCACAGAAGGTTGTTCCAAGCTCCAGGAGCAAAGGAAAATGGGCAACAGCCAAGCTAATCTGAGACGGAGAGGATTAGAAGATCCCTATCTCTGGCTCTGGGCTGGTCACCCCAGTCCTTGGTGGCATTTCTCTTTGTCCTTCTTACTTCAGGCTGGGACCTTTGACCTCACTAATCACCTCAGGCCAAGGCATAAAATAACTGAGGCCTCCCTTTGCCACACATGCCTCACCTCCCGTACCCTTTCCCGCTCGGATATCGACATCAACCAGATAAATCAGCACCTCCTCTGCCTCTACTCAGTGCATCCACAAGGTACAGCCTCCCAAGTAATCCCAAAGGATATTCCAGAAGCAATTTAATCAATAAACCTGAAGATTTAAGTGTACCCTCTTGCCCCTGCCACTCTTTTATTTCACTGCTCCAAAATATTTCCTCTACTTCTAATATCCTACAAGTTTTCCATGTTTAACTTTACAGCAGAAAAGAGCACATTTCCCTCCCTGATCAGTCAGCAGTGGCCTCTGCTGGGCACCTCTGTTACTCCAGACAACAAATAGTAAAAAAATACTACACAGACACATAGAGCAGCTTGTGTTTTCTATTTCTGGTTTTCCAAGGTCTGTTTTCCCTTTCTGGATCACACAGCTGCATTTACATTTGGAACATCCACATCTCACCCATGGAAAACTGCAACATCCTGGAGATTTCAAATTTCAGAAGCATCTCCTCTGTCTGCAACCACATCTGATAACTTGACTGACAAGGACAAACTCCAGAAAAAAAACCCACCCGAAGCAAAGACCTTTCCAAGTATGAAATGATAGGGGAAAAATAAAAGAATTTTTACAAACAAGTGGAATCCTCCTCACGGAAATTTTCAAACTGAAGGGCCCCCAAGGAGGAACTTGTCATTTCAGCAGAAGCCACATGATCTCTCCACAAAACCAGGGTAACTCCAGCTTCACAAAGCTCCACCAACAGCTTTACTCACCCCAGGGATTTTCAGCAACTCTGCAATGAGCAGGGGCAGCTTCAGGGCAGCCACGCTTCCAGTCACTCCCACCAGGACGTGGCATTTTTTCTGTGGCACGGATGAGCTGTTTCCTGCAGGGATCCCTGGTTCTGGCAGGGAGATGGGCTCCATACTCCAATCAAACTGTGCAAGCACAGGAAAACAAAGAGACTGGTCTAATAGTGCCTCCAAGCACAGCAGGGCTCAACATATTCCTGAGGGCACAGATCTGAGCCTGGACTCTGCAGGACCTAGAATCACCCAGAACATCCATCCCACAAAGATTTCAAGCACCAGCAGAACTTTAAGGGCAGCCTAATGTTTAATTACATTTTTCTCTTGGATACTGGCAAATAGACTCCTAAAACTCGAGCAGAGAGGCCACAAGAGTGCCCTGGTAAAGTTTGTGCCCCCAAAATTAAGACTCTCACATGTTGAACGTGGTCCAGAATTTAGGACAGGTAAATAAACAAATTTGGGATAAAATTTTACACCAAGTTCTGTAAAGACAAACAACCCCCTGCTAAGTTGATTTCCCTTTGCACTCTCTGGTGATTAAAGCACAGAGATGTCTTAATATTTAAAAATGTGGGGCCTCACTGCATGCACAACCATCTTGTTTCTTCCTGTGTTCCTAAATATTTACAGCAGCACTAGAAATTAACCCCTAGCAGCTCTAATTCAGGTCTCCTGCTTCCTCCTGGCCTCCCTGTGCTGTTGCTACACTGATAAAAATCAGAAATTAATGTTTTGGTGAGGAAATAATTAGAATTGACCTAAGTATCTCAAATATCATTAATTAATGATTAATCAGCAAAGAGTAAAATCAGTTCTTGAAAAATCATTGCATTCAGTAAAGTTTGTTCCATTTTAGTGATGTTCTTGTTATTCAAACTAAGTTGCTTGGAATCACTTTGGGTGGAAAGAAGAAGATGGACCTGTTTAGGCCGCCCTGATTTTGGGGATCAGCTTGGAGCTTGGAGTGGGGGATAACCCAGAGAGAGGAATTTCACAGGACCACAGACTGCTTTGGTTGGAAGGGAAAGTAAAGCCCATCCAGCTCCCACTCTCACAGGCTGCTCCAAGCCCCATCCAGTCTGGCCTTGGGCACTGCCAGGGATCCAGGGGCAGCCACAGCTTCTCTGGGCACCCTTGTGCCAGGGCCTCCCCACCCTCACAGGTAAGGATTTCTTCCCAACTTCCCATCTAACCCTTGAGTCACTCCAGGGATGATCCAGCAGCAGGTTAATTGGGATCCTTCAAGGTTGTGCAGCAGTTCCATGAAATTCTGACCCCCTGACCCAGCACAAACACCCCTTCTACCCCTTCACAACACCACCACCATCTTCTTCCACGCTTTGCTCGGAATTAACATGTTTAACTCCCACCCCAAAGGTTTCTCAGTGTGTTTATAAAATACGTTGCCGAGATAAAAGCCCAATTTCAGCTTTGCTGATTAGCAAGGGTAATTAAGAGGTGAGGAAATGCAGCAGCACATCGGCTGAGAGATTTTAATGCTACCACCATGCTTCGCATGTTTATCTATATCTAATTAAAATCAGAAAATTGTTATTTATAAATAATTAAAATTATTATCTACTTAAAGCATCCTTAGGATGTTTCCAAAACGTCCCTTAGCGATTCCTAAATGACAATTAATTCTGCCAAAGCATCCACAAATTAAAGCCAAGGTATTAAAACGTAAATTTTTATGTAGGAAACTTTCAAAATGCTTATAAATGATAAAATATTGATAAAAAGGAGGATAAAAATGGTAAAATTATAAAGCAATTATTAAAATGATAAAATAATGTTAAATACGTAAGATAATGGTAAAAAATTTAAAATGTTGCAAATTAAAAAATAATGGCAAACATAGCAAAATAGTGGTAAAAATTATAAAATAACGGCAAAGAATTATAATAAAAGCTGTATATGTAATGATATATGTAATATAACGATAAAAAAGTGCTGGGCCGCGCTTTCCTCTTACCCAAACACAGCTGGAAGCAGCCGCTAGAAAACAAAAAATTTACAGGCCCTTAAGGGTTAATTAAATCGATTTTTAATGCGGTAGTGATGCTGAAAACGGCTCCAAAAGGCCGCACAACAGCAGCGAGAAACCCCGGAGGCTCGCAGAACGTAACAAACAGCACTCCAATACCGGTCGAGGCAGGGCTGTGAGGGCCGCGGAGCCCGGGCGGGCGCGGAGCCGCGGCCCGGGGACACACCGGAAGCCGCGGGGGGTGCCGGGAGCTGGCGCGCGCACGGCGCTGATTGGTGCGTGCTGCTCGCGCCCGCGGCGCTGATTGGCGCTGGCAGCGCGCGCAGCGGGCGGGATGAAGGGGTGTCATGGCGGCCCCTCACGGCCTGGTCGGGGTTATGGTGGCCGCGCTGCCACCCGCGAGGGCTTTGTGCCCCGCCGTGCCCCGGTCGTGCCCACGCGAGGGATCTCGCCAAGGGCAGGCGGGTGGTTTCAGGCTGCTCAGGAGGTAGTTTTAAGGGGGATTCTGGCTCGTGGCAAGGTTTTGTAGCAAAGGACAACAAAACTTGGCGTGGAAGGCGTGTGGGGAAGGGGTCGAGGAGAGGGTCTGAGGGCCCCTCAAGTGATAGGGGTGATATGTGAGCCCAGGAAAGTGTTACAAACCAGGAGTGAAACCTTCCCTCTGGGATTCAGGGCAGCCCGACAGAGCTGGCAGGGGAAAGTGAGTTAAAGGACTGAGTATTTATTGTCTGGGGCACAGACAGGACAAGGGGGAATGGCTTCCCACTGCCAGAGGGGAGGGTTAGATGGGATATTGGGAAGGAGTTGTTCCCTGTCAGGGTGGTGTTCCCCGGCACAGGGTGCCCAGAGAAGCTGTGGCTGCCCCTGGATCTCTGGAAGTGTCCAAGGCCAGGCTGGATGGGCTTGGAGCGGCCTGGGATAGTGGAGGGTGTCCCTGTCCCTGCTGGATGAGCTGTAATGTCCCTTCCAACCCAAACCATTCCAGGATTATGTGGGCACAGCAGATCTGGGGCAGCATGTGGTCCCCAGCCCTTTGCAGGTATGGCTCAAAAGCAGCAGTTACTTGGATATCACTCTGATATTGGCTACAAACAAGCAGCAAGGAAAGTAAGAGGCAGAGAGCTCTGCTTTGCTGACTGCGGGACATGGAAAGCAACAGGGAGACCCCAGGAAAACCCCAGGTGTGCTCTGTCCCGAGAGGCCTCTTGCCCAGCAGCAGGAACACCCCATCTCTCCCACCCTGTGGGCTTCAGGAGCACCACGCTTTGATCACAACCACATCAGCCCCACCTGGAGCAGGGACAGCTTACAAATAACCAAGGTGAGAACAGGGAGTCGAGCTTCCCACCTGGCTGGAGCCACGGGGGCAACATTTCAGCGTTCACACACTCAGGAGACACACTGGAGAGGAGGGTTAGGTGCTGAAGCAATGTCTGTTAGTTACAGCTTGTTACAGTTATTATTGATGCATCTTATTGTCAATGCAAAAGGTGAAGTCACTTAAACCATCATTTCTCAGACACAGATGACAGAGCACGTGGTTTGGCAGAGTAAGTTTTAGGCGAGCTAGAAATGGATTGCACAATATTTAAACCTGATTAAGTACATAATAGGCTTAGCAAAGGATTACTTTTCTCCTGACATTTTATACATAAATATATACACACACACAGAGACAGGCATTTTATCAGTAGCTGCATTTTAGTCTGGTCAAGAGACGACTGCCTATTGCAGAATGACTGGAGTGATACCCTTAAAAAGGAAATGAGGTGTGCTTTGCTGGAGAAGGTCCTTTTTGGGGTGATTCTCAGGGGTAGGGGTCACATCCAAGCATCACTGGAGGGCTGGAGGGGACAGATAAGGGCTGGGGACTCGCACAGTCCTGGCTGGTGGCACACTGAGCTCCTTCCCTGTGCCAGGCAGGAGATATTGGAGCCAAGGGGCTGGATTGGATTCTGTTTGGGCTGCTTTTCAAGGACTTAGAGAAAAATTTGGCTTATTTAAAGTGCATTTAGAGTTGAAAAGCATCTCGGAGAAGTAGCTTTCCCTACTCCTGCCCTGCAGCATCCATCCCATTTATGCTCCCACTCATCATCTTTTCCAGGGTGTGCCAGTCACCTTCCCCAAAAGGTATTAGTCTGAGCTCAGCTGCCTCCTTCTAGGGTGCAGGATCATTATTTAATGTCCAACATCCCCAAACTGGGCAGAGATTCAGGCCTGACAGGGATTTCTGCACCAGGAAAACACATGGCCGCATCTCACCACGCTTTTCAGGAGCGTAGGTGAGCAGGAGTCCTTCCCTGCAGCCTGGAGGTTTCCTTAAGAGCCTTAAATTAGCACAAACCTCCAAAGCTAACAGGGACAACTCTTGGCCTGGCTATTTCCATGACCAGGGAGACTGCTTGGATGTGCTGGGATAGGGGGTGGCAAGATTTGACCTGCAGCCTTGCCCAAGAGTAGGTCCTCTGAGGAACGCTCTGCTGCTTTTACAGCTGCTTTTCAAAACAGAAGCCTTTAAAAAAAAACGGACTCAGGATGCAGAATCTGGAATGGGATGGTTGTATCCCGCAGGGAAAACCTGTCCTTGCTCCCCAACACACACACGCACACACACACACACTGGTCCTCCACGTCAAAGTGTAAACTACTCACTTAAAACACCACACACTGAGAGAAATTGTAGATCCTGAGCCAGGGTGTAGATTAGGAATCTCTTGGCTTCCAGCATATCAACAGCAGGATTGAGGGTTTCTTATCTTTTTTTTCCCTTTTTTTCTCTTTTTTTTTTTTTTTTTAATGCTAAATCAGCCAGCCACCTGCTAGTTAAAAAGCAAAAGAAAAAAGGAGAATTCCCAGGATTGCTTGCCCTTGCAGAGACAGTGGCAAGTGGCTGGACACTACCAACCGAAAGAGAAAACTCACACACATCAAAAACCTGTGGTTCAGGGCTTATTCCAAGAGGGAAGATGGGTGCTGGTTGCTGTTTTTCCCTTTTTGGGGGCATGGGGGGGGGCTTTTGGCTGATGAAGTTCTAACATACACCTATCACCACAGTAATTAAAAAACCACCACCTACACTATTCCACAGGGAAAAAGAAGACACGTGAATGGACACTGACTACCACGCACAACGAGAGCCCTGCAGGTCAACTCACGGCTTCTTCAGAATGAGAAAGAAAGGAGAAAATAAGAGCTCAAGACAAGAAAGAAAAAAAAAAAAGAAAAAATCCCAAAGGATCTCATTACAAAGACGGGAAAAGAACCACCAGTATGGTACACTCTGACTTTCTGAGACAGCTGCAGAAACTCGGCTCAGCCTTCCTCCTCCCTTTTTCCCCCCCAGCTCTTCCTCCCGAGGACAGAGTCCTGCTGCTGCTCACATCTCGTTGGAGTAGGTGTAGTTGGGAGTGGCCGAGTACTGCGTCTCGTGCTGCATCATCGCACCCTGCGCCGCCCCCATGGCCGCGTTCTGGGCCGCCTGCTGCACGTGGGGGTTCTTCCAGGCCCCCGTGGTCCACTCCTCCTGCGCTTTGCTGAAGCTCCCGCCGCTGCCGCGGTAAAACTTGTGCACCTGCAGGGAGAATCCAGAGGGGCTGAGCGCCTGCAGCTGGCGCAGAGCTCCCGGGGTGGCGGCGAGGGCCACCCAAAGCAATGTGGAACCCCTGTTTTCCTGCCGTACCATGGTGAGAGCAATGAAGGAGAAGACTGCCATGGCCGTGAAGAGCACGGTGGGGATCAGCATCACCACAGCCGAGCCCACGTTGGTCCCAAAGAAGGAAATTGCTGCAATCCAGCCACTGCAAGGAGATGGAAACAACTGGTTTGTTCACCAGCTTTCCCAAACTGCCAGCAGCCCTGCCAGCTCCTCAAACCATCTTCTCCAACGAGAGAACCAGTAAGGAGGTTAAAACATCATGGTGACCACCCTTGTACCCAACACAGCAGCATTTTCCTTACCAGACCCCCCATCCAGGGATCCCCACTGCCTGGATAATGCTGATCACCAGCTGGGCCATGAAGGTGAAGAAGAAGGCCATGAAGCTGAAGGAACTGTCTGTCCTGCAAGAGAAGGCTCAGTCACTCCTGCACCTCCATCCCTGCTGCACTCCAAGGGAAGGGAGATGCTCCTACGTATCAGACCTGGCTGTGGTTTAGCAGGAGGGTGATGAAAAGCAAAAGTAAAGGCAAAGGAGAAACTGCAAGAGGCTGAAGGTGGTCAGGGGGCACCTGGGAAAGCCATGGGGCATCAGACCCTCCCCACAGCTCAGTTAGCTGGGCTTGAGGACGTCTGTGTTGGGACACGGCTCTCGACTCACACCAGCCCACATGGGGAATAAATACACCCCCAGTTCTCTAGATTTGGGGACTGACCTCAGCACCATGGGTAATCCATACAAACACCTCGAGAACTCATGGAAAAATATAAAAGATGCCTCAGAGATGAGAGGGAAAGTGGCATCTCAACTGCATCCTCACCACTGTCCCCCACCACCGCACAGAGGCACACGGAGAGGGTCCCTACATCGCCTGATTGGGAGTTTGGCCCCCAGGAAATTCCAAACACTCTGTTTTTTTACAAAATAAAGCTAAAGGGCTGCACAGAAAGGAATTCCACCAATTAGGCAATGCCCCAAGCTAAACACTGACCATTTATGAAGGAAAACAAGGCAAAAAGAAGCCAGGCTCAGGTGCGACCACTTACTTGAAAGCTTTGTAAATAGGTCTAAACCAGCAGACATAGGAGCAGGGCGTAAAGAGAATGAGCCAGAGAATTGCCAGTCCAAAATTTACAGCTCCGCCGCCTCCAATGAGCCACGCGAGGCAGCCCACGAGATTCACTGCCAAGGTGATGCTGTTCACTGCAAACACACACACACAGAGCAGAGTAGCACGGATGCGAGGGTGGCACTGAGACACCAAGGACCCCGACCCCAGGCATGCGGCCTCAGAGTCTTGCCCTAGCTGGACTTCCCTTAAATTAAGCTGGGAGCACATTCCCAGGCTGGCTGGGCTGAAGGGGGTCAGGCCTCAGCTGAGTAAGAGGAGGAAAATCAATGTATCGCTCAGAGTTGTAATTCCCTAAGCAGTTCCAGGGCTCTGAAGATTGGCAGAAGTCACATCCTCCCGCTCCTATTGAGCCAGGACACATTTCCACTAACAGAAGGAAACTGGAGGAATCGTGGTGAAGTTTTTCGCTTGCTCCAGATACATCTTTGCCAAAGGAGCTTGTGCAGGAGCTCTCCGAGCACCACTGAGAGCCAAAATCCCAAACTCCTGACCCCGCCTCGCCAGTTCAGGGGGTGACACATTTCCCTCGCCCACCCGTGCTTGGGATCAGACCACACAAGGGCTCCGACTATGAATCCCAGCTCAGCAGACACAGGACAAAGCAGAGAAGGCTCAGCTGCGTTCTGACGCCTCCGAGTTCGGAGAATGATTCATTATTTCGACGAGAAAGAAAGCCCTCCCACCGCCGCCTGCCTGAGAGCTGCAGCTGGCAAGGGAAAGAGCTCAGCTGCCTGGGCTGCCCTAAAGGACACGAAGGGACCTTCCAGCCACTCTGCTGGGTGTCTGAGGGGCTATTGGGGAGAAAATGACCCAGAGAGGAGCTCCAGAGGCAGAAACCAAGGGACAGGGACTGGCTCCGAGAGCTGGTGCTTGTGCTGTGGAGCAAAAACCAAGCTCTGTTACTTTAAGAGGAAGAACAGCCTGGTTGGGATGGGGAAGGAATTGAACAGCCCCAAGAGAGCTTCCCTGGGGAAGCACAGCTTTTTTCCTCCCATTCCTTAAACAAGCTAACCCTCCTGACATGATGAAGCTACCCCAGGATCACCTTCCTGACGAGACACAGCCCCAGGATGACACAGCCCCTGGGGCCATGCCAAAAGCAGGAACACACAACCTCTCTGGTGTTAGCTGAGCTCCTCCTAACCTGCCTCCAAAGCACAAGGCACTCCCTGGGCACTGATGCTTCCAAAGTTCAGGGGAAATGCCTGATAAGGGAACTAAGTTCTTCTGAAAGGAAATGAAATACTGGTGCCAGCTTGCCCTGAGCTGTGCACGTTTCCACCTATGTTGGGGTGTGACCTGTCCCTCGGCTCTATTCCCTGCCCAGGGTTGGTGAAGAAGAGAGATCCAGGATAGTCTGAAGAGCTGGAAGCTGGTGACAGCTCTGTTAGCACAGCACGGCACACAGGCATGCAAGAGGAACAGGCAAGCTCCGAGAAGCCTCAAGCTCCACGTTTTGGGGAGCAGGCACACCAGCCCTCCAGTCTGAGCTGTCTCCTCCTTACGGCAGGACATCCACATCACCACCAATGGCCCTGGGACACTGAGCCAGCTCCACAGCTCCATCCTGGAGGCTGGAAGGGCTGGGATCCATGGGATGCTGCAGCCCACCTCTCATTCCTGACTTTTAGCAGGAGACACCAAGGCCTGGAGGGGGAGAAGGGCTTCCCCTGACCTTGCCCTGCCCTTTCAGCTGGCAGGTCCCAGAGGAGCAGCCTTTGGAGAGGCAAACAAATCCCACTGGAGCCATTCCCACCCAGCCACTCACGCATCCAGAGGTAGTAAAGCCGCTTGGCCATGGTCCGGTGCTGTGGCGGGATCTCCGCATCGAAGTCCTGGTAGAAACATGGCTTCAGGGGAATGAACTTGGGCAGGGGAGGGAAGTTGTTCACCTTTTCTGCAAGGAAAAGTTTCATTGGTGTCAGGCACTGCCCAGAACTGAACAAAAACCAAGAGGCTTCCTAAACAGCCCCGAGAATTGACAAGTTTTACACAGGAGTTAAGGATTTCCCATGGAAACCACCACCAACCCACCCAAAAGGATCACATTCAGCCCTCACTGGCCACACAGATCCTGCAGCCATGGACACGCACCACCCCACTGGCAACTATCAAAGTGACATTATGGCCAGTAAAGCCCATGATGGTCTTCAGAGCCCCCCCTGTACCTGCCATGCTGGCACACACTCAGCCTCTCTGCTCCTCAGGAGAAATACTTGGGAAAAACGTGGGAGCTTTAGCAAAGCTGGAGGAGAAAGAGAGAAAAGGTGATTGAAGTGGTCAGGGACCTCTGCAAAAGCCTTCACCTTCCTCCCTGTTCCAAAACAACTCAAAGACAGCAGTTTGCTTCACTTCTGTGACACTCTGGACTATCACACATCTCGGCTGGCACCTGGCTGGCAGTGTGATAAATCCTGGCTCCTCTGGCTCAGGCTTATGTACCAGTTAAGGCGGAAGATTATGAGAGGATCCAGTGATGTGGGGCCTCCCACTCCCAACTGACCTACATCCAAGAGAGGGCCAGGTAGGGCAGCAGGGAAAGGAGGTGGCTGTGGGCAGTTGGAAATCCTCGATTTCATTACCTAGCCCCAAAATAATTATTTTAAAAATTTTTTTTATTATTATTGCTAAATTCTAGCACAGGGGACTGACTACCTGGCTGCCTCATAGCTGCCATCTCTGCAAGCCCAAGCCAAAAACAAAGCCAAAAAGGGAACAGGGAAATCAGAGCAGAGAAATCAGCTGGAAAAAAAATCAGTGGCGATTGTCACTAATGAGTCACTTGAGTGCCTGGCTTAACAATTACTCATGTCATCTGGCACCTCATTCCAGAGCATGCAGGTGGGAAAGGGGGGAGCTCAGCATCCCAGGACCATCCCAGACCATTCCATGCTCAGCTCTGTGCCAGAAGTGAAAATTAAGGCAAATTAAAGCAAAAATTAAGACCTGAGGTTTTAAATAGAAGTGTGAAGATGGCGTATCCCCACCTGCCTGCAGGTTTTGCCCTCTCCCAGCTATCCAGGCAGAGCTGGCAGCAGCCAACACATTTCCCAGGACGCGGGGTCCCGGCAGTCGGTGCCTGGGGCTCCCGGGAGGAACTGGGAGGGTCTTTCTAGGGGTCTTTTCGCACTCTCCAGCGCCAAAGACACAGGCCAGGCATCCGCCGGCAGCCCCCGGATGCTTCCATCCCGCCAGTGCTATAAATACGAGCTCCTCGGGCGCGGTGACGTCCCCCCGGCCGCCCCTACCCACGTGTGCCGGCAGCGGGGTCACACGGCCAGGCGCCCCCTGACCCGACACCTGCGCCGCCGTGGGGCGAAAACACCGGGATATTGATAAATTCGGATGGGGTTTTTATGGCAAAATAAGGAATATGGTGGAGTGGTTGGAAAAGGGGGGGGGGGCTCATCACATGGGTGATGGCACCGAGAAGAAACCCCTGTGGTGGGTGGGGTGGGTTTGGGGAGGGCAGGCTGGGCTCGGCCGTGGATCGCTGCCCGTGGCTTTTCACGCGTGAAGGGCTGCGTGCCCCACGCATCCCCACCTCAAAGCCGGCGCAGCTTCCCAGCGGCGGCCTGGATCGAGGAGAACGGCGACCCAACACTCGCTCGGTCCCCGGTGCACCCACGCGTGTGCAGGGTCACCGCGGCTGCCCCCACACCGCGCATCCCCCCCGCAAGTGGGGTGTAGAGCGGGAGGTCGGTGCAAAGGGCGGTCAGCCCCCTCGGGGGCGGCATCCAGCGCCCTCACCCCGAGGCATTTCCCCTCTTCCCAGCCCCGGGACTCACCACGTGGCGTGACCCGTCCCGT
>VZRR01001438.1:0-29601 GCA_013398015.1 Oreocharis arfaki | reverse complement strand
GGTGGGTGGCCCTTGGGTGGGTGTCCTTCGGGCTGGGCATCCCTCAGGGTGGGAGGGCTTGGGGCTTAGATTCCCTTGAGGGTGGGAGTCCCCTAGAGAGGGTGTCCTTGTGGCTGGGGGTTCCTTGAGGATGATCATCCTTGGAAGTGGGTGTCCCTCAGGATCAGGATCCCTGGACTGCACATCTTTTGGGGATGGGCATCCTTGGAGGGGTGTCCCTCGGGGTGGGTGTCCCTCAGGGTGGGCATTCCTGGGAGTGGTGTCACTCGGGACGGGCATCCCTCGGGGACCAGCTGACAGCCGCTCCCTGCAGTGCTCCTTCCTGCCCAAGTTCTCCATCTACATCGAGACCAAGTACGAGGACAACTGTGGGGACAGCGAGAATGTGAGTGTGCACTGCAGCTGAGACCTGCCAACTCATCAGAACTCGTGCTCCATGTCACTCACCCTCCCTTCCTCCCCTCTCCAGATCTTCCACAGTGACAAAATCTTGGGCGACCACGAGGTCTCTTTCCTGGACATTGCCTTTGACGAGATCCCTGAGCGCTACTACCGCAGCCTGGAGGTACCATGGCTGGGGACAAGGGAGCTCCCTGAGGCCACCCCCTCGTCTCCTGTCCCAGGAAAAAGAGGGACTCATGACCCTACTCTTCCCCATCCCCCCAGGACCCCCGTTTCTTTAGCTCGGCCAAGACAGGCCGGGGGCCGCTGCGGGAGGGCTGGCGCCAGCACACCAAGCCCATCATGTGCTCCTACAAACTGGTGAGCGTCAAGTTCGAGGTGTGGGGGCTGCAGACGCGGGTGGAGCAGTTCGTACACAAGGTGAGAAGGGCCCAAGGGGGGGTTGGGGGGCACCGGGGGGGCAGTGACAGGCGCTGACCCCCGTGGTGTTGCAGGTGATCCGAGACATCCTGCTGATCGGGCACCGGCAGGCTTTCGCCTGGGTGGACGAATGGTGCGGTGAGTCCGTGGGGTCACCCCGGCGCAGTGGGGAGGGGGGCACACAGCGCCTGTGGAGGGAGCGGGCTGCAGGTCTAACTGCTGATGCCACTAACCCCACCACAGCTCCCTCTATTCCTCCGCCTGCCCTGCTGCCTGCTCTGCCTGTGCTGCCTGCTCACCCCTGCCTGCACCCCTGCATGCTGCCCGCTCCCCCGCACCCCTCGGGGAGGATGGGGAGAGGGGTCCCAGCACCCTGCCTGTGCTGCCCGCACCCCCATCCTGGCAGGGACACGCGCTGCAGGCGGCTGCCACGTGCGGGCACGGGGACGGGAGCCCCGGGTTTGGTGACAGCTGGCGGCGGGTGCCAGGCCACCCCGGTGAGCGGCTCTCTGCCTTCCAGACATGTCCCTGGAAGAGGTCCGGGCCTTCGAGACTCAGATGCAAGTGGCCACAAACCAAAAGCTGGGGAGCCAGCACCCCTGAGCCCCTCTGCCTGCCGGGGACGGACACCCCGGACCCCGCCTTGCTGCCTGGGGGTGGGTGCAGGCAGGGGGGCTTGTGCCCCCCCTGCACCCCGCGGTGGAGAGTCCCCCCTCCCAGCTGCCCTCCCCGCGTGTCCCCTGCCTGCGCTGTCTGCGCTGCCTGTCCATCCCTTCCCCTCTGCTGGCTGGGCTGGTGCTGGAGTTGGGGAGCTGGCTGTGCTGCCCAGCATTCCCTTTCCTGCCCGTCCCCCTGTCCCCTTCCTGTCCCCGAGCTCGGTGGGGAGCCGGGGCGCGGGGCGCAGGCTGCCCCGGGATGAGAGGGTGCCAGACGCGGCCGTGCCGAGCGGCCCCAAGCCCGGCTGTGCTCGGCAGGGATGACGATGGAGGAGGTGCGGCGCTACGAGCAGGAGACACAGGAGGCCACCAACGAGCTCATCGGCCTGGTGGCACCGGCCATCTCGGTCAGCGAGGTGGGGCAGCCCACGGCCACGCACTCGGCCCCTGCCAGCGCCCCCTCCACCCCTCTCAGCGACGAGGCTCCCGAGTTCCTGGCTCCTCCCAAGACTCGCCCGCGGAAGAAGTCGGCGCCGGAGACCCTGACACTGCCCGCGCTGCGGGAACGCGCTGGCGCCGAGTGACGCCGGCGGTGCCGCTCCGTGCTGGACTGTGCCAGCTCCGCCGACCACCCCGGCCCCGCCCACGGGCGCAGGGCCCAGGGAGGGACGCGGACCCGCTGTCAGGGCGCTGGCAGCCCTGGGGTGTGCTGGCCCCCCTGAGCCACCGTGGGTGCCCACACGGGTCAGCACCACCATTGTCGTGCCAGACCCGCTGGCTGCACCAGGAGGGGACGCCGGGCCAGCGCGGGTCCCCGGCAGCGTCGGGCGATGCCGCAGGAGCCGCTTCCCTCGACTCCACCCGCCCCGGTGTCCGCAAGGGCCACCGAGGCTGGCGAGCAGTGAGGAGGTGCCAGCTGGTGCCCACTTGCCGTGGCCGGGCTGGTGGCCAGTGCCAGGCTGGAGCAGTGCCCTGCAGGGTAGGCACCAACGTGGGGGCACAGTGAGGGTGACAATGACAGTGACAGCTGGGCACTGGGCTGGGGCTCCCCACAGGACCCCAAGGGGCTGCAACAGCCCTGTGCATGGCTGGTCCCGCAGTCGGGGTCCCCTTCGCTGTCCTTCCAGAGGCCATGGCTGCTTGAGGGGGGCTGGGGTGGGCTCAGCCTCTCGTTTTCTTTAGGAAAACAAAGGCCTTTTTGGAAATAAAGCTCGAGACATGGCAGCTGGTTGCTGGTAGTGATTTATTTGGTGCTGTGGAAGGGTGCCATGCTTGTGCTGGGGTGCTGCATCCCCCAGGCCTGCATGCGTGCAGTGAGGGATGTCTGGAGTGCTGATCCCAGGATGGGGAGATGAGGCCCAGGATGGGACTGTGAGGCTCTGGGGGTCAGGTGCTCAGGGCAGGCAGGAATCAGCCTGGCCCTGGGGCAATGCCCCCAGCCACAGCAGAAGCACTGGGCTCTCCTCCCTGCCAGCCATCATAATTTTCCAGCTCCTCAGCCCCCGGCACAGCCTCTGCTCCCAGCAGGGCGATGTAGTGGGAGCTGCAGTAGACGGGTGCCTTGTTGGGGCTGGAGTAGACCTGCTCGGGCCGCAGTGAGGCAAAGGGGTTGCTGGCGTAGCCCATGATGTGCGTCTCGAGCTCCACGAGGATCTGCAGGGAGGCCTTCAGCTCCTGCTCACTGCCAGAAGAGAGGACAGGCACTGTCACCGGGTGTCTGTGCTGGCTCACTGGGGCGGCGGGGCTGTGCTCACTTGTACACGGTGAAGAGCACGGGCAGGCGATAGTCCCGCAGCAGCAGCAGGGTGGGCAGCCAGCCCGCCAGCAGGTCTGGGCAGGCGTGGAAACCTGTGGGGACACAGCCATGAGCGTTCCACCTCTTTCCCATCCCACCCTGGCCCCGGGGAATGCTGGCTCCAACTGCACCCACTCTGCTGGACACCCCAGGGAATGTGGTGAGTGTGGCAGCCCTCAGGAAGGTGAGGTCTGGCTCCCCCTCAGCATGTGGGGCACTCCAGACTCTGGGTCCTGGGCAAAGCCACAGCACCGTGACCTGAAGGGAAGGATCCGTTTCACCTGCAGGTGGGTGACACAGGCAGGACAGAGTGCCTGGTGAGGAAACGAGGCAGCCATGTCCCAGGGGATCCCCCCAGCTGCCCGCTGTGCCTTGGTGCAAAGCCCTGGGCACGTCCCGAGCCACCTGCAGGCTCAGCCCCAGGGTGCTCAGGGCAGTCCCTGAGGAGTCCCTTCCATGTGCCCTGTGGGGATGTCCCCATCCCGGCAGCAGGGTGTGAGGGTCCGACACCTCCATGGCGCAGGCACTTACCCGGGTGAAAGCCCACTACCAGGTCAGGACGGGCGGCCAGCTTGGTCTCTACGTGGCTTTCCCAGAAGTCGTGGTAGAGCCCCTTGTAGCTGCTGAGATAGACCCTCCCCCGGGGCGCCAGCGTGGTCAGGGGTGGCCTCATGATGGGTCCGTCCACCACGTCCACCCCCACCATCACCATCTCCACACCCTGGTGCCCCGGGAACATCCGCGTCAGCTCGTCATAGTCTGTCAGCCGCGTGTTGAGGGTCTCCACGTGGGAAGCCCCCACCACGTGCACGGTGAGGGGCCTGGTGAGGGGATCGATGCCGAACAGCCGCAGTCCCAGGCCGATGGTGAGCGGCCGCGAGTGGAAGTCGGTGACCAGCCGCCGGATGGATTCCCGCAGCTCTGCCTCCTCCGGCCGGGGCTTCCCGGCGTTGGCCCAGAGCAGGGTCATGTACCGCCCAGCCACAATGGCACCCAGCTTCTCCTCCAGCTGCTCCTGCATGGAGAACCAGTCCTCCCAGCCCTTCACGTCTCGGGCGGGTTTTGTCCAGGTATCCGTAGGAAATGGGATGTCTCCTGGGGGAACGGGAGGAGGTTGGAGGATGAAGCAGTGGTGGACAGCCCCGGCTGCCTGTCCCCCCTATGCTGTGGGAGTGGGGCTGGAGAAGGGACACTACATTCCACCATGGAACCTGAGCAGCCTGGGATGGGGTTCAGGCAGGCCCAGGGGGACACATGCCCCACCTGTGAAGATGAGCCACTCCACCAGCCGGTCCAGGGCCACCAACTTCAGCTTCTTGCAGAACTTCTTGTGCACGGGCCAGTTGGCACGCTGGCATGCCACACCACAGTAGTACACATTTTGGCACCTGGGCAGACAGGCAGCATGCCCAGCTGTGGGAGGGCAGGGCGCAATCCAGCCCACCAAGCCTGGCTCCCTGCCACCCCCTCTCAGGGCTGTATCATTGTTTTGGGGGTGCCCCGTGGCTGGAGGCGGGCACTGAGGTCAGACAATCCTCACCTCACCCCAGCCACCATGCTGGAAGCGAGGGACGGATCCATCCCTCTGCCATCAGACCACCTCCCCACCATACCTCTTGCAACGCCGGAGGCTTTTGGGGTCCGGGAGGGCATCAGGGAGCTTCTTGCACTCAACGCAAAACTTGAAGGTGTCCTCCATTTTCTGGAACATGTCAAAATATGTTCGGATGCCGAAATCGCTGCCGCTCTTTCTCCCATCCATGGCAGACCTGCAGACATCAGAGGGTGAGCAGAATTCAGCCCACTGCCACAACAATGGGGCTGATGTCCTGCCTCTGAGGCTACTAAGATTTTTAGCTCCAGCCAGGAGCATCCTGGCCTGGGTAGGGACAGGGAGCCAGGCATTCTGGAGGGGTCTACCCAGGAGCCCATCAGAGCTCCTCGTGGGCTGAGCCAGGAGGGTGGGATGAGCCATGGGAGCTGCTCCAGCTGCTGAGGGACACACGGGAAGCACTGCCCGGGGGAGGGGGTGGGGAACTGGCACCCATGGGTGCAAGTCACTCACTTGTAGTCCTCGTAGCTCTTCATGTTGAGCTTCTGCAGGATGACGTGGGACAGCCCCGGCACGTTGCGGTCCATGGCCTGGAAGCCCAGTGAGTCCACGTCAGGAGCCCTCACCGCTGGCTCCTCCGGGGCCTTCTTGCAGCGGCCAGTTTTGAGGGCAGCGCCTGCGTTTGGCTGGGCCGGGGCGGCTGCAGGAGAGACGGGTGCGGGCGAGGAGGCCGCTCCGGGGGTCCCCGGGTGCTGCCGGGGTCCCCCGCGCCGCCCGCCACCCCCACGGCGCCTCCCGCCCGCCATCCCGCTCCTGTCCCTGTAGTGCCGGGAGATCCCGGGCAGTCCCAGCGCCCGGCACGGCCCGGCCCGCGGCTGGGCTCAAATGTCAGTCCCCGGGAGCCGGCGGTGCAGACGGCCGTGGCCCTTCGGAATCGGATAGCGGAGCTATTCTGGGCATCCCCTCCCCGGGAACGGGCCAACCCGCTCCGGGGGTCTGGCTCCCGCCCCAAAAGCCGCGCTGGTGGCAGTGGGGTGCCCCAAAACCCTGTAGCGTCCCACACTGCAAACCTGGGGGAGCTTGGGGGGCTGCCCAAGCCCCTGGGACCCCTCTGTCACCAGAGGGACACCAAGTCACTACCCCAGCCCGGCCTGCGGGGATCCCCTCCCACCCCCTCAGGGCCCTCAGCGGGGTGCGAGGGAGTGCCTGGGTGGGCACCGCGGCCTCTGCCAGCCAAGGCGGAGGCCAGCGGTGGGCTGGGGCAGCGGGCGGGCACACCAGGCTGCAGAGGGGGACATGGTGGTCCTACAGCACTGCCAGCTCATACGGGACGGCTCGGGGGAACCCCGCCCCAGTGGCGGCTGGTGAGGGCTGCCCACACCCATCATGGCGGCGGCCGCGGCCTCAGGGGCACGCCCCCAAACAGTCGGGGAAGGGCCGGGGTCCCGCGAGGTTTCGGGGTCTTGCGGGAGCAGCCGCGTCGCTGTAGTTACGGGACGCGAGCCCTCCGCCGAGTCGTGGAGCCTGTAGGTTCGAGCCCCGGCGCCGCACGGTGCCCTGGCGGGCTCTCGGTGAGGGGCTGCAGGATCCCCCCGGGGCGGGCGGGCCTCCAGAACTGGCGGTGAGGGGCTGCAGGGCCATTCGGGGGCAGGAGAGTCTCGAGGCCCGTGGGTGAGGGGCTGCAGGAGCCCCCGGGTCAGCAGAGCCTCTTGGTCCGCGGGTCAGGGGCTGTTGGTGTACTCCAGGTCGGAAAGACCCCCGAGACAGTCGGTGAAGGGCTGCAGGAGCATTCTGGGCCAGGAGAACCTCCAGGTCTGTGGGTGAGGGGCTGCAGGATCCCCTGGATTGGGAAGACCCCCGGGACTGTCGGTGAGGGGCTGCAGAACCACGGCAGGGTGAGGGCACCCCCGGGCCCATCAGTGCTGCCCTGAGGAGGCTGCCAGGCCCTGGGGCTGTGAGGCGAGGGGGCCGTGGGGTCCCTGGGGCGTCCTGAGGGAATCCGGAGCGATTCACAAACCTGAGGAGCAGATGGAGCCAGGTCCCCACGGCATGTGGGAGCTGTGAGGGGACGGGCTGGCAGCCGCTGGCCTTTGGCCCACGGGGTCACCATTAACTTAGGGAGTAAAAGAGAGCCAGGGATATACCCGGCGGTGGGAGCCGAGAGCAGCCTGGCACAACAAACCTTTCCTGGGAGCTGCAGCTGGGTGATGCTTACAGAGATGGATAATTTTCACATTACATTTTTCCCAGTCCTCCCTCTGCACCTCGTGAGAGATTCGTCACTGCCAAAGACCTGTGCTTTCAATGGTGTTTTGACAGCCAAGCCCTGAATAGTGCTCGCAACCAGCACTGCTGTGTCCTGCAGAGGTATTTGGGAGAGGAATGGAGCAGTTTCATGTTTCTTTCCTCATTCTTTCTCCTGCAGGGCCATGGAGGCCCCTGTGGGGCTGACTGGTGGAAAGGACAGTGCTGCATCTCTTCCCAGTATGTCACAGCCAATACCAGTACAGATCACAGTCGTGAAGGCGAAGGACCTGGTAAAGTTCTGAAAATTATCTCTACTAATTTAATAAACAAGGCCAGAGCAATTCTCTGTGCACAGGGATCCCCTGTGAGAACAGGTGGGGGGTGATAAGGCTAAAGGAAGGAGTGGTGGGAGTATCAGAGGTTCAGCAATGCCACACTGTGGCTTCTTCCTCCCTGCTGAGGAGTTCACACAGAGGAAAAAGCTTGTGAGGCACATAAATTGGAGAACACACCTCTCTAGCAGCAGGCCAGAGATATTGGGGTGAAATGTACCTCCCTGCCTCCTCTAACTGCATGCAAATGGCAGGTTTTTTAAAGCAGAACACAGCAAAAATGTGATCAGTGAGACAAATACCTGTGAAAGGACCTCACCTTGGGAGTAAAGCCAGATTTTCATCCTAGTTCCAGCTGCTTAAATCATATTGAAAGCAATAGGGTGGCTCTGGTTTTAAAAAGGCAGTGGATCCAGTGCAAGGCTATGAGCTGGTGCCAATCAAACCACCACTGCTGTGATTTCCATGCAATGCACCCAGCTGTCTTTAAAGTCTTCCAGAGGCACTGGCATTTGGGAGGGAATGTGGAGGAGAAGCTTGGCTCCTGCTGCAGAAAAAATGCAAATCCCTGCTTCTGCTCCAGCAGCAGACAGAAAAAGCAAACCAAAAGCACCTGCTCGAGGCTTTTACACTGTAGTATTTAAGTACCTCTTATGCTGATAGATTCAGCAAACAGCAGCCTAGGTGAGGTATGAGGTGAGAGGAGGATAAACAACGCTGGGAAGAAAAGACTCATGGATTGATTGCATCTGGAATGTTGCTTTGTGCTTCTGATTGCTCCACCGTGAGAAAGGACTATACAAAAGGGAGGAGGGGGGTTACAAAAGGGCAATAATCACAGCAACAATATGAAAAAAAAATCCGGCTGTAAGAATGTGGAATCCACTTCTGGCTATAAGTGTGGAATCTGCTTAATTAGAGGCAGTGTAGAGAAGGATGAGAGAGGAGCCTTGGATAATTAATGGTACAGGGAAAGGTTAATTGGATTCTTCTGTTTAGCCATTCATAGGAGGTATGCTCAAGGAGACAGTGAGAATGGCTGAAAATTAAAACCAAGTGAAAGAGATCTCTTTTTGTGTAAGAACCAGCATGGAACTAATTACCCCAGTGACAGGGAGAGAGGGAGTCGAGGGCGGGTTAGGCATCCCTGTGGCTCAGCACTAGGGAAAGGCTGGGTTTGGGTATGATGGTCCTTGTGTTCAGCCACTTCTCTGTGGATTGAGAACTAAACTATGCTTCTGCTGCAGGGAGCCCTTTGGTACCTACTGCCCAGCACTTCCTCTGCTGTGGAGGTGCCCGATGCTGCCCATGTGGGTCCCCAGTGCCACATACTGTGCCCTCACTGTCCCTCTCCAGCCCTGTCTAAGCCCCTCTATTTAGATACTTGAAATTCAAAGTAAAATCTGAATCTCCTCATCTCTGATTAAAGCAAAGTGACATGAAGGTGGTGTAACAACAAATTGCAGAGCTCCCAAAGAGCTTGCTGGAGCCTTTCCTTTGATTTCACAGAATCATGGAATCATTTAGGCTGGAAAAGGTTTCTAAGATCATCAAGTCCAGCCTTTAACCCAGCACTGCCAAGGCCACATGCACATGTCTTTTGAACATTTGCGGGGATGGCACAGGCTCCCCCACTTCCCTGGGGAGCCTGTGCCAGTGCCTGACCACCCCTGCAGTGAAGAAATTTTCCCTAATATCCAACCTAAACCTCCCCTGGCATAACTTGAGGCTGTTTTCTCTTGTCCATTTCAGGACATTCTGCACCATGTTACATCCACAGGTGTCCTGTGAGCTCATCCCTGTAGCTCAGGAGCTGCTTTCTTAGGAGACAGCAAAGGTCTCAAGCTTCCTGGAAGTACAAAAATATCAGTGGACTATTTTGGGATTTGTTTCAGATGTGTCTTTCCTGAGGTGTAGCCTGGACCTCTCTATCTCCCCCTGCCACAGCTCCTGATAATCCTTGGGGCGTCACAGCATGGTGAAACAGGAAATTTCCTTCATAAAGACAGGGAAGGGTGAGGTCTCAGTGTGGCCAAGCTCTGCTTCTCCATTCCTCTGGTGGAACAGACTCCCACAAGTGAGCCCTGTCCTGGTCACTGACCCAAGCTGCTGCTAGAGGAATTCTGATCCTGGGATGCTGCCACAGACCCAGCTGCTCACTGAGCTATTTTTCTGACAGAAAACTCTCAAAAGCAATGTGCTAGTTACGTTGGTGCGTGTCGAGTACAATGGAGCAGCCCTGGGAGACTCCTCCAAGACTGATGTCCTGCCGAATGGGACAGCAGAATACAACTTCAGCACCAGCTTCGAGTGCAGCCCCGATGGGCCCAACTCCTTGGATGTCATTGTGCAGAAACCACTGCTCTGTAAGTACCTGGTGCCAGATCTCCCACCCTGGAGCTGGGTGCTGTCGCTGCAGGAGTTCCGGAATAGCACTTCAGCAGCAGTGGTGGGAGGCTCTCAGCACTTCTTGTCCATCTCTGCCAGCTGGAAGAATCTCCTTTCATGTTGGCCCATGCTCCTTTGGCTTTGCTGTGCTTGTCAGCCTTGGGAGGTGAAAAGGAGCATGTGCCAGAGCTGACACAGACCCTCCCCAGTGCCTGACCTGCTGGTCCAAGGAAGTCTGCCAGCTCCTCTCTTTTTATCTCCCCAGTGACAGTGCTAGAAATGGGGCCAAGGGAGAAGAAAAAATCGGAAAAAACCACTCCTCTTGGCCAAGCTGTGGTGGACCTTCTACCTCTGCTGCAAGGTACAACATCGAATTCCACAGCCTCCCTGACCACTCCTTGCTCCCTGGCACTTTCTGAACTCTGCTTATGGACCCCTGACTACAGCTTATCTCCTTCTGACAAAGCGACCTTCAAAGCTCTGCAAAATCTGACTTGAGGGGGAGACAGGGTAGCTCAGCAGTCAGAGTTAGACCATGATTTTGTCTCATGTAAGGTGTCCCTGCCCATGGCATGGGGCTGGAACAAGATGATCTTTAAGGTCCCTTCCAACTCAAATCATTCCATGACTGTGATTCTTTGCAGAGGGTCTCGCTTTAGGCTGTTCTCATTCCTGTTTCTTCCCAGGAGTGCGTTCACTGAAGGTCTTTGCTCCTTTGCATGCAGTGCCTGCCTCCTCATCAGAGAAGCTTCACCCCGAGGCCACGGTATGTGGAATTTGGAACTGTTCCTTTCCTCATTCAGCTCTCTGCTGCTTTTTAATGGGAGGGAGAACATGACTCAGCTGCCTGGCTCATCACGGATGTGGTACAGCCCTATATGTTACAGGCTTGGAGGCCTTTCCCGCTCCCTCTGACGTCTGTCCCTACTTCCTCTGATAGGTGAAGTCGTGCTGGGAAATGTTAATGTGTGCAGCTACCCAATTGCTCTGCAAAAAATAATAAAGATGGAAAGCACAGTGCTGAAAACCCCCAAAAAGGCAACGGTGGGGTCACCTGCCCAGCTTTATTAGCCTTCCTTTCTGCAGATAAAATGTCTGAGTCCGTTATTGTACGAACTCTGACTGCCTTTCCTGCAAGGTCCTTATTCATTCAGCAGGTTGCAAGGTACCCAGTGATTAAAACAGGGAATGAAGTATGAGGCTGGGAAAATGTCCAGTTTTGCTCCTGAGCCTGCCTGCAGTGAGCACCGAAGTGGAGGGGTGGATACCCCATTACCAGCTCTGTGTTTAAGAGGAGTTCACAGTGAGCAAGGTGGGGGGGGGGGCACTCATTAGGGAGGACAGGTAATAAATGCTGACCAGCTGGTTTTCCCTCACACACCATCCATTCAGGGCTGGGACAGGTAATTAAAGGCTCTCCACACAGAGCTTGGAGATAGGGCAGAGGCAAAGCTGTGGCTCTCTGAATCACCATGGGAAAAGCATCATTTTCCACCCTTGAAGTTCTTTCTCTGTGATTCCTTTCATGAGACCCTGCCTCTTTCTCCATGGCTCATTTTATGAGACCCTTGGGGCATGTGCCATACCTCAGCCAGGCTGTGATTTAAACAAATACCACAATTGAGCCAAATTGGTCCTGAAATTCCTTTCCTGTGCTGGGCTGTTTTCTTTTATATCGGAGATGAGGCACAAGATAACATTATACATTCTGGCCTTGGGTTTCTGCTTGCTTCTCCCTAAGAGCAGGTAAGTTATAATTGTCTGTTTACTGGCTCTACTTTATCCTTGTCTCACAGGGTCACCTTGAAGTGACAGTGAGCACCAAAGAGGTCTTGCTCTCTGCCACCCAGTTCTCAAGTGGGAACCTCCTAAGTATCACAATGGAGGCAGCTTATTCTGTCCCTGGAGTCTTTACCATTGAAGCCCAGCAAAACTACATGGCTTGCTTGCAAATACCAGCAGCTGGTGAGGTGAGAATGTTCCAAGCACAGTGACAGGGGGTTTGGCTGGGTTTGGCTTGTTCTCTCACCCCATGGAACAAGTGTCCAGGCACGTGGGGTGCACAGCTCTCATGCTTGTGCACCAGCAGCCTTTGTTGGGAGGGCTCAGAGTCTCTGTGGCGTGATATGTTTCTTTAACATAAACAAAGGTCTGTTTGGAAAGATTTGGATTCAAACTGGCAGGGTTTTTTCCACGTGGCTCTTTATTTTTATTACATTCTTTGTATGCATGTGGTGGAGTGCATTTTCCAAGCCAGGCACCCTGTACTGTTGCTTTGCTTTGTTATCCCAGCTTGGAGCAGCTGGCTCTTGCTCCTGCTCCTATTAGAAATGCAAATCTTTTGTTTCTCGTGTCTCTCTAGAAGGACTTGCTAATGCTCTTCCAAAACGGCATCCTGAAGGCTGATGGGGAAAGAGAACCATTGCCCCGGCCCAAAAACTGGCCCCTTGGTACCATCCTGGCCCCTGGTGCTCTGACCATACCTGACTCCTTCATTGTTGGTGGGCCCTATGAGGATGAGGATGGAGAGCTCACCGGAAGTGAGGTGAGGAAGGACTGGCAGGTTTGGAAGAGAACCAGCAGGGACTGAGAGACTTGATACAAGAGGGAGGTGAGTAGTCACTGGGCAGTGTCCAGCACAGAGATGGTTCCCCTGGGACAGCAGACATGCTGACTCACTGCAGGAGACATCCCAAGGGAGAATGTGACAGGTCTGGTCCCAGAAAACAACCACACTGAGCTGCTGGGCTGGGAGCTGTGTTATCTCCTGTGAGCCAGGCACTTAACGCTGATGGTGTCTGCAGGAAAGGCTGTTGGCCTCTTTGCAGGGCTGGCCTGGCTGTGAGCACTTGGACACCTCTGTCTGACTCACATGCTCTCCTGAGGACATTTTTGAGCATGATGCAGGCTGTGGAATTTGCTGTCCTGGCTTTGACTGCACACTGTTTTTCACAGGACAGGGAATTCAGGATGCAGGCAGAGAGCAGGAAGAGAATCGTGTGGGACACGGAAAGGCGCTGTTACCTGGACGCTGCTGCAGTGGCCGTGTAAGGGACCTGAGCGAACCACCCCAGAACATGCTCAGATGAATGGCCTGAGGCAGGGAGCTCTTGGACCTCTCAGGGGTCAAACTGTGGCTCTGCCTCACCTCCCATGGCTGCTGTGGCTCTCTTGGCCACCAGTGTTCACCTGAGCAACGGAGCAGCTCTTGAACTGCTGGCAGCAGCTTTGTTCTGCTGTGCTGGGAGAAGGTGAATTGGCTGGAGCTGCTGTCTCCAGGCCACAAATGCTCACTCCTGCTGCCAGCAGCTGGGGCTGGGGGCTGGTCCCCTCCATGGTTTGAAGGAAAGGGCAGCAGTTATGGTGAGCAGACATGGAGCAGAGTGACCTCCACAGCTCTCCTCTGAGCTGCTAATTAAGTTTTTACTGAATCCCAAATACAATCAAACCTTTCGCTCCATGTGGGCACTCTTCATTTGCCTTTTTATTGGATAAGTGTTGCCTTTAGCAGCTCCAGATATGCTCAAGATGAGGATGAGTGTTCCATTTATCTTTGAATCCTGCTATTTTCTGGCCTCAGCTGCATCATGGCTGTGCATTTCACAGCCAAATTACTCTGGAAATACTCCCTTCTATCTCGTTTGATTTTTTAAATTCTTTTCCCTATGCATCCATCCACCTGCCTGCTGCTGTTAAGAGTCACCAGCTACATTGAATGCAAGCTCAGGATCCACTTGCTCTGTACAATTCAGGATTTATACCAAAGTTAATCACATTCCTTCTTACTTATTTCTGAAGTAACCAGGGGAGAGAGGAAACCCAGTGTGTTGCTCTCACAGTTGTTTTAAAGCTGGCTGTGCCATGAGTGCACACAGCAGTGTGTAGAGGAGAAAATGTACCCAGCCTGCCCCAAATCACAGTGTACCCGTGGCCTGAGGGTGTTTGCTGAGGGAATAGGGTGAAGCAAACCCAAGAAGGGCTGCTGGGGCACAAAGGAGGGTGGTGGGGCTCTCCAGCTGGGTTTCTGCATCTCCTCAGTGCATCCTGCATGTCCTTTGTGCCCAGCCTGCAGAAGCGCATTGCTGAGTGCCGCTACTGGCCTGTGGAGCTCTGCAAGATGTCCACGGCCTCAGGTGGCAAAGGGAAAACCAGCAAAGCTGACAAGGTAAAAGTGGGGTCTGGCTTGTGGAGTAGCATTGCATTATCAGGCATTTTCCTTTGGAGGCCTTCGTGATATCAAAATCAGCCCTGAAGCAGTCAAAGTGAGTCGGAGAGCAGGAGGCTTTGTGAAAAATCAGCTTTATAGGGCTGCTAAGTAGATACAGGGTCATGTTTTCTCCTTATAGCTCTCACTGATGGTCTGTGGTAGCTCAGGGGAAAGGGGACAGGGAGAGGGTGCCTTTTAAAATCACAGAATGGTTTGGGTTGGACAGGACCCCAGACTCCATCTCCTTGCAACCCCCTGCCATGGGCAGGGACCCTTTCCACTAGACCAGGTTGCTCAGAGGCCTGTCCAGCCTGGCTTTGAAGAGAATTAAAAGTAATTCACTGAGCTGATCTTTGACAAATGGGGTTTTGGAACAC
Organism: Oreocharis arfaki; assembly: GCA_013398015.1. Taxonomy (NCBI): domain Eukaryota; kingdom Metazoa; phylum Chordata; class Aves; order Passeriformes; family Paramythiidae; genus Oreocharis; species Oreocharis arfaki. The sequence goes on along the minus strand of VZRR01001438.1, from coordinate 15,225 downwards.
CTTGAAGAAGTTCATGCATTCTTTCTCAGGCTGTAGGTAAGTTATGCTTTTGCATCTAAACCAGGGTGGTTTTACAGAGAAACAGCCCCTTAGAGAATGGTTCTGCTCCTGGCAGCTGGTTGTGTGACAGCTCCTAATCTATTCCAGGGCAAAGTCATAGAAGTTGGTGTAAATCCCTTTCAGCACTCACCAGTGCCAGGATTTTGCAACTCTGACGATGATCCTTCTAGCCAGGCCTCCCACACCTCCTAAGCCACTTGGTTTCTGTCCAGCCTGAGATACACAACTCTGGTAGGGTCACCTGGATTTCTAACCACACAGCTGATAATCTTCCAGCTGTATCTCAACAAGACCATCCTGAGGAACAGCAGAGTGCAGGAATTAGAGAGAAAAGCTGCCCCATGGGAATTGGGATAAAATTAATATTCTACATATGGAATGACTCCAGTGTGTTCCTCCAGGTTGTCTCTGCCGCGTGCCAGTGACAGAACCACTGGCTCATCAGGTGCATCAGTTTGCTGTGTGGCCTCCTCTTAATGAGATTGGTGACCTTGTTCTCTTAAGGAGAATAACAGCCTGTTCAGGATCTCAGTCCCTTGCTCTGTGTTTCCAGGGAGATGAGGACAAGCAGATTGCCTTCCATGGCGTGGCATATGTCAACATGATGCATTTGCTGTGCCCTGGGGTGAAGCAGATCCGAGGGGCCTTCCGTGTCTTTAGCTACCAGGACAGCATGGTGTTTGAGAAGGTGAGAGCAGCAGGCTCTGCTCCAGCGCTGCAGCTGGCTTTGCACTGAGGGGTGTTTGGGAGCAGGCAGTGTGCGCAGGGGGCGTTTGGGAGCAGGCAGCGTGGGCAGTGTGGTACTTGGAGCTGGATCTGAACCTTCAGTGCCCTTCTGGTGATGGAGAAAAATAATGATACAAGCTTTTAGGTGCAGATTTCTCCAAGGCAGGGGATTTCTGGGGGAATGTGAGCAGGTCTGGGGGCTGAGAGAGGCTTTGAATCTCACTCCACTCCCTCCTATGCCAGCATGCTCCACTTTCCCCGGTCTGGAACATGGGCAAGGGAACTGTGTTGCTGTGAAGAGCAAACAGTGGCTTTAAAAGGATAGTGTTACCCCCGGCAACCACCAAAAAAGCTGTCACTGGAGCTCTTTCAGCTCTAGCTCACCGAGGTTTATTTGTCTTTGAGTTTTTCCTTCTCTGTTACCAAGAGTGACAGTTACATCTCCATTTTCCCACAGTCTATCCCTCCTGGCACAGACTTGAGCTTGTTTCAGGAGGGCAGATGCACAGCCTGGTTTTACTACCCACGTTCCCTGTGGGGCTGTGCTCCAGGTGCAGGAGCCGGGTGAATTCCAGCCCTTCTCCCGCCTCCCTGCTCCCGCTGGCTGCTGCAGAGCTGGGCTGGACACAAGCGTGTCTACTGGGCTCTGCTTCCCTGCCATGAATACCGAGCCCTTGGCTGCGTGGTGCTGCTTGTCCTGTGCCATTTATCTGTCACCAGTGAAGTCCTTCTCATTCCCCAGGTACTTTGGGTTGCCTCTTGGTCTAAGGAGTTTCCCTACAGCCGCTCCATCACCTCCCCAGGATCCCCAAAACTCTTGCTAGCCCAATTCCTGTAACCAGGATGTGTGGGAGGGAACAGCCTGTCTAGGTGGTCAAACACGATGTAAACACACAGTCTGACAAACCCGTTCCTTGCAATTCCCTGGCGTGTGTCAAGGAGGCTGCTCCACATCAGAAAATGAGCTGGGAGCCAAGAGATGCTGTCAGGCAGGTGGGGACCCCAAAAATGTGTGGAGCAGGCGTGGTGAGAGTAGCCAGATTCATCCAGCAGTCCTCATCACCAGGCAAGTCCGTAGGTGTGGGGCAAGTCTAGGATCACACCAGGAATTCAGGATCATGGATCTAGGTTCCAGCATGTTCACCACATATCTCAGGCAAGGATCAAGGGCCAGTCCTCAGTGAAAACTCAGCTCTTTGAGGGAAGATGGAGAGACCTCACTGAGTCTCATAGTCTAACCTGAGGCTTCACAGCTACACAGGATCAGACCTGGCCTGGAGCACCAGCAGCTGAACTCTAGGAGGATAGAATGAGGTTACAAAACTTCTTAATGCATTTAAGACCTTGACAGTGCGTTCTGTGATGTGAGAGGTTTAGGCAGAGGAGTGAGGAAGCCTGCTTTGTCTCTTGATTCTCTCTGTTCCCTCTGTCCTCTGTTTTTCAGACCAAAATTCAGCACAGTATTTTCCGGGATCTCAGGTCACAGCTCAGTCTGGTCAAGGAAGGGTTGGGGACCTCTCCTGTTTCCAGAGCTGCTCCCAGTAAGGCTCAGAAGGAAGACAAAGATTCCAGTGGAACGGTAAGGTCTAGGGAGGCACATGGCACCATGGTGGCTTTGTTTCCACGTCACAGGAAGTAGGGACATGCAGGAACCAGGGATGGATGCTGTGTTGCCTCAGCCAGCTGAGAGATACTCATTATCCGAGAATCACAGAAATCTCCTCAACGTGAAAGGATCCATAAGGATCATGAGTCCAACTCCTGGCTGTGCACAGACACCCCAGCAATCCCACCCTGTGCCTGATGGTGTTTTCCAAACACTCCTGGAGCTCTGGTAGCCTTGGGGTTGTGACAGTGCCCAATGACCCTCTGGGGCAAGAATCTTTCCCTGATATCCAGCCTAATCCACCCCTGGCACAGCTCCAGCTGTTCCCTCAGGTCCTGTCACTGGTCACAGAGAGCAGAGATTGGAGCTGCTCCTTGTGAGGAAGCTGCAGCTTTCCCTTATCCTGAAATCTTAGGACGTGCTGCCTGAACAAATGTACCATCTCACACCCTGAACTTGCAAAGATACGAGATTTATTGAGTCTGAAACAAGAGACATCTTTTCTTTTTCCTAATAGTTACTCAACCCATCCAAAATCCAGTTGTCAGATGGCACTGGAGGATCTGAAAATGTCACAAATCTCAACCTTGAAGGACAGGTAATTATATCTCTCCAAAGAGAAGGAGAGACTGTGCTGGTGTCTCACACCTTTCACACAATTGAATGCCTTAAGACTGAGTTGGACAAGGGATGTTTTACGTAGATTCTGTCCCAGAGTTCTTCCAGTGACGTCCACCCAGAGAGCAGACTGGCATTGGGTTAGAAGGTCTCTATAAATTGTAAGGCATTTATTTAAATTATCTCTTCACATTTTGGCTTCTTCCTCTGGAATGCACATTCATTCTGCAGGCAGATTGATTGTCTGAGCTCTCTCCTTTTCCCTAGCCTGGTTTCTTGAGCTGGATTTTCCTGCTGTAACTCATGCCGAGGGCGGGTTATGAAACAAGCTGGATCTCTGCAGTTTGGAGCTCTGTAGCTGTGTGCTCAGTATTTCATTGTGCCAGCACTGGCTGCAGACAGCACGACCCAGGGAGCAATGTTTATCTCCACAGTACAGCGAGGCAGGAACATTCCTGGTGATGGAGATAAAGCTGGACAGGCCCTTGGTCCCAAAGCGGCTGCGGGAGGAGCTCGTCCGACGGTGCGTAAGGATGGGCTGTGGGGCTGACAGCTCCTCTCTGCAGAGTGGAGAGAGGCTTGTACAGCAAAATCCCCTTGGAACACTCCATAAAGAGGGCCTGAGACAAAGCCCACAGGAATCGGGGGGAGGATTTGGCCAGACTGCTTTAGACGTGGCATCTGGTGTGTTGGGAAAACACTTGTTCATCCCAGCTGGCATCTCCCTGCCATTCCTCTCAAAACAAGAGACACCAGAGCAGCACAGCAGTGTCTGTGTTCCTGTCTGGGCTTTGTTTCCCACTAATCCCCATGCGCTTGCCTCTTGCATGTGATGTTCAGTGGCTTGGTCAGTCCTGGCCACCAGCATGGACTGCCCTGGGTAGTGCTGCTGTTGCTTCACCAGAGCATTCTCTCATTTTTAGCTTTCCAGAAGTTTTCTCAATGTTTTACCCATTCCCCAGCTTTTATGTTAGTTTTCATGTCGTTCTGCTGCAGAGCTGCTCTTTCATCTCAGCTGCTTTGAGACTTCCAGTTCCCGTCCAGTGGCAGCCCTGCTGTGTTATGGGTTAGAAAGGCATAACACATCAAATTATGGAATTAAAAAGAATAGAAAATGCAGCAGATTATTAAGGTATAAGAGGTGCAGGTTTATGTCTCTCAAACAGAAATATCATCCATTCACTGAAGGTATGTGTGTTGTCCTCACTGCTGCCTGCTGTCTTCCGGGAGGAACAGGCTGAACCCCTCTTAGAACAGACCTTTTCCTGGCCTATGTTATACATTTTTACTCTTCTGCAGTGTGTGTGGATTCAGTGGAACTCCTCCTTGTCCACCTGCTTGTGCATACCTGAACGAGGCCTGTGGCACCTTGACTTGGTGGGCTGGATCATGTTCTGAGAACTGGGGGTGTTCTGGTGTCCAGCAAGCAGGAAATGATGAAAAAAAATTTCAATGAATTAAGGCTGGTTTGCCACCAGGGATTTTAAGTCCAGAATCCCAGAATGATTCAGTTTGCAAGGGACCACTGAAGGTCACCTAGTCCAATGTTCATGTTCAAGCAGGGTTCCCCAGAGCATATTGCACTGTGTCCAGATGGGTTTTGGATATATCCAGGGAAGGAGACTCCACAGAGAATCCTGCTCCAGTGCTCAGCCACCCTCACCTTAATAAAATCTTAGTTAAAGAGTGGCCTGGGCTGTTTAGTGACCAAATTCTATGGAGCTTTCCTCAGGCTGGTTCCTTCCTTACACCTGTTCTGCAGAACCAGGAGCTCCAAGATCCAGGAGAGCAGTTTGGGTTAGCAATAGATGTTAACCCTGTCATGGTGAGCCACAACCATCAGCTGTAGGGACCTGTTCACTCTTGGTCTGAGACTTCAGTTTTCCTTGCAGGTGCCTGTGAGGTGTCTCAGGGACATGATGGCAGGTTGGAGCCCTCACACTACCCAAGCCAACATCCCTGGAAGTGGATCTGCTGATCTCTCCTCTGATCTCATTGACAGGGTCAAGGACATGATTCCTCCCCGCCCTCTGCTGCCCCCCCGGACAGAAGGAGCCCAGAAGGTACGTGTGAGAGCCTTGCCGCCATTCTGCCACCCCATCCTGCCCTCATCCCTCTCACACAACAGAGTCTCCATTCTCAGCCCACAGCAACATGGGGATGAGGTGTGACGAGGACAAGGGTGCAGGGCCACAAAGGTGGTGAAGGGTCTAGAGGGGAACAGGGCCATAGGAGGAGTGGGGAGGTCACTTGGAGAAGAGAGACTGAGGGCAGAGCTCATTGGGGTCTGCAGCTTCCTCACAAGGGACAGCTTCCATCTCTGCTCTCTGTGACCAGTGACAGGACCCGAGGGAACAGCTGGAGCTGCGTTAGGGGAGGTTTTAATAGGAAAAGATATTAGGAAAATAAGGATAAAGGATATTAGGAAAAGAGTGCCAGGGCACTGACCAGGCTCCCCAGAGAATGGGTACAGCCCCAAGGCTTCCAGACCTTCAGGAGCATTTGGACAACACTCTCAGGCACAGGGTGGGATTGTTGGGGTGTCTGTGCAGGGCTAGGAGCTGGACTTGATCCTTGTGGATCCCTTCCAATTCAACATATTCTATGATCCTATGAAATACAAAGAAAAGGAAACTTCTGTGTTATCTCCACAGCAGTGTGCCTTGGGAACCCATTCATCACTCGAGTTCACACCCCATTCAAAGGGAAGAGATGAAGAGATGGAGCAAAGGGAGGGAAGGCAGCCATAGGGGAATGTTTTGGAGGAAATGGGATGCTGGGAAAAGAGGCTACCAGAACCTTACATTTATCCTGGGCAGTCCCAACAGTTTCTTGTCTCAGACCAGCCCCTGTGCTTTATCAGACTCAGACAAACCTGAACAGAATCAGCCCTGACCTTTCTCAGGTCACCAAGAATTTTTGAGGATCAAGATTATGGAGATCACAGATTCTGCTGAAGAGGGCTGGCCATGGGTTTCAAGGCTCCCAATAAATGAGATATATTTTTCTCACAGCCGATTATATTGCTATAGGAGAGATAGCAGTGGATACTTCGGAATACTGGGTTGTGACAGAAATCCTAGCAGGAAGGATTTTATGTTTACCTGTAGATAGTTTCTCAGCCCTCAGGCGTGGACAGGAAAGGATGTGTGACAGGCTAATTGAGACTTGAGTCAGGTGGAGTTAATGGGAGGCGTGGGCTGTGACAGATCAAATACATATCAAGGTTGATTGCATAAATGGCTTGTGAAATTTATTTATTTCTTTCCTAGGCAGTGGAAGATTATCACAAACGTATCACCAATATTGCTGTTGCCATCCTGAGGGAATACCACGAGCGTTTTGGGAAGCAGCTGCCTGACCAGGGAGTGATAGACCAAGACACCCTGGAGGAACAGAAGCGTCAGCTCAACTATGAGCTCAATACCTCTGGGAAATATTTTGCTTTTAAGGAACAGCTAAAGGTGGAGACTCCTTTGTGCTTCTTGCTTCCCTACCTGTTTTGTCCTGACAGTTTCTCAGGGAGGAACTGCTTTCCCATGATGGTGACTCAGGATGATGTGGTGCTCCAGAATCCTTTCCTGCCAGCTGGAGCTGTGGCAGTGGGCACTGAGGGGACAGGGTTTCCCTCTAATGGAGCAGGCACTGAGCTGCTTTGGTCCCACACCAAGAGAACACTTCTATCCATGGGAGCTTGTCACATCCATTTGCCCCATGCTCATAACCTGAGAAAGGCAAAGCTGGCTGCTCTCACATTCCCAGTCCGCCCTGGCAGGGAAAGGAGGTTCCACTCTTTCAGCTGCTCAACCTCAGCCACACTCTTCCTAGAGACCCCCTCTCTGTTCTGAGGAGATGAGCCATCCACATGCTGTCCCTGAAGGGTGTGTCAGGGAGGTGGGAAAGGAAATCCCCCTTGCTTGCCTTTTTTTACTTTTATCAGTGGTGGGCTGGATTTATTTCTCAAAACTAAGTTGGAGCTTCAGGCAAAATGAGTGTGTTCTGTCTCTGTCTGATTACAGAGCTGGTGGGGGGCACGGGGGGGAACCTGCCTTGTCCAATGTCTCTTGTCTCCACAGTATTCTGTGGTGAAGATTGTGAGGGAGAAATACCTGAAGACCACGGCGTTTGAGACCCAGGAGCAGCTCCAGGCATTCCTCAGTGAGCTCTACGTGTACCTTGTGGACCACATGCACATTGCCCTCAACAAGGTAGGGGGAAATCTGGGTGACTCGGGCCGTGGCTTCACCATGGATCCAGGGCAAGTGAAGGACTTTTGTCTTCAAGACAGAAGCAGGCTCATGCTTTCATCTGCTGGAGTTGTCACATGTGGAGCACGAGCCACTCTTGAGGCAGGGTCCAGTGCCTTTGAATCCCACTGCTCAAATTCCTGATGGTGGGATATGTGTGAGATGCCACTGGTAAAGCTGCTGTAGCTGGCATGTGGTGAGGGTGGCTGGCAGAGCATGAGCTGGGGTCACCAGTGAGTGGCCCCACAGAAGTTTGTCATCCCCTTGATCTAGGAAAGGCTGTGAATAATCATAGAATCACAGGTTTTGGTTGGAAGGGAGCTTAAAGCTCACCTCATCCCACCCCTGCCATGGGCAGAGACACCTTCCACTATCCCAGATGGCTCCAAGCCCCATCCAGCCTGGCCTTGGACACTTCCAGGGGTCCAGGGGCAGCCACAGCTGCTCTGGGCACCCTGTGCCAGGGCCTCCCCCCCCACCTCCCAGGGAACAATTCCTTCCCAATATCCCATCTAGCCCTGCCCTCTGGCAGTGGGAAGCCATTCCCCCTTGTTCTGTCACTCCATGTCCTCGTAAAAATTGATATTGCCCCATCCCTGTGTGGCAGAATTACCTGGGAATGATGGGAATGTGTCCCACCACAGAGCAGATTGCCTTTGCCAGTGCCCAGCCCCAGCCATACTGCTCTGTACTGCATGCAGTGCTGGTGTGGCACCTGCTGCCATGCTGGGACCACATGAACCACTCTTCTCTTCCCCAGGGCTAACTCTGTCTCCTTCCCTACCAGCTCCTGTCTGGGGAAGAGGTTTCTCCTGCTGCTCCATCCTGCATGACCAGGAAGCAGCTCTGGCTCTTTGCTCGTGAAGCTGAAGCCAACAAGGACTTCAATCTGGCCTCTCTGTTCTACAAGCAGGTAAGGGAGCCCCGGTTCTTTCCTGCCCATCACCTGTGTGGGCTGGCACAGCACAGCATCACAGTGGGGCCGCTGCTCACAGCTCAGCCAGCCCCGGCTGTGGCGGAGGGAGGAAGGAGCTGAGCGTCCCCAGGGTACTCAGGCGGAATGGGAGGGATTTTCCAGGGAGATGTTGCTCTCTGCAGGATGTGAGACTGTCCCTGGCCAGGTCACCGAGGACTCCAGCCTCAAGACCAGGGGAAATGGGATGTGCTGGGCCAGCTCTGGGGACACTGGGCCCTAGGAGGTGTCAGCTGGAGCTGGAGGACACGTGTTGGGTGGAGGAGGCTTAGAGGAAGTGGGCTTCCAGCACAATCCCATTTAGGGGACATCCTTGCATGTGATAGACAAGGGCTTGATTCCTGCTAAACTGGGCTGGGGTGGCCAGGGAAGCCATGGTCATTCCAGAATTGTCTCCCCAGTCCATGGCATGTGCTGAGCCTGACTCCAGTGATGATCTCTGTTGTCTAGAGAATAGCTCAGGACCAGCGCGGCGTCCAAGCCTGGCTGGACTATGGAGCCTTCTGCCTCCTGCACGAGGATGCCACCAAAGCCCAGGAATGCTTCCATCAGGCCCTTTGTCTGGACCCCCAGCACATCCAAAGGTGCTCAGTGCTCCTGGTGGGTGGGTGAGGAGGGTGTGGAGTGTATCCCCCACAGCACTGCTGGGGCTGCAGGGCTCACTGCTCTGCCCCTGCCCCAGCTTGCTGCTCTGTGGGATTGTGGCTGTCAGGCTGCAGCATTATGAAGAGGCAGAGGTTTTCTTTGAGGATGCCTGCTGCTTGGACCCATCCAGCATCATAGCCTGGACCCTCTCAGGTAAAAACCAAGCCAGTCTGGTGCTCAAGGTATTCCTGTAGAGCCAAGCATTGTTCCTGCCCCCAGTCCTCTTCTCCCTTCTCCAAGCTGAGGGCTAAGGGAAGGATTTTGCCTCCTTTGGGTGTCTGCTGATGCTGCTCTGTCTCTCCCACAGGTTTGTTTTATGAGCTGCAGAATAATTTTATTCAGGCAGAAAGGAACTTCCGTGAGGCTAAGAAGCTCCTGCAAGCGCAATTTGAGGAGGAGAGGAAAATCCTTGAGGCTGCTGAGGCAGAAGGGAAAAAGCCCAGCACAGACCCAGGTAACAGGCAAACCCAGGAGGTGCCCTGACACCAGCAAGGAGGGGCTTGGAGCTGTGTGGTGAACAGTGGAAGGAGAGGAGAATTTTTAAGAGGAGAAGTACAGAGAGTAAAGGTAAATGTGGACTGTGAGCTAGAACAGAATTCCATGGAAGCTGCCACCATGAGTTCCCGGCACAGCTCGGAAACCTCTGCCTCACCAATCCAAAGGGCAAACCAGCTGCTTGGCAGTGACCCTGAGGCCAAGGCTTCCTTTGGAGCCTCTTTGAGTCCAGCCTGAGCTGAGACTGTCTGTCCTGAGTCCCAAATATTTGGCCAGGCTGCAGGAAATGCTGACTGGCTTTATTTTTAACATTATCACCACTCATGCAGTACTTCAGGCAGGCAGGCTGGTGTCACATGGGTTTTTGTCCCTTCTGAGTATGAGGAAAGGGATATTCATAGAATCATGGCATGTCTAAGGTTGGAAAGATCCAAGATCATTGAGGCCAAGTGTTAATCCAGCACTGCTGTGTTCACCACTAACCCATGTCCCCAAGTGCCACATCCATAAGCCTTTTGAACACTTCCACGGATGGTGACTCCACCACTGCCCTGGGCAGTTGTGCCAGTGCCTGACCACCCTTTCTGTGAATAAATATTTCCTTATCATCCAACCTAGACCTCCCTGGTGCAACTTGAGGCCGTTTCCTCTCATCCTGCCTCACTTATACCTTTTTCTGGCTTCACATGGTAACCTTGTGCTCAGAACCCCAGCCCCAGATATTGCCTCCTGCAAAGAAATTTCTTCCCAGATTTGAAAACCTGATAGATCTTTTGTATTTTCTCTCTTCTCTTTTTGTTGTGTTTTTTTTTTTTTTTTTGGTTGGTTGGTTTTTTTTGTGGAGTCATGTTCTAACTGGGCAGTTTGTGGCTTTCCACCTAATGGTTATTGGGGGTTTTATTCCAGAGAAGATTCCAGATGGTTCAGCTCACAAACTGCCAGAGGTGGTGGAGGACGTGACATCCAAGGAAGAGGCTACGGCACTGCAAGGAGCCCTGGAAGGTTTGGGAATGGGGATGTGGAGAGCTGGGAGATGGTCCTGTGGGAATGGTGGGGAGTAATGTGGGAGCAGTGACCCCTGGCCAAGGACCCTTGCCTCTCCTAAGCCAGGGAATCTGCAGGCAAAGCAGGTTCACCCTGATTTTCAGAGTACCACATCTCAGGAGGGACAGCCACCAGGTGAATGCAGCTCTCTCCCTCATGTCACTGCACCCTGCACCTTCCTTTTCTTCCTCCTGAGATGCCAGCTCTGAAAGTGTCCCTAGGGATCCCCTCTGGTTCTGTGGTGTGTGATCTGCCTCCTCCACAGCCCCACTGGTGGTGGACATGGCAGTGCTGGGTGCCTCAGAGCCTCCTGGGTGGTTTGGGGAGGCAGGAGGCTCACTGTAGTTGTCTCTGACAAGCGTCATTCATAAATCCCCAGTGATTTTCCTCTGGGTTTGGACTGGAAAATCAGTGGGTGAAGAGCATAATTTCTTTTCAGATCTCCTACAAAACTTAAGTCCTTCAGAAAGAAACGCTGAGTTAATCTCTGTTCAGCCTCCCCTGCCACTTCTTAGGTTTTGCTCCATGTTTGGAGGGATTTTTTTGTCCCCACTGGGATCTCAGGCCCTGCTTTGGCTCCAGAAATAAAAACCACACTTTGGGACTGACAAAGACACATTTTCTTGCAGCACCATGTCCTGCTGCAGAACCTCAGGCACCTCCCTGCACCATCTTCATGAAGACAGTGGAATTCCTGATGCAAGTCAATGCTGTCCGGGTCAGTTTAACAGAGAGTGGAGGGGTGGGAAGGGAGGTTGGTTTATTCCCAAAGAGCTCCAGCCAGCCCCTTTCTTGGGCTCAGGGAATGAGCCATGGCCACTCCAGAGGCTGAGCACAAGAGGGAGCAAAGCCACCACTGCCTAGAGATGCAAAAGTGTGGCCAGGCAGAGTATTGAGCCCACAATGCTGCCTGTGGACATGCAGCCCAGCCCTGCCTGCTGCAGAGGGAACAGCCAGCTCAGAAATGGTGCAGGGTGCTCTTGCCCATGCATTCAGAGATGGGATCCATTATTGTGATGCTCCCAAGATGCCTGAACTCCTTTGATGCAGACACTTGTGTATGTTGGAGTGATTTTTGTATCAACTATGGAATGTGCCTGTCCCACCAAGTCATCTCTGGGATCTCTCTGGTTGCCCCGTTATGCTGCCTGCCTAAATTTGACATGGCAGAAAGAGTTGCTTAAAGCAAAGCACAACTAGATGGAATCATGGAATGGTTTGGTTTGGAAGGGAACTGGAAGTTTATCTCATTTCAACCCCTTGCTATGGGCAGGGACACCTTCAACTAGACCAACGTTCAAAAAAGGGGAAAAAGAAATTTCCTTTGTGTTTTCTGTTTGTGGAAGTCAGACAGGTGTCAGTCAGCCCTCCTGCCCTGTCCTGCTGGGGTGTCCGTGGTGTCCCTGCTCCCCTAACCACCACCTGTGCTGTTCCTCCCCAGTTTGTTCACAAGGCACTGGCCCATGAGCTGCTGAGCCTTCAGGGAGGCCCCACCTGTGCCTATTACCTGGCACTGGCCTGGACCTACTTGGTGCAGGAAGACATCCCCAGATGTGAAGAATGTCTGTGCAAGGCCGTTCGGATCGACCCCGTGGTAATTCCTGTGCACTCCTGCTGTGTGTGAACCCAGAGCCCCTGCTTCATTCCCACTTTACCATTGCAGTGCTAGTCCAGAGCATTTCAGCAGGGAGGACACTCACACCAGGCTGTGGCTGCAGCACTGCTCTCTTTGTTATCCCATCCTCCCAGCCTCCTGTCACTGCCTGCACAGGCAGGCAGCATCTCAGAGCCTGTCTCTGCCTTTGCCTCTGCAGCATCTGCCTTTCTTTTCTCTTTGAATAGGTATATCCTGATCCTCTCTCCCTGGGTGGTTGAGTCGGGTTCTGTTTCATGAGAAACAAGGTTGCTATTGAGCTCTATGCAGGGAAGGTGGCTTTGGGGAGGCAGGTTGAAAGGAAGGCAGGGGGAAGGTGATACCTGGGAATGCTGTGTGCAGGCAGGACACTGGGCAGGGAGCTGGAGGGGGATCCCATTGCTGGTGTCCTGCTGGCAGCCCACTGACCTTGATTCTCTGCATAAACCCTGCCCTGGTATCACAGAATCATGGAATTGTTTAGGTTGGGAAAGCCCTCTAAGATCATCAAGACCATTCCCCAGCACCACCATGTTCACAATGAAAGAGTGTTCCCAAGTGCCACATCCACACGGCTTTTGAATCCCCCCAGGGATGGTGACCCTACCACTGCCCTGGGCAGCTGTGCCAGTGCCTGACCACCCTTCCCATGAAGGAATTTCCCCAATATCCAACCTAAACCTCCCTTGGCATAACTTGAGGCCGTTCCCTCTCCTCCTGTCCCTGTTCCCTGAGAGCAGAGCCCGACTTCCCCCGCCCCCCCAGCTGCCCCTCCTGTCAGGGAGTTGTTCAGAGCCACAGGGTCCCCCCTGAGCCTCCTTTTCTCCAGGCTGAGCCCCTTTCCCAGCTCCCTCAGCCTCTCCTGGTGCTCCAGCCCCTCCCCAGCTCCCTTCCCAGCTCCCTTCCCTTGCCTGCACCTGCTCCAGCCCCTCAATGTCCTTCCACAACCGACGGACCCACAACTGCACACAGCACTCAGGCTGTGTGGCCTCAGCAGTGCCCAGCACAGGGCCACAAGCACTGCCCTGCTCCTGCTGCCCACGCCACTGCTGACACGGGCCAGGGGCCATTGGCCTTCTTGCCCACCTGGGCACACCTGGCTCAAGTTCAGCCACTGCCCACCAGCACCCCAGGCCCTTCCTTTCCCACCAGGCAGCTTCCAGCCACTCTATCCCCAGCCTGGAGCACTGCCCAGGGAGTTGTGATGATACAATTAAACACTGCTCAGCTCCTCCTTTCTGCTGCTTGCAGGTGTCCCAGCCCCCCTCCCAGGTTTCTCCCATCCATGTCTCACTCCTGGTTTTTGGTGCACAGAATCCAAATGTCTGGGCTCAGAAAGGGCACCTGTGCTACCTGAGGAAGGAATTTGACAAGGCAAAGAATTGCTACGAGCGAGTCATCAGCTTTGTGGAGGATGCTGTGGATATGCACTTTGTCTACCTGCGCCTGGGCTCCATCTACCTGGAAGAAAAAGAGGTGAGGAACCAGCAGGGCTGTGGAGGGGAAGTTTCCACAAAACAAATCACTCTTCCAGCAGCAATAGGGACAGTGGGTGTCTGAGCCCCATGGGAACAGGGTGTTTTGGCAAACCCCTGTGTGTGGAGTGACGTGATGATGCAGAGGGAAACGTGTCTGTCTCTCTCCTGGCAGTACGGCCGGGCCAAGCAGATCTACCTGCTCGCCTGTGACAACTCTGCCTCCTGTCTCACCTGGCTGGGCGTGGGCATCGCTTGCTACAGGGTGAGTGCAGCTGCCTTCGTGTCCTCTGGGCTTTAGTTGGTGGCACAAGACACAGGGCTGGCTTCTGCAGGATCCCCTTGTTTAAAGCAACTCTTGGAGCCAGTGCTCCCAAAGGCCGTCGTGTCCTGTGTGCTGTGACAGCCCCAGCATGGCACCCAGACAGTGTCACCTTCAGCCCCTGCTCTGGGAACACCTGGAAAATGTCACTTTCAGCCCCTGCTCTGGGAACAGCCATCCTTCCCCCTCATCCCAGCTCCTGCCAGCATCTCCTTCCCCAGGGTGTCCTGGCAAACAATCTGGGCTCTGCTCCGAGTTCCTGCCTGCACGTGACCTGCATGTCACCACCAAGGCACTGAGTGGCATGTCAGCAGGAGGAATCTCGGTGCTTTCCCTGTCCAAGGGAATCCAGCACCTCTGAAGGGCTGCCAAGGACACCCAGCCACCAGCAGTGCAGTATCTCCCCAAGGGACACCTTGCCAGGTTCCTCCAAGGGAATTTGGCTGAGGAAGCAATCAGGGAAGGAATTTGAACTTCTGTTTCCCCCTTGGCCAAATGTTTATCTCCTGGGAGGCTGTGGAATCAGGTCAGAGAGGTGAGTCGTGGCCTGGGCACCAGCTACCCCTGCCTGCCCAGAGCTGCTGCACAGCAGGAATAGGGAGCAGGAACACAGCCATGTTTCCTCATGGAGCTGGATCACTCCATTCCTGGAGGTGAAGGGGTTTGTGCTGCTTTCCTTACAGCTGGAGGCTAATTTAGAAATAATGAGTGATCCCATGGGGGTCAGCAGTGGGAAGCTCCTGCTCCAGCCTGGAGATCTGGATGCTGGCACTGAGGATAACTCCTTGTCTGTGCCCTAAATCCTTTCCCCCGCATTTCCATCAGGGAAGCCCTCCTAGGAGCTTCTGTTGCACTGATTTCTTCTGCTGTTAGAGTAATACCTGTTCAGTTGGGAAGCCCTTTCTGCCTGCTCTTTGTCCTTTGTCCATGCCTCTCCTTCTCTCCCTTAAGCTGCAAGAGATGGTGGAAGCAGAAGATGCTCTCTCTGAAGCCAATGCCCTAAATAATGCCAACGCTGAAGTGTGGGGATATCTTGCCCTCATCTGCCTGCAGGTGAGTGCCCAGCCCCTGCCAGCCTGATGTAGTGGGGGTTTATGGGAGGGGGGTTGGCATCTGCTCATGAACCTGAAGAGCTGGTGTCGAGCTCAGTGATAAAACGTTTGGGGGCTGTGCTGGGGAAAGCAAGTGTTTGGATGGCAAAAGCAGCACCCTGAGGCACTGATTGCCCTGGGGCACATCCTGCCTGCTGAGCTTCTTAAGAATGTCATTGCACTGAGATCCCATGCTTTTCCTGGGGTGCTGGGCACTGCTGAGGCACCCTAAATCCTGGGGTCAGTTCTGGGCCCCTTCATGACAAGAGGCACTGAGGGGCTGGAGTGTG
>VZRR01001436.1:0-16546 GCA_013398015.1 Oreocharis arfaki | reverse complement strand
GGTTGGTTGGTTGGTTGGTTGGTTGGGGGTTTTTGTCTTTTTTTTTTTGTCTATCTGAGCCACATAAAAATGCATAATAATGCTCTGCATGTATGAAAAGATAAGGTGTTTACATACCCGGAACAGAGCTGAGACAGTCTGGAAAGAAGAACCCTTCTTCTTGCCTCCCTTCTTGCCGCCACCACCACCACCACCACTAGCCTCTGATAAAGTAAAGATAATGAAACATCTGTTGCTTTGGGAACCAACCATCATGGATCAAAGAGATGACNGGGTTTTTTGCTTTTTTTTTTTGTCTATCTGAGCCACATAAAAATGCAGAATAATTCTCTGCATGTATGAAAAGATAAGGTGTTTACATACCCGGAACAAAGCTGAGACAGTCTGGAAAGAAGAACCCTTCTTCTTGCCTCCCTTCTTGCCGCCACCACCACCACCACCACTAGCCTCTGATAAAGTAAAGATAATGAAACATCTGTTGCTTTGGGAACCAACCACCATGGATCAAAGAGATGACATTTCAGAGAACTGACCTGCCTCTCCTCCAGCAGAGGCAAAGAGTAAAGCCAGGGTCTTCACAGATGATTTCTGGTACAGCCCAATGACGGTTTCATTCAGAGGGTCCTTGTTCTTTTCCAGCCAGCCAGTGATGTTGTAGTCCACTGTTCCAGCATAGTGCACCAGGGAGAAGTGGGCTTCAGCCTTGCCTTTGCCAGGCTTGGGCTTCTGGAAGTTGTTGGACTTGCCCAGGTGCTGGTCATAGAGCTTGTTCTTGAAAGAGGTGTCAGTTGCCTTGGGGAACATGCACTCCTCTTCCAGGATGGAGAAGATGCCCATGGGCTGGGAGAAGCAGCAAAAAATAGCAATGATAAAATACAGATCTGCCATCAGAAGGGGACTGCAATAAGGTACAGGAAACTGAGAAATTGGTTGAATTTTTGGATCAAAAATGGATTAAATCTTTGTTAATATTTGCATTTGGACTTCTAGACAAAATACAAATTTGTGTCTGAAACTAATGCATTTAATGACTGATATTGTCACATTAATCACACAGTATTTTCTAAATAATTTTGAAACTGAGGAGTTGAAAGGTGATCTGTTTTTCACATTATTACTTTCATTAAATAATTTGTACGGTTGAAGGTGTCTTACTAAAATTGACCTTAGTGCAACAGATCAACAGATCTTTCAGCTACTTGCTGAAATCTTATTTTTTGAAGATATATCTCTGTCTTTCCATTGCTATACAAGAGGAGGTCACACAAAACAGTGTCCACTCATCGTGTTCTTGTTGATCGTGGTTCATCCAGTACTTTTTTTCTATATGCCCCTATTATCTGTGTTAGAAATTATGTTTCAGAAATCCCAGTGTTAATACTGAAATACTAATATTGAAATTCTGTCTGGATTTCTGAAAAGAGATCTTTCATCTTGGTAGGCTAGAAAACTCACCTCCAGAGAATCCTTTTCAAGCAATTATGCATGAAAATGCTTGTATTGCCATACAAGAAAAATTACAGGTAATTTTTTAAAAATGCATAGCAATGTAGTTTTGGGTAACCTAAAAGCACTTCATTTGTAGCCTGATCACAAAGGTTCTTAGAACTTACTTTCATAATACCTACAATACTGAGATGGTGCTTTTTGAATAGCCAGCAACATAAATGGATAATAATAAGTACATTTGTGAAACATTAGTACAAGTAAAAGTAAGCCTAAAGAAAAATCCTGAAATTCTGTCATGAAACTGATAATAAAATCTTAAATGTAATCAACATACCTTCTCAATGAGCTCAATGCAGGCAGCCAGGTCCATGCCAAAGTCAATGAATGTCCATTCAATTCCCTCCTTCTTGTACTCCTCCTGCTCCAGCACGAACATGTGGTGGTTGAAGAACTGTTGCAGTTTCTCATTGGTGAAGTTGATGCACAGCTGCTCCAGGCTGTTGAACTGCTCAGTGCAAAGACAAGATTTACTCATTTTCAAGATGAAGAGCTGCCTGTATACCTTTTTCCTTCACACTCAGAATCCCGTATCAGAATCCTATGCAGGGATGCCCAATTAAGACAAATATGTTTTTAATGTTAAATCATCCAATTAACTATTTTAATTTGATTATGGGGGAAATTTTTGGCTTTTTTTTTTTACCCTTTGCTACTTTAATGATGTTTAAATATACAATTTATTTTAAAATCAAATTTCCTATTTTTTTGTTAGTCTTATCATGGTACAATTTACACCACTCCTTTCTCTTAATTTATGTAAATTTTTCTATTGCCCTTATAAAAACATTAAACATTCTCAGTGTTTGCCAGCCCTGGATTGGACTCAGATACCCTCCTTAAATATCTATAGAACTTCTCAGTCTGAATTAGATCAGCCAATGTACTCTTCCTGTTGGAATCACCCTTTGGCTCTTAAGAAGAAAAGTATATATATTTATAGGTCTCTTTTTCCAAAGCCTTGGTTAACTTTTGTGTAGACTTAAGTCTACCTTTCTCTTCCTACACTGTGTAATATTGTACCTTGGGTATTTATGTGGTATTTGTTTTTAATATTAAGTTCAAATTATTGAAAAATTGCAACATTTGTGCTAATTATATGAAAGACAGATGCTTCTTCCTTGTGTGTCATATAGAGATATTATATAAAGATGCATTGAAGCTCATGGATTGGCTAAGGAAAAAGCACTGACATATATAAGGAAGGAAAATATTTCGAAAAACTAGCAAATAAGTACTTTTCAAAAAATGCATTGCCAATTTGAAATTACAGGTGAGTGTAATGTTAAAGAAACAAAACAAACCACCATAAATCTCCAATTTCTCTTGACACCTAATTGCCTTTACAAGATTTGACTATGGTTTCTGTGGTACTTACATCAAAGATCTCAAAGCCAGCAATGTCCAGGACACCGATGAAGTACTGCCTGGGCTGCTTCGTATCCAGCTGTTCGTTGATGCGAACAACCATCCACAGGAACATCTTCTCATAGACAGCCTTTGCCAGGGCACCCACTGAATTGTATACCTAAACCAAAGTAGAATGGAGCAGAAGGAAAATAGTACACAAAGGAAGAGAGTAAATCAAGGCAGAGCTTCCCAGTCAAGTTGTTACCTGCTGCACAGTCTGGCCCTTGGTCACGTATTCATTCCCCACTTTGACGCGGGGGTAGCAGAGGGCTTTGAGCAGGTCTGCTGAGTTCAGACCCATCAGGTAGGCAGCCTTGTCAGCAACTGGACACAAAGAGAGAGGGAGAAAGTGGGTAATTGAAAGTGGATGTCCTCTAAGATGTGGCCGTAGGTCTCAGCACTGAAATTTTTTGATACCTTGAAGGGAAACTTAGAAGCATGAATAGTCTTGGAGCTGAGATTTATGTATTTGTGAAGGTAAATGGAAGCAAAATACATGTTGCCAACTGCCAGCTATGTAACTGTTTCTGTTATTAGGAGTTCTATACGGTTTTAATACCTTCTGTGCCATCAGGCTCTGCCTGCTCCTCACGCTGCTTCTGCTTGAACTTCAGGTTCCCATAGTGCATGACAGCCCCTGTCAGCTTGTAGATGGCTGTTCTCTCATCAGCAGTGAAGCCCAGGATGTCAATGGCACTCTGGCAACAGAATCAGTCAAATAAACCTCTGGACCCTTGCCAGGAAATTGCACCACACCAACATGCTCTGTGGCACTCACATCTGTGGCCAACAGCTCCTCCTGGTCATTAATGCTGGGGACTGTGATCTCGCCTTGACTCACGAATTGGTAGTCATATGGGTTGGTGGTGATGAGAAGCATGTCTGTAAAGAGGAATAGGATGTATCTGGGTGTGAGAATGAAGATAAATGTTAAACACAATCAGATTTTATCAAATAATTCATAATACTTCATACCAATTAGCTCTGGCTTCTTGTTGGACATGATCTGATAAAAGATGTGGTAGCTTCTTTCCGCCTTGAGCTGGAAAGTGACTCTGGACTTCTCCAGCAGATCTGGCAAGGATGGTAGGAGAGAGTCAGGCCTGAGAAAGACCACTGAGGTGGAAAGGGAGGAAGGAATGGGATCAGGCCAGGTGGTCACTTACAAGTTTCAATGTCAGCAGAAGCCAGTTTGCCTGTGGCCCCAAAGTGGATTCTGATGAATTTGCCCTTTTAGAGGGAAAAGAAAAAAAGGCATTTTGAAATTTCACCATGACTGTAAGCATGTGACCTTACATTCTCCACAGAGGACAGGCTTCAAACTTAGAAGTTGTTTCACTTTTATTTTTTTCTTTAACAAAACACAACAGGACAAAGAAAAATATCAGGAAGTTTTCTATACTGCCAATACTACTGGAGAAATCTGGGCTTTATTATCCACTACTATTTAATAGATAACCATGAATGCACATGAATGAGAAGACCATTAATAAAGCATTTTATTGGGTCCCTTATGTTGCAATTCAAACACATGTATATAGTGAAAGCCATTTTCTAATCAGAAAGCATGCTGTGAAGGCAGATTTTGGTGGTGTAAAGGTCAAATGAGGATTTTTGGTCTTGTGTAAAACAGAAGTCAGCTGTTACTGTCTGAGTTGTAGAGATAGAGGCAACATACTCAAAAGAAGGAGCTTTAGGCTGAGACTGTGGATTGGTATTGTGATTTTTCAAGGACAGTTACAGTTAATCTAACAGAACTTATGAATGGCTTTTTGCATTAAAATGATCAAAAGAACATGCCATAGAGTAGTTTGTTTTCTGGTAGGATGTATTGAAGACACCCATGTCCCTACCCCTGTCTAGACAACTTGTATCAGTGTCTGAACAGTCAGATTAATAGACCTGCCCAGTTTTGTGCCTAAACCCCAGAGATTCATATTTTTGCTGGTCTGATGAAGGCCAGCCAAATTTCCATCCTGCAATTTCTGTCCTGTTTGCCCCATCTTTCCTTTCTTCTATATTACATCAATTTCCACAAAATTTTGTCTTCAGTCTGTATGACAAACACTAAGAATATGTGTGTATATATTTATAGATATTTAATAATATAGATATTAAAACATATTTAAATTATCCCCCTTTGTATGCTCTCTTGTACTTCTAAAGATGTATTTTTAATTAGATAGTCTAGTTAAATTTTAATTGGCAAAAATATGGGGAAAATATTAGTTTAGTGAATACAGTGACCTGACTTGGACACTTCAGAAGTGACAGCATGTTCTGACATCCTTGTTCCCTTATAAAGGACAACTTCTCTAATCAAAAACTCACAAAGCGTGAGGAGTTGTCATTCCTCACGGTCTTGGCGTTTCCAAAGGCCTCCAGCAGTGGGTTGGCGCTGATGATTTGATCCTCAAGCGTTCCCTGCACAGAGATAATTATTCAGTGACTGTGTTTAGTTGACAGGGCAGTGGCAGGACAAGTGTTCAGTCTGTTCTTCCCAACTCACCTGCATTTTGCCTGATGACTTCTCTTCCTTCTTCTTGTCCCCACTGGCTGCAATTGTTGCAAAGTACTGGATGACACGCTTTGTGTTCACAGTCTTCCCGGCACCGGATTCTCCGCTGTCAGAGCCAAGAGAGAAGCAGAGGGTGCGTGGTCAGGCAGGAGGTGCCCTGGCACCGGGCAGCCCCGCAGGGACCCGAGCAGGGGGTGTACGTACGTGATCAGGATGGACTGGTTCTCCCGATCTGTGAATGAGGCAGAAACAAACAGACATTGTAAATAAAGAATGCAAGAAGACTGAAAATGAATTCAGCAAATGTAAGTTATGACATTACAGATATAATTATATACCTTGTTACAGCCAGTCCATTTGGCTTATCATTCTTCCTGACAACCTAACTCTCTGTGTTAGTTACACTTCCCTTTTAGAACTATTAACGTGAAAAAATCCTGTTTAAGTTAGCAGTAATTAATGCTATGGCTGAAATAAAACCCTAATGATGTGCTAAGAAAAGATCACCATATTTATCAGGACAATTCTGTGAACACTTTTAAAATGTCCTTTTTGAAGGGATCACCCTGAGAATACTCACATATCTAGCATGCATTCAAACGAAAGAAACAAAATGTCAAAATACATCTCTGATTGCAGAGGTGTCTTTCATTTAAAACAGTACAAACAATGCTATGAAGATAGTAAACCCACAGTAGATGTGTCTGTCAGAACCAAGAAAGCTTTGAAAAAGTCTCTTCACAATGCTGAGATGGAGTATCCCTTCAGAGAATTTAACGGTCCAATGACTCTGAGACAGACAGAGCCACTCACCAGTGAGCATGAACTGATAGGCGTTGTCAGAGATGGAGAAGATGTGTGGAGGGGCCTCCTGGCGCTTCTTGCCTCGGTAGGCCAACACCACCTCGGGGTTGTACACCGGCAGCCACTTGTAGGGGTTGACGGTGACGCAGAAGAGACCCGAGTAGGTCTGCAAGGAAGGGACACAGCACGTTGGCTTCCCCTGAGCCTGGCCCAGCAGTTCCTGCCGCTGCCCAAAGGAAGCTGCTGCTGCCACTTACGTAGATCATCCAGGCTGCGTAACGCTCTTTGAGGTTGTACAGCACAGCGGGTTCGTGGAGGTGGGTCATCATGGCCATGTCCTCGATTTTGTCATACTTGGGAGGGTTCATGGAGAAGACCTGATCATCCTTCACGGTCAGAGTCTGCCAAGGAAACAAAAGATCCACATGTGTCACCTAAAAGCTCAGAGTGGGGATCAAATGTTTTCCTTCAGCCTTGTTTTTGACTCACCTCTCCCCCTTCAGTCTTGACAGTGACTTTGCCCGATTCTCTGCTCTGGACTGTCCCTTTCACAAAGGATTCCTTTGCATGCACCACAAAGACAGCGGTCTTGGCATCAAAAGGCTTGTTCTGGGCCTCAATTCTCTCCTTCTCTGACTTTCGGAGGTAAGGAGCGGCCTCCCCAAAGATGGCCATCTCGGCGTCTGACGACATGGCTATGCTCTGTGGTGATGTTTGCCAGAGCAGAGAACACTGTTGAAGAGCAGAGATGTTACCCAAATGAGTCAGTATTTTTTGTTGTCACACAGTTTATTGATAGACCCTAACAGGGTAATAGAACGTGAGATTTGGGAAGAATCTTGAGTAGCTCTTTGGTTCACCTTCCTGTGCAACCACGGCCAATGTTGGATGCAGGTTCCCACAGCTTTTTCCAGTGAAGTTTTTATTATGCCCAAGAACAAATGTTTCTCAGTCCCTTTGCACCCCAGTTTAATGCTTGATGACCCTGATGGTGATTTTTTTCCCCTTATTTATTACCTGATCAAAATTTCTGTAGCTGAAACCTGTGGTTTTTATCCCTCAGCCTTTTACTCTATCCATCTGAGAAGAGTCTGACTGTTTCTATGATATATCCACCTCCTTTCTGTTGAAGATAACAATACGATAACCACTTTTTAATTTCATCACCATTGCAGCCTCTTCTCATGCATAATTTTCCCCTACTCATCTTGAAAGGTCTCCACTGGATTAATTCCCGAATTAATTCTTCTTAATTATTTCTTGTCACCAGAAAGCACCAAACTGAACATAGTGCTCCAGATATGGGAGCTGAATGCAGGGAAAGAATCACTTGTCTTTTCCTGCTGGCTATGCTGTTATATGCTATATCACTATGCTGAGTGTCTGACAAAGTGCTGTTGGCCTTCCTTCTCCCAAAGGCACACTGTGACACTTGCACCAGAATGAATGACCCTTTTCTGCAAGGTTGTTTTCCAGCCAAAATGAAATACAACATATCCTGTTGCATAGGGCTATTCTTTCTTACATGCAGGATTTTAAACTGCCTTTCTTAAAATTTGTGAGGTTCTTGTCAGCTTCAGGATGAAATCTTTTGAGGATCTTCTCCAGGGTAACATTGCTCTGTAGCTTAAGTGCAAGTCTGTTTGTTGTCATCTACAGTTCCTGAGGATGCATTCTATGCATCATTTGAGTTGCTAATGGTCCAGAAGGTGTTCTGAGGACTATCTATTTTGCTGATGCTCTGAATTATTTGCTAGAGTTGTTTGCTTCTCATCCCAAATGATCTAAGTAGTATGTAAGCAACTGGCATGTAAGGACACATAATTCATCAGGTTAAAATACTGCATGACCAACTATTTCTTCTTATGTTAACTGTTTGTAGAAATAACCATAGGCAAAGCTAGAAACCTTAGTTCAAGAATTTATAAATCGAAGCCAGATATCTAAATGCAGTACTGGATTTCCAAAGAAATACCACATAATAGAAAGTGTCTGAATTCCTAGGAAGTTTGACAAACAGGCAGCTTGATAAGACGTCATGTCATAACTTTAAGTTAGCTTCATAAGAAAAATGTTAACAAACATTTGTAGGTACTCCTAGGAGCATGCAGATCCTCCATTTTTACTCTGTTTTCTTTCATAGGAGTAGGAGCAGTACCTCCCCCTTTTGTTATTTGGTTAGTTGGATTGCTATTTTTGCATTTTTATTAAGTTTACTAGTAGGAGACCTACATGCACATTATAACCCTGGAGTTATAATTGTTTGCAAAAATTGTTTGCAAAGTATTTTCATATACATTTATTGGCCAGTTTCATATGCAGTAATACTTATAACTTATTACAAGTCTGTAAGATTTTGCAACAGTCTGTTCTGTTGGCTAGCTCTGTCTGTCTGGACTTCATGCCAGAACAGATCATTTACCTCACTGTTCCATAATTAAACATAAGGAATCCCCAAGAAGCATTTCCTGGCATTACATAGTGGCTAGTGTCTTCATGCACAGCCACTTAGGAAATCTTGTTAGCTGTGAGCAGCCTGCCCAACCATCAGCATGCTTTATTTGTCATAGCAGAGCAGTGGCCAGGATCATATGGGCATACAGCAGTTGCATACAGCAACTGAGTACAAAATTTTACAGAATTTGTCACCATGAAAAAATCTGTTCTACAGAAATCTTCCACATTTTTCTGTCACTTAAATGCGAGTAAATGAGTCTCTTACCTCTTATGCTGTGAGAAGGTGCCTTGCAGGCTGGAAGGTGATCGGTGCTGTAAAGCAGAGACGGCAGATGTCTCATTATTGCTGCACAGAATTCCACAGACAGGTCGCAAAGTGAAAATACCAACATGCTTTATCGTACAGATACCGAATCCTTGCAGGTACATGTATGTGCATCAGGATAGCAGGGCTGAAGTGGGACTGCAGGGACACTGCCCTCCCTTTCTGCCAACCACAGACGTGCACTTACCATGAAGTTTCCTCTGCAGACAGAACAGCCCAGATTCAAGGACTCTTTTATAGGGTCTGGTCAGTGCATGCTGCAGATGCCTCCTCTGTCTTTGGGCAAAGCATTTTTGGCAAACCTTGTTTTTGGCAAAGTATTGTCTGGCAAACTGAATGTACTGAAAACTGGAAAGTGATGTTACTAGATATAATTAGAAAATTTTGGTCTCTTCCTAGCTATGTGAATAAATCGCCTGTAAATAATATGAGAAGATTCCTAGGGAGGGAAATACAGCTAATGATGACCAGAGGAACGAGGGTAACCACTAATAACTGTAAGGCCATGGATGCTGCATGAATCTGAGCTAAGGGAGGAAGGGACAACCATTCACTGGGCAAGCACAGTGACATTTGGATGCATGCTTCGACTTTTTCTGAGGACATCATACGTCTGATGACAGTCATCCTTTCACAGAGCTCTCTGCTTACAGATCTTGGATGTGATACGTGGATTTCACCGTTGTCTGCATTGCTTAGTCAGATTATTATATATTACTCTGTTTCACTTCTTTCAGTTGTAGCATAATATAGGGCAATATCTCTGGGAGAACAGCCACCTTGAACCATTCTAAGTGCCTTTTAAGTTGCATTCCGTCTCTGCATATAAAATAACACTCATTTGCACATCTTTCAATATTCTGGAAATCCTGGGTTTAGAGATTCATAGTAGGATCCATGAGTGGGTTCAAGAGTCTGCTAGATTGTTGTTCCTTTGATGTAATCAATTGAAGACCAGTTTTAGTTTTTGGCATCCAAAAGAGATAGGACTGAAAGAAAGATGTATATGGAAACAGTCTTGGGCAAAACACAGGAGTGCTGATATTTTCCATGAAGGAAAGGGAATTCAGGCAGCCTGAAGAACAGGCTCTTCATGAGAAGATCACAAAATGGCAGAACCTGGTCCAACTCCTCTCCATGAGCAGGGCCATCTAGAGCCAGTTGCCACCTAGAGCCGCTCTAGCACCTGCCTCACTTTCTGCCACAACTTGTGATCCAGCTGCTTCTCAGCCATGTTCTGTGATTATTGAAAAGACTCTGAAAGCAAGAGGCCACATTTTGGAAATGTCTCAAGAATGCTTGTCTCTGATCCTGGGAAACTCTCCTTAGCACATTTGAGTCCTTGTGGTGGTCTGCATTACAGGGATGTGTTGGGGGATGCATTTGGTGCATGTTTCTTGGGGTGCAGCTGCAGTGGAGCTGCAGGTTGAGCTCTGGAGGAGCAGGAGCTCAAGCCCAAGGCAAGAGGCTGTGAACTGCAGACCCTTTGCACAACCAAGGGCCAGGGGACCTGTGAAGTGAGGGGCACTCAGACACATGGCAGGATTCCAGATTTTCCGCCCTTAGACTGTGATGTGTGCCCAGGGGTTCCTTTGTTTGGGGTCCCTCCTCAGAGGCACTAGCTCAAGCTAGTTATTGCACCATGATTACATTATTTTAAAGATCTGGACATCTGAGACTCAGTGGTGGGAAACACGGGGTAGTGATGGTGAGAAGAGCTGGTGTGACTGTGAGAGTATGAGGGTGCAGCTGTGAAGGGGCCTTGGTCCCAGCTCAGGTGGTGACACAGGGACTGTTGGAGTGGCTCCTGGAGGGTTGGACAAGGGAGTTTCTTTAATAAATGCTTTAATAAATGAACTTAAGAATATCTGTATCCAGACCTTCCTAGCCTAGGATCTTGTCTCTGACACTTGCCAAGGGGAGGGGTCCCAGTTAGAATATATAAATTATATATGTAAATATAACATGCATGTAGTGATCTTGCTGAGAATGCTCCCACAGCCTGTCTGATGTGTTGCTTAGAGATTTTCTGAGTCAGTGACAATGTCTTCGTATTTTACATCTAAACCTAATTTTTATACTCTGAATTTGTCCATTTCCTAGCAACAAGTAGTTGTACACCAGAGGGACATGCGCATCACTTTGGTGCGAAACCTAATGTATTCCATGGCAAAAATTCTGTTTTGGACCTGGTTAAAAAAAGAAGAATAAAAGAAAAGCACAGTTCTAGAGTTTCAGCATGGTAAAGACCAGAGGGATTTGACTGAGATGTAGACATAGGGTTAGATCCAGCATCTTGATTGTTCTAAAGCTCCCAGAAGCACCAGTGGTTCTTGACACTTAAAAAAGGCTCTGTCACTGCAGGGATGATGATGGCTCAGTGTGTGCAGGGAGGTCTTCAGCCACGCCTGGAAGTTGAGTTCTTATCAGATCCATAGTGCCTTGGAGGTCATGTAATGGAATTGTCACTACACTTGCTTAAACCCAGTTCACAAAGTTATTTATTCAAGTCTGAGGCCTACAGACATGTCTAAAATTTAAAAAAAGAAAAAGAAAAAGAAAAAGAAAAAGAAAAAGAAAAAGAAAAAGAAAAAGAAAAAGAAAAAGAAAAAGAAAAAGAAAAAGAAAAAGAAAAAGAAAAAGAAAAAGAAAAAGAAAAAGAAAAAGAAAAAAAGAAGAAAAAGAGAAAGAGAAAAAGGAAGAACAAAAAAAAAGAGAGCAGGTGTTGCTGTTGAAGAACTATAAGTGAGCTTCCTGCTCTCAGTGACAGAAAAATCCACAGAGAACAAGGTTGCAGATGAGATGAAAAATAGTAATTCTTTCAGGGCAAAAAAATGAATGGAATTTTTCATAAATATAAATATAGATTCAGAGAATCTGACAATGAGATTGTATTTGCAAAAAAACTGGAACAAGTTAATGTTAAGAAATTCAGACTCCCAGGCAGTGGCATATTGCCTCCAGCTTGAAATGAGGACATGTAAAACCTGGGTTAATCGGGTGTTAATTTGACTGCAGTCTCTGGAGTAAGAAAGTAGGCAAATTTTTATATTTCCCAGGAAGTGAGATGTCAACAATCACCATGCCTGAAGAGTATGCTGGCATAAACAAGGCACAAATCACTTCCTAGAAGCAAAATTTTGATTTTCCTGAAATGTGCATACTGAAGGCTAAAATGAGAGCAGAGGTGATAACTTGATACTTGATCCATATAAGCTGTGTGATAATGGGGTAAATACTACTCTCCTATATATATTCTGAGGTAGGATGAGAGCTTGTTAGAAAAGAACGCCTGAGAGACAGAGTTCAGAGCATCAGAGGAAGTCCCAGGAGTGCTGTAAGGCTTCACCAAGAGGCAAGATGATGCTGAGTTCATGAGCTAACACAGTACTGGCATGGGGTAAGACCCTGATGACACAGAAATACCCTGTACGATCTCAGCCAAGTCTACTGTAGGGGCAAGATATTCCTGAGCTCCAACTCACCCAATAGAGCAAACCTTTGCTCTGCTCCAGACCTGAGGCAATGTGGTGCAGGGTCACTGTGTCTGCCCAGCTGCCACACGTTTCTGCCACCCTTCTTGCCCCTCTCTCTGATATGGCACTTTGCTGGCCCCTCAAAAACCCCAAAGGCAGCTGATCGTGTTTCAGGCCTGCCATAAGTCCCAGTCATTCAGCTTCTTCCCTCTCCAAAACGTGCCAGCCTAATGTTCTTCCTCCAGAACTCCTCCTCCCTTCTGGCCTTGACCAGCACCCAAGAGGCACTAGTGAGCCACCCACTTGCTTTTAGGTGGGACAGACATTTCAAGACCCAAAAGCCAACCCAGAGCATCGTCCTGGCAGTGGCTCAGCCTCGATGGTGTCTGAGGCTGTGTGGCAGCAATGTCTGCACACACCTTCCACTACAGGGACCCAACTGCCCTCCCACCTCTCCTGCTACCTGCACTGCCACCTGAGGATGAGCTCTGTGTGCAAACACATCTTTGTTTCACTCAGGAAAGTACACTTTACTGTATTTTGCCCTTTGACTGTCTGTTCTCTTCATGTGGACACAGGAAATGTCCCAAATAAACAAATTTGTCTCCCCCATGCCAAAGATTTTACCAATATTTCTCTGAGGCCATACTGGGCTGGACACTTTGATCACAAACCCACCATTCTGGCTGGTTTCTCTCCCTTTTATTTTGATCTATTTGCTTTCCATCAAGCTTCCTCCCTGTCAGCACTGAGCAAATAACACGTGTGGCCAATACAGAAAAGAAATAGGGAGGTTGGTGCCTTCCCAGCCAGGTCAGCCAGAGGAACTTGCTAAACATGTTTGTCATCACTTGTTGTCTCAGACACTGCCAGAATATTTTGAGCAGCAAAGGCCGCTGCAGCCCTGCTAGCTGAAGGGCATCAGCTGGCAGATTGGCTGTCTGGTGGGAAGCACTCCCTTCCTTATCTCCCAGTGCTCAGTGCCTGACTGTTTTCTACCTCAACAGCAGTTCTCCTGCTGGATTTGGTCCAGATCCTGGCTGTTCTGATCCAGCTAGATCAGGAATGCCACAGCTCCTTTGCCTTGGACAGTCTTATCTGAAGATGGCAGCTTGCTCTGTCTTTGCCTGCCTATGACAAACTTCCTTTCATCCACTTTTGCTTGTAGTGTGGACCCTGTTGCAGGTCTTGCTGAAGGTCACAACCCTCTGGACAGTCATTCCTTCCCCAGACTTTGTCATTGCCAGCCCTTACTCTAGTCCGTACATGGTATGTGCATGGTGTATGAAGGCAGGTCTGGAAGTCCCTCCTGAAGGAGAACTGAGCAGATGTGGTCCCAGTAGAACAGAAGTTCTCCCCAGCTCGTCAGCTGGTCCCCCCGAATGCTGAACTCTGGTCTGGTCTCTGTAATGGCCACATGAGCACTGCATGGCACTCAGAACGAGCTTTCAGTGGGCAGAACACTAGAATCTCAGGATTCACAGAGGCATTCAGGGCTAGCATGACTGGTGGCAGAATCTTCTCTAGCCTCACTTCGAATTCCTTGCCATTCTGGATCATTTAGTCAATCTGTTATAAATTTGAACCAGAATGGGGTTCAGATGGAATAGGGGATATAGGTAAACTTCAGCTTCTTTGCCTACAGGCAGGCAGAAAGATTTGCCTACAGGCAGGCAGCAGAAAGGACCTGCCTTTGTTATCATGAAAGTTTACTTCTATTTTTGATAGAGGGCTTTCACTACATGTGCCTGAGCCTTGGACTTCCTAAATATAATTCCCAGTCCCGAGAAAGCTCCACAAAGTAGAATGTGATTAATCCTAAAGGTTGTCAGGGATTGGTGAACAGTAATGTTCTGTTTTGATGGTAAGCAGATGCTTTGTCTTGCCGGAGGGAGGACCATGCATGCGTGTATAAGTTAGGGGCTGATGTCTTGTGTTGGGGAGGGATTAAGGTGCTTAGTGTGGACGTGTCCTGAAGGAAGACAAAGAATATTTCCCCCCTGTGCTCTCCACAGCCCGCACTTTGCAAGGACGAGCTGCACGAGCCTCATGGCCCTTGATGGACTTTCCTTGCAGGAATTCACTGTGGAGCTGGTTTCTCCTTTTTATTCCTGAGCTTTCCGAAAAGCTCACAGATAACACAGACAAACCTACCACTATTTCCATTTCAGTTTTATACTACCTCAAATTATCTGATACATCAGATATTTTATTCAAAAACCTTCCCCGTGGGACCTGCAGCTTGCTAGTGCTGTTGTCAGCCGTGCTGTCATATGAACAGGGCATGCTGGAGGCATCAGTGCACCCTGTGGACCCTGATGAACTGTCTGGCAGGGAATATTCACACTCTGCTGCAGCAGCATTTCTGCTGCCTCTGTGTAAAACGAGAGCTCCCAGGAATGTTAGCACATGCTGAAAAGAAATGCTGATGCTCTGATCTGCTAGAGCTAAAACTTCTCATCCCTACCCTTCTGCTAAGACGTAGCTGAGTACTGGAGCATTGCAATGGTAAGGACATACTTTGTATATAAAAATCAGTAAGAATCAGATCAGATTAAAGTAAAGTGTATTTCTTGCAGGCTGTTTGTGTGCCATATTGTGGCTGGCATGATGAGCTGCCCAGCAAAGAAACACGTTTTGGAGATCTGTTAGGCATCCCTAATCCATTCTGGTGCAAAGAATGAAAAAAATTAGGGAGAAACATGAAAGCAAGCTGCTTATTTTCGTAAGTAATGACAGACTTGAATGCATCCTCTGGGATGAAAAGCAGTTCAGGATGTTCACTCCATGGGCTGTGAGAGATGAGAGCTAAAATCCATGGAAGTAAAACATAAGCCCGAGGACAATGCTGCTGATGAAATCTGGGGGGCAGGTATTTGGATGGGGGTTTTTTGGGGGGGGAGGGTGGGGTGAGGCTGGGGTTTTTTGTTTGTTGATTTGTATGAATTGGTGGCTTTTCTCTCTTCAAGTCCTCTCCCTCTATTCTTAGTTGTTGGTATACTTGTGATATGCCTTCAGTTAATGGAAATCAAAGTGCTTGCTTTTGGTGGTATGGACTGTTGTGAGTTACGTTTTTGTAAAGGTGATGCCATCCTTTTTCAGTGTGGGCTCCCAAGTGGCTTCCTGAAAAGCTGCAGTGACAGATTATCTGCAGTTAAGAGGAAGGTGTCATTTTACTGAGCAGAGGAAGGTAAAAACTGTGACCTGGAATGTCAGGATAAACAGTTCTTGAAAGTGCATCAGAGTTCTCCTAATCATTCGCCTTCTACCAGTACAGCAATCATGAAAGGATGACATCTGAGAAGTGTTCTAAATAACGTGAGAGTGACACAGAGCATACTTTTTTCACCACCTACTGGAGCTTGAGCTGAAGAAGAGTAGGGTGGAAAGACTGAGAAGCCAATGGGAAGAAGATTAGTGTCTGGAAATGTCTGAGATGTTGGAAAGTGAAGCAGAAATGACAGAAATCAGTGTTCAAAGTTCAGTATTAGAAAGAAAAAAAGACCAGCTTGTACTGAGAGAAGAAAAAAAAAAAGGGATGATGAGGTATGACTCACCTATAATAGAAACTCAAGCACCTTGGTATGGAAGTATGTCAGCTTCATTTTCAAGCCTGACTCTTCTGAGGCTACGAAGGGAAATGAGGCAGACATTGCATCACTTCTGCCGCAACCTTCTTTATAAAAAATCTCAGAAAATCATAGAATTGCAGAACAACCCAGGTTGGAAGGGACCTCAGTAGATCATCTGGCCCAGACTTTCATGGGAAAGGGAGTCCAAATGAGATTATCTAGCAAAGATTATCTCCCAGAGAGTAGGTACGGATGTCACAGTCCCTCTCAAGTGAGTTTCCCACATCCTTTTGTTCTTACCACACCTCTGGCCAATGCAGCCACTATTCTGCCCCTGGGAACAGCAGTTACTCGCACCACGACCCAGGTACTTGGAGAGGGCTGATGTAAGTTGCAAACACTCTCTCAGATGATCAAAAGCAGCAGACTTAAGTCCAGGGTCAGACAGCAACAGCCAAATGATGTTCATTTGTTTGCT
>VZRR01001434.1:0-139809 GCA_013398015.1 Oreocharis arfaki | reverse complement strand
TTTTTTTTTTTTTTTTTTGTGGTTAGTTGTTTGGTTTTGTCTTGATTCAGTCTGGGTTTTAAAGTAACCATACAAAATGGGGGGTTCTTGAATGAACTTCCCTCCAGCAAGTTCACGCCACCAGACAGCTTGATGTGGCTGGCAATTTGCTAAATGTGGATTCAATCCCACTGTTCATGTTGCTGAATGAGACATCCATGGAAGGTTTCACGGGTATGTTGGAGAGATTAGGATGCTCATATGTCTCAGTGGCCTAGGAGCACCCTTTAATCTTCATGGTTGGCTTTAAGATAGCAAGAAACAAGAGTCCTTATTGTAAAGATAGGGGATATCCTTCTCCTCATTGCAATGAGCTGGGGTCCTTTAGGCATATTTACTTAATTATGCCTATGCTGTCTACAATGTAAATTGTATGTATCTTAAGTTAATAAAATATTGTATTGTTAAGAAAGTTGATGCAATTTCATACTATGAAGACTAACTGAATACAGTGGTTAGGGAATAAGATTTTCCAAACATATGTTAAAACCAGAGAGAAGGTAAAAATTTAACACAGTGAGTAGTAATGATAATAATAGTCATCTTTTGCCCTAGGAAGTTCACACATTAGGATATTTTATCCATGGTATGCCCTGTGAAGACAGAATCATTGGATTACTCTTACATCACCCATGATGCTGAGAAGCTATTTGAAATGGCCACTTTATTCCAATTCTCTCTTTATTCAGCTTTCCTTATCTAATAGTCATAGCATATAGTTTTCAATAACTCACTGAAGTAGAAACAAGAAGTGCTGTTCAGAGAACACAAGTGGATACAACAGCATTGCTGGCTGAAAAGAGTGAATTCACAAGCTTATTCAGAGTCCTGGATCCCAAAATAATAAATTATATGTCCAAGAAAAAAGTATGAGTACAGACACTTAGCTAGTAGAAATTGTAAGCAGCTCTCCACTCCTTTTTTGTTTGGTCGGTTTTGTTTTGTTTGTTTTTTTGTTTGGGTTTGTTTTTTTAATACAGGCAAGTAGATACATTTCATAACTCACAATATACACTGGGTTTGTGAGACTTTTATAATCCTGACTGTGTTAGAGTTGTCAAACTATCTTACCTTCAAATCTTTTCCGCTATTTCCCATAATTATTTTTCATTATTATGTATCTAAAACTTTACAAATGTGTCAATCTGTGTTCTTTATTTCTTTCTGGAGCATACATACAGGTCTAGTCTCCACTGGTAAGGTGCCTTCCTTTACATAGTCAATTCTTCTTACAGGATCTCTGCTTCAGGAAATGCTTTTTTTTTTAATTTTGTGAAGACTAGCCAGAAGCAAGAATTTGAACCATTTTTAGCACTTTTCATTGCAGGTTTTCTCTCAACCGGGGTAATATCATCCTTCTTGTGCTTCCATGTAGGAAGGTAAATCAGTGCTGAACAAAAGGGAAATAAACAAATAAGAACTGTTGCGTATTGAATACATGGTAAACTCATGTGTCAGGAATATTAACAAATATAGGCAGAGTTTGCTAAAAATAGGGGTGATGGAGACATGCTAATGGACATTGTAAAGGACACATGCCCCCCTATTGAGGCTCAGAATGCAAAAACCTGGATAGTGCTGGAAGCGTGTACAGCAAGACTGTTGGGTTCAATTTTAAGCATTCTCAGCAAGAGATGTGCTGGGGACAAAAGTACCATTTTGAGAGGCAATGTCAGTCTCTGAGAGAGTCTTAAATCTTGTAGTGGTAACATCTGCATGAAACTACCATGAGAGAGAATAGGGGCAGACTCCAGCCCTGAATTCCTTTGTGTCACTCCTTTATTTGTCACTCCTCTAAATATGTAAGACTTACCCACTATACCTGTGAGAATGAGGTTTTTTATTAGCTGGGAGTATTGATATATATATCCAATAGACCTATTAGTTTCTGGTTTGCACACAATTGTGGATATTGTTGTTCCTTTGGGGCTTCTAGGCTGCAGATTTCTTAAAACCAGATGGCACTGATGGTATAATGAGCAGGAAGAAAGGAAGGCTAGCTTTAAAATCTTTCAGGGGAAGCCAAATTAACATCAAATTTCTGCTTACACAAGGGGAAAACTGTACATACATCTGGACAGGCACCTTTATACTTTCGTCTTGTTTGAGTGAGAAAGGAATTCAGTTAAATTTCTTGTGACTGAAGGGGTCCCATTAGTTCTCTATACTACTTTTCATAAAGTAAAAAATGTATTGTAAGATGACACAATCCAAGGGACGGGAATAGGATGGGTTAGCAACATAAGGAGCAGGGTGAGACATAACTGCTGGTGCTCTGGGGTAAGTTAAGGAAATGAGAATCTGGCAACAAGTCAGAACAACAGGCCAGCTCAGTAAATAGCGTGCCTCCCTGCTTAATAAAAAACAATTTAACTAGGTAGTGAATGAAAGTCTTGGTGGGAGGTGGGGAAACAGCTAGTCAACGTCAATGAACCTCAATGTTTAATTCCAGTGGAAGACACTGTATGTTCTTATAGATGAGGTTATACTCTGAGAGTCAGGTATCACCTAGTCTTACACCTACCTAGAGTGTTTTTCTGCAGCTTTATTGAAAACATTCTTTGGTAAGTAACCTTTCAAATAATAATTGGGAGGCATAAAAGTTTAGTTAACTTATCGCAAGAAATTTTGGTTTAATTTTCTCATTCTATGGGTAGGGTCTCATGCCTTTAAGTTAAAATACATTCTATGTTTCTGCCACTTGTTTGCTGACAGAAAGCTACACCTGCACCAGTTACGAGCTCATCTTTTAAGACTTCTTGAATCCTGTAACATTTCCATTATTTTGGCTAGAGCTGGAGTTCAGGATGGGTAGCCTATAGTTACGTTATTCACATACAGAAGCACAGAATCTGGGGATGGTCTAGGCTGGAAGGCACCTCTGCAGTTTTTCTTGACCCATCACCTGCTGAGAGCAGGGTCTGCTTGAGCAGTTTGCTCAAGGCTATGTCCACTCAAGTATTTATTAATTCTAAAGAGAAAGACTCCATAATGTCCTGGGTGAGCTGTTTGACCACTCTCATAGTTAAAAAAACAACAAAACAAAAAACAAACCAACCAAACAAAAAAAACTTCACCCACACAAAGCCAAAACATAGTAAACTTTCACAGGTTTTTGTTTTGTTTTGTTTTGTTTATTGCAAGAACTGTGACATTGAATTTCCCCAAAAAACAATGGAGAAATAGAAGGAACTCTGTGGCAAAATTGGAAGAGCATTGCCATTAAAAAGGCTGGTACAATCAGGAAGGAATAAATGGCTATTTCAGAACCTAAATAAAATTTGTCTTAAATTTTCAGGCAGTACAGAATACTGGCTTGAAGACTCCTCTGACTAAAGACTCAACTCACTGGAAACTACAGACAGAAAATCAAGTAACAGAAACAGTAGGTTTTTGTTAGGAATAGAAATGAAATCCAAAATAGAAAGATACATTTCAAATGTACGTGGTGAGACTTTGAAATAATTTGTGGTTTTATTCCAGTGTCTGTTTCAGATACATGACAATAGGTGCTGAGAAAAATATGCCGTTCTCTGTTAGACTTTCCTTTAAGAAATGGATTCCTAAAGTTTATTTCCTGCCTGATTCACTCTGCTGTTACCAAAAACATCTTGACAAACAAATTAAGAATGGTTTGTAAAATTTGCACGTGTGTGTGTACAAAGTGACAAAAATGTCAAGGTACTTCACTGGTTTTCACATAAGCTTTTCTCCACTTAAGAGCCTTTATCAGTATAGCAATAGTATCTCTTTTCCATGGAGAATATAATGGGAAAAGAGTTATTTCATTGATGCAGTTTAAATTCATTTTCTGAATGCCAATTAAAATTAAAATTTTTTTAAACTGTCATCTCCTGTTTTTTCCTTTTTTTTTCCTGAGTGTGTTTAGATTTATAGAAGACAATTCTATTCACTGTATCGTTTTTATTGAGGTTCAATCTCTTTTTTAATCATAATGTAGAATCAGAATAATGTAAGACTAGACGCATCACTAGCTATATAGTTAGATATAAGTGGAGAAAGCTGTAAAATTTTGTACAGCTTCTCTGTATTCAGTTACATCCCCTTACCTACAGTCTTAAGTAAACGCTAATCCAGTTATACCTTTGACTAAATTAAAACTGACTGACAAGCTCAAAAATGGTACTAAGTAGATGTGACTATTACCTGATTTCTAAAATGTACCAGAGAAAGTTAGATGCTCCTTTCCATTTTTCATCTTAACACAATGCATAAATAAATTCCACAAAACAAATACTAATTTCCTGCAGTCCGTCTTAAGCAGAATGTCAGTTAGGCTCCTTTGATTTTAGTACATAGAAATGTGCTAAAGTGGTCATGCTGGGAAAAAAAAAACTACATGATCTAAAATAAATTAGGCTGACTCTTTGTCTGTACCTTCAAATTACTCTCGATTTTCTATCTAACTGCACAGGGTACGATTTCCCAAAACCTGCAAGGAAGAATAACATTTCGAGAAAGATGGATTAGTGATGAAGTGTCAAAAAAGCAGTAGATGCTGATAAATTTGCAAGATTCAAAAAGTAGCATTGGACCATTTTTTGAGGTGAATAATGGAACAGTGATTGCACTTCTTAAGTCATACATACAGTGTTCATTTGAAACACTGCAGTTCATTTCAGTGGAGCTTATTCTGTTGAAAAATGGGATCTGAGGATCTGGTCCCTCACATTTAAGGTTAATATAGGTGAAATTATTTATGTTTGATATTTAATTGGTGTACTCCTTATATTTAACTTGGTGCTTGTGATGAAGTTCTAAAAATAACCCATGTTTCATGCGTGGAAATAAAAAAGAACAATATGTTGGAGGGAAATCAGAGAAGAATAAAAGCATAGTCTCACAAGTGTTACCTCAAATTGTGGGAAAAGCTCTTGAAGAGTGATACACACATTAAAAAAAACCAACAAACCAAAGCCAAACCAACAAAAGAAACAAAAACGAAACCAACCAAGCAAAAAACAAAAAACACACACAAAAAAACTTTTTTAAAAAACTTTTAAAAACACAGGCACTTTGCAAAGGGTAAGTTAAATATGCCCAAGTTAGTTGGGGTCTAGTTCACTCTGCTTTAAACATTTACCAGATTTTCCTATTTTTTTTCGAAGTTAGTCCCGAAGATGTTTTACAATCTTAGTTTATATAAGCAGTAGTTAAAAACAATACAGCATTGTGTAAATTCAGGCTGTTCTATCCTTCTCTCAGTAGGGACTACAAGTAAGCATAAAGCAATATGATTAAGAATTCATTTGTTTTACGGTTCAAGGGGAGCTGAAATGATTAAGCTCCTTTATCATGTTTCTGTTCCTATGTATATTTTAAGACTACTTCTGCTAAGAAGAAGAACAGGAACAAAACAGAAGGGAATCAAGCTCCTCTTCAAACTGTGGCAAATATTTACTTACCTACTGTATACATATGTTTCCATTTGATAAATACTGCTTAAACCAAGAGAAATCGCAGGCTGCAGAAATGTCTCTGTGTGGCGCAGAAGAGAGAGACTGCAAAGGCAGTTTTCAACTCCTTATCTGCAAAGGGAAAGAGATTATTGCCTTAACCTTTGTTATCAGTATGAGACCTACTTTAATGCTCATAAGGCTCAAAAGGACTTATGAAGTGGTGAAAGGCTGAGCTAGATGGGCTGCGTCTTGCTGCCAGCGTCTGGCTCTCCAGCAGGGGAGCCTGTGCTGGGGCAGCAGGCGCCCGAGCGCAGTGGCACACTGCTGCTCTCAGTGCACACTCCAAACATGTTTTACTGCCTGTGGCAGTTCACATTCAGAAGGCATGGCTAACACCGACATGTAAAACTCACAAACAGATAAAATTATCAGCCGTCGGTCTCTTCTTTTTCATCCAAAAATTGTCATGCTAAAAAGAAGAGAAACATAAGTTCCCCTGTCCTGACTCCTGAAGGCTGGCTGTGTTGACTTACCCACCTAAAGGGTTCACCAGCAATCAGTCTGGCTCTGCAGAATGGAGTCAACTATTAAGCTTGGCTTTAAGTATATGATTTTATTTTATTCTCTTCTCAATAAATCACCACATAATAGCAGAGTACAATAAAAAATAAATAGAGTGCACCCCAATTTTCCACTTCAGTTCGTAAAAATTTCACTTTTTTTTTCTGTCATTATATCCATACATATGAGATTTCACTCAGAATTTCTTTGAATGTTCTGAAAAGGTTTATATGCACTAGGAAACTAACTTGCCATTTTGCAGATTTTTGCTTTTGTGCCTTCTTTGGTATACCCATATTTTTTTGAAATACAGAATTTCTGAAATAAAGGTAGGCTCCATACTTGCACTATTGCGCATGGAAGATTAACACATATTGACAAGGTTGAAGACTATTTAAAGCCCAAATATTTTGGGATTATCTCTCCATTTTTAAACAATGATTCCAAGTTTATTTATAAGTAACAAATTCCAAAGTCTAGGACTGCAGAAAAAAAGAGAAAATTTGGTGTTTTTTAAAAGCAATTATTCATAAAATGTAGTTTCTCATTTATTTTTTCTACCATTTTCTCTGTCAAATACTTCCATTTCTTTTAACCTATGAATGGAATGCTACTGCTATGAGATCAGTAATTATATATTCCCTAGGCATTATATTTTAAGAACACAGTTCATATTACTTCGGGAAAAAGATACATGGCCTGTTTATGTGAACGCCTGATCTGAAGAGGGAATCAGCAGTACTACATGCTCGGAAATACTACAGAAAATATTTTCCCTTTTTCGAGGTTTTCCACATGCTGAAAATATAAATTAGCTCTTAGAAGTTTTAATGACATGCAGATATAAAAGCCAGCCCATAAAAAAATAGTTAAAAAATTAGGATCAGAAATTAGAAATTAGAATGAGAGAAGGAGAAAATCATCTCACACCTGTGAACCTTTTGTCTCTTCCAATATATCTTTTGTTCTAGCCTAATTCACATAAAATATGTATAACACTTTTATAGACCTTATCTTTGTATCTTATTACAGTAGAAAATTTAAAGGTGTGAATAAGCACTTTTTTATTTTCTGTATCTTTGAATATAAGCCTTTTCTGTACATTTTCTTTTTCTGATGTGAGGGAGTGGGCAGATGTGATACGCATGCTTCTTGAAATGTAATAGCTTATGCACTTTGGTGAATTCACTGCTCATAAAATACAGAACTAAGGGGTCTTACCCCCTGCAAACCTTCAAAAAGCCCAGAAAGTTGCTTTTAGTACCATTTATCTAACTCTGTTAAGACAGGTAGTGAATGTAAGTGGTTTATTTCTGTGGTCAGCTGGGAAATATCTGGGGTGAGGATACAAAACATCACACCACAGCCTTACATCAGCTGCCATCTATGTCACTATGCACTAATCCATCTGTTCACACAAAAGTGCCACACGTGCTTTTCATCCTTCCTAGTTTCCTACTTAGTCTTTCAAGTTTCTCGTTTATATTCTGTGTTATTTCAAGAGACATAAAATAAAAAATTAAAATAGATATTGTGACTGTGCAATGAAAGAAGACAATGAACTGAAGACATTTCTTTTTTATACGCAGATGTGCCTTTATACAACATTGGAAAGATGACGGGAACGTACAAATCCCTGCAATCTCAGTGACTCGTACCTGTGACCCAAGGTACACTGTGGGAGATAGTGGGAGATATTGAGAAGCAATTTTAGATGCAGCATTTAGAATTAAGAAATGCTTGAGAAGAAACACTTTCTACTCTTTGGTCAATAAGCAAAAAAGTTGAATTTGACATGTAGCCTAGACTTGGTAATACACTTGGCACCTCTATTTATGTCCCACTCTGGCCAAAATATCAGTAGTATCTAAATTCCTTTTTTCTTTAAGGGAAAATTAGTTTTTAGGGTTTTTTACTAAAAACATCCTAAATCTGCAAAGTAGCAGCATTCAGATTTGTAACTATTTGATACATTTTTCCCTAAGGCACCTATATCTATTTCTCTCAGTACCCCAGGATAGATCCTTATTATGCTTGCCTGCAGATATATGCATCATAAATTCTCCTGGCTCCCTTTTCAACAAACTTGGGATATTTAAAAAATATACAGAAACTATTTAAAAGAAATGAAGAAAGATATAGGAACATGAATCATTTATAATAGTCAATAAGAACCTATTTTTATTTACTATTAACTGTATTTGTCTCAAAAAGAATTGTCTTTTCTGAATACTGAGTTATAGTCATCATTATCTCTTCTTTATGTATGGGAACATTTGTACTTGAATATTCTTTAGTTAAATTACATTCATATATTTTCTAAAGGCGTAAACTTTATAATAGTGAGAGAGAGTAGGCATGTTTTGAGGCATTCTATATTCCTTTTAGACTCCTACCAATACACATCAATAATTAATCAAAAATCTCTTGAACTATGCAAAAAATTCTTGTTAAGTTCTGTATATCGACTGTGCGAAGAATTGAAGCCTTAATATGCCTGAAAAACTTAATGACTAACTCATGAACCAACTTGCACAAACTCTCATTTTTCTTGGGTATTTTTTTTTGGTTTTTGGTTTTTTTGGGTTTTTTTTTTTTTTTGGTCGTCATTGTTGGTTTTGGGGGGTTTTGGGGGGTTTTTTGGGGGGTTTTTGGGGGGGTTTTTTGTTTGTTTGTTTGTTTGGGGTTTTTTTTTTTGTATTTATGAAAAATTAGTTACTTGTCTTAGTAAAAGGAAAAGGGTTAATATCTTCCTCAGTTTTTCCAGCCTGTGATACCATGTAGAAGTCTTGTACTACTATTTGAGTGTCTTTCAAAACTCTTGGGCTATTATAATTCCCAAGACCATTCATAGGAAAACAGTATTTAAAGCATGTATCAAAAAAAAAATTTACATTACAGGCCTTTACAGGTTAAAACCTGGCATTACAGGTTTTAGTTATTGCTTTTATCTTGAAAAAATTCTCCTTCCAGATATTTCTTCTTATGTACAGCCATAGATGTAGACATAGATATATACTCATATGCAAAGAAAGAGCAGCAATTGAATAAATATGGAATAAAATGATGATTAAAAAATTCTAATAATATGACTCATTTCAAATCAGAAAATACAAAGTCTGCTCAGGACTTCACTTATAGATAGCGTTTTACAGAAAAGAAGTTGCTACCCACTGACTACGCTTGTCACACCAAGCAAATTTCATTCCACCTTTTTTCAAAGGTTCCATGTTCCAATATGCACATCAGAAATAAAACAAATCATGGATGAACAAATTGCTCTTGTACTACAAACAGCAGGTCTGGATACATATTACCTAGGTGTATACCGCTTTTCCCATTTTTTGCTGGTTTTTTTCGGTTCACTAGCTGTTCTCCTATTTTACTTCATTTCCTCTACATTAATCTGTCTTTTTAGCTTTCATTTGCAACAAAAACAGCTAGTTCATTATGGCCATGAAGAAAGACCATCTTCTCATGTTTACATTTAGAACTACACCTAGGGGAATTTCAGTTTTTAGCAAAATTGCTAAATTGCTAATTATGTCAAAGTTCAGGCACCACCAAGTGATCTCCCTTTTTGCAGAGCTCAATAAAAAGAACACAGTGATCTGCTAAAGCAAAGGATGGAAAATTAGTGGGATTTTTTCTTCATGGAAAAAAAAATTTTTTTTTTTTCAATATTGATGTTTGCAAGTGGTAAATCGTGTCGACATCCCTTATCTACCACATGGAGAGAGTCTAGGTCTAGAGGTAGAAAGTGGTTTGTATTTCATGTTGGTGCACCCACTCTGTGCATGCGCTGTGTGATAGCCCCTGTGACTCTGACAAAATCACTGCTTTTGCATGCACTTTTCTGAAATTTCTGAGGTAATGTGGAGCTTAGCTGAAGACCACTACTAGCACGTTGCATATGACACAAAATAAGAGTCTTCTTTGGATACTCTGCGATGTAGGATGAAGATGCTTGTGGCTATTTGAGGGTACAGGCCTGCTGAGAGACAGATAAGTGATTAGATGGGAAAGCAGTACTTGCTGCAGTCTCTTAGTGGTCATTTGTCAGTGGCTACAGCCTGCCTTTGGGCAGCACCCAGCCAGGTGCTACCTCACTGCATCTGTGCATCTCAGGCTAATCTAGAATAAACTGAATAACAAAATTAATACTTTCTTTTTTGCAGCATTTTTGACAGAAGATGATGAAAACCATAGTAATGCTGACTGACTTGGGGCTTTGTGACTAATGAATACATGTGACTTGTTCTGAAAAATTAATAAAGAAAACAGTGAATATTTGAAATAATAACCCCTCCAGTAAGGATACTGTAGGAGCCGAGAAAATGATTATTGGCTCAAAACAACTAATATGTGGGGGGGAGGGCAGGGCAAGTTCTGCATAGGTGGGGCAGAGCACTGCTTCACATCCCACCCACTGGAGCCTCTGGTCCAGCCCCAAAGTTGCTACCAAGCCAGTGGCACAAGTGGAAACCCAGCTGGGGGGAAAACCAGAGCAGGTAAAGGCCATGACATTGGTCTGATGTACCCTATTGCCTCAGATCTCACAGCAGCTGAGACCACACTGGATCCAGGGCTGTGACTACTAATCTTTCTCTCTCCTTTCTCTCTCTTTCTTCTCCTAACTTCCTCTTCTCAAAATCTGAGTAACTTAAAGTTAGATGGGTTTGAGATTGCTAAGTCAGTGCTTTGAAAAGGGCCTTACTGTGATTGGATGATGCTTTAAAATTTGTCAAGTACCTTATCCTCTAAAGTTTGCAAGTAAAATTTGCTGTTCAACATCCTGAGAAGTTTGTTGTTTTCTCCAATTCACTGCTAAGGGAACTGAAGTACCTAAGACTCTTTAAAACATGTGCCAAGTGAGCTCGGGGTGCAACAGATACCAAATGTAATTTTGAGTGCTGTGTAGAAGCTTCCACCCAAGCACCAGACACTGCATGTAATGGCCAAGCTGTCAGCTGCAGTTATGACATGTCTGTGAGTTGCAGGAGTGCCTTGTTCACGTGGGTCCACTTTGTTGCAGTTTGAACTGGTGGGTCTGGGCTTTGATTTGGGCGTACATTTGTGGGTTTTAGAACAGGACTCAATGCCCACCCAATACATCTGTCATGTCAAGCAAACTTCAGGTCACATGTCAGTGCACAAGGTGGTTGCAGCAATTGCTTGTGGCACCACAGGAATGTGCCATCCCCAGAGCTGCACTGGGTCGTGTTTCCAGGAGAACCTGGGAACAGAGGGACGATGGTACAGTGTTGACAACAGCAGAGATACAAGGGCTCCAGCCAATCTAACACTGTAGGTCTACTCTTGTGACAATATTTTCAGTACTCACCAGTTCTATTTCACCAAGACAGTTAGGATCATTTAGACTGGAATAGACCTTGAAAATCTTTGAGTCCAGAAATTAACCCAGCACTGCCAAGTCCAATTCTAACCATGTCCCAAGTGTCATATCTACATGCCTTTTAAATAGCTTCAGGGATGGTGACTCAGCTTTTGCCCTGGGCAACCTGTTCCAATGCTTGACAGCTCTCTCTTGCTGAAGAATTTTTTCCTAATACATAATCTAACCTCCCCTGCTGCTCCTGGGCCCTTTGAGTGAAAGCCAGTGGTAGATTTACGACTCTTGGGACTGAGTCTGATACTAGCAAACAATCCAACCCTATTGGCATTTAATGATTTTGTGTTATTCTTAATTTCTTCTTCTGTCAGTGTACTAATATCTAATGCTAAACTGTATTGTCAAGAAAAGCTGATTTTAGTAATTCATCCATGTTTTACTTTGCACTGAGGTTTCTTTGAAAGTATTCCTGCTTCCAGAAACACTATCATATCTAAGGATAGGATCCGTCTTTTACTCAGTAACTCATCTCCCTCTTGTTCTTCAACGTCAAAGGGCAAGATTATGTTTCAAATTATTTAGTTTTGTAC
This sequence comes from Oreocharis arfaki, assembly GCA_013398015.1. NCBI lineage: Eukaryota > Metazoa > Chordata > Aves > Passeriformes > Paramythiidae > Oreocharis > Oreocharis arfaki. The sequence continues at coordinate 127,846 of VZRR01001434.1, read as the reverse complement.
AGCTTTGTACTCAAGCATTCATGAGGAAGAAACCTGTTTATGTGAGAACTTCAGCTGATGTACACTGAATTTGGAGGCTTTGCTAATGCTGACTTGATTAGCATGCAAATAACTTTTGATGTCTCTTCTCAAATTAACATTCCTATCACCTTATCCCTCAAGATAACTGTTTCTCCTGGCTAAACATCAAAACTAGATGTCAGTATTTCCCAAGATCTTAAATTTAAAAAGACAGAGCCTATATTTACCAATAATTTCTGCATTTCTAAAGTGAATCCCCAGCAGATGAAGCTCCATCTGGCATAGTCATTAACTACATTTTGCCTGGTCTATAATCAGAGTAAAATTCCTCTGCTCCACAGAAAGGATTGCATTTCTTCACTGATACACGTCTACCATAAAGGAATGGGTGACACCAGTAATACTTGGTTTTCTGTCCTTTTTCTTCTGTAATTTTCTTTCCCACCAGTAATACTCAAATGTGAGGAAAACAAATGTTGCCAATTCCAAATTTCCTGGAAGAGAGACATTTTAAATTTCATTTCACTTTTAGCCCTTTTCTCTCTCTTTCTCTCTCTCTCTCTTGAAAAAGAATGAACCTGAAAACAAAATGCCTGACAGACCCTACACAGCTCAGGCTTTTTGCAGCTACTACTGCTTATTTCTCCCTCTCACCTGCCTCCAGTGTAACAGCAACTGCTCTCACTAGACAGCCTGCAAGCGTGTTTTATTTCCATGGGTACCATCTCCCCTCTGATGCTGCGGCTCCTCCTGCTGACCACAGCCTCGTTTCTCTCCCAGTGCTGCAGAATTGCTCTGTCAGATACAAAGGCAGCTGGCCCTTAGAATTCAAACCTGATGAATGGTACCTTTAACGATTGACCATTACAGCCAATATTGTTGCTTTTATCACAAGAAATAGAATGCATCAATCTGTATTTGTTATCACTAGAGGAGAGAAACAAGAATAGCTATAGTAATTTTTTATAGGTTATTTCAGTGCATTGGTAGGATGGGCAGCATATTTTTATATTCTATGACTCTTGCTAGCACCTTTTCAATAACCTAGGTCACATTACTGATTTCTCTGATTTTGGTACTGTTTCTGTATGCACTTTCTCCAGAAAGAAATATGCAAAGGCCCTTTAAAAGTAACACTTTTGATCCATATCTCTTTAATGGGGTAATATTTCATTTGGAAACTCTTAGCTTCTTCTTCCTAAGGCTTTTAGCTCATGTTCCTCAGATCAATAGGAGTGGTTGTGATCATAAACTATGTATAATGCACATTCCTACACCACCGTGTCTGAGGCATTGTGTCGATGTACTCAAGCTAATGTTAAACTATTTATTCTAGTTTCAGTGATTTTAAAGTGACCAAACATTTGTTATTTGGGTGTTCAGTGAGCTTTTAGTGCAAAGTTATTGCCCTGGTTTTTGGCTGAAATAGAGTTAATTTTCTTCTTAGTAGCTGGTAAAGTGCTGTGGTTTAGATTTAGTATGAGAATAATGTTGATAACACCCTGATGTTTTAGCTGTTGCTGGGCAATGCCTATCCTAAGTCAAGGACTTTTCAGTGTCTAAATGCTCTGCCAGCGCAGATCTGCAGAAGAAGCTGAGAGGGAGCAGTGCCATGACAGCTGACTTCAACCGGCCAAAGGGATAATCTGTGCTACAGAACTTCATGCTCAGTATATAAACTGAGGAGATTGGGCCAGAAAGGGCCAATAGCTGCTACAGGACAGGCTGGGCGTTGGTCGGTGGGTGGTGAGCAATTGTATTGGGCATCAGCTGTCTGTCTTGTTTTCTATTTCTGTCTCTCTCTCCTGTCCATTGCAATTAGTATTGTTAATATTAGTATTTAATATTTCTAGTTTATTTTAATTTAGTTCAATTATTCATCCATTCTTATCCCAATGCATGTATGTTATTTTTTTCTGATTCATCTCTCCATCCCACAAGGGAGTGGGGGGAGTGAGCAAGGAGATGTATGGCACATAGTTGCTGACAAGGGTTCAGCCGCAACAGCTATCACGGATATGTCTAAAGTATCCTTCCATTGTAATCATCTTAGAGCTGTAACTGTATCAGTGGTCTAAACATGAACGCAAAGATATGAAGCTAGATATACATTGCTAGCTGATTACCCATAAATGCATGTTTTACCATAGCAAGGTAAAATAACATTCCTTACAAAAAGAATGTGGGGGTTTCGGTTTGAAAATTGCACTCTACCACCATTTGATTCAATTTAAAATGTAAGTACAGCCTGAAAAAAGAAAGTCTTTATATATATATATATAATTTTTTTTTAAATCACTGTGTTCACTGGTGTGTCATCCAAACAGTGATGGAATCTGACAACACTTTATAAAATGAACCTTTATTGAAGTAGTAGGGAAGATGAGCAACAACTCACCCATATGAGGACTCACTCATGACAAGTAATACGGGAGGAGCTTACTTTCTTTCCATTTTTTTGGTTACTAGTGTACTTTCCCTGAAATGTACTTTAGTTTGTACTTTCCCTAAAATGTACTTTAGGTTTTACAAATCATGGTGGTACTTAAATCTAATAAAATTATTCTATACATGTTTTAAATCTGAGGAGTTTGAACATCCCTAGTAAGTAATAAAGAGGAATACATGGTGGATTTCTTTGTGTACAGAACAATATCTTGAACTTTGGTCTATTAGGTGGGTTGAATTCAACATTTTTCAAAGACAGTCATTTAAAAAAGTCTTTAATATGCATTGATTCACAACAGAATCCCAGCACAAAATAGAAATATAAGATTTTACAGAGTGTGCTGTTTTTTTTTCTGGGCTAAAGTTAATTTTCTTCACAGTGGCTGTTATGAGGTTGTGGCTTGGGTTTGTGCTGAACATGGAGTTGATAATAGAGGTGTTTTTGTTACTACTGAGCAGTGCTTGCACAGAGCTGAGACCTTTTCTGCTTTTCGCATTGCAATGCTTGTGAGGAGATGGGGGATTGTTACTAAGTTTGGAGGAGGCTCAGACAATGCAGCTGAGCCAAAATGAACTAAGGAATATTCCCATACCATATAAAATAATGCACAGTCTATGAACCTGGGGGAAGAAGGTAGACATAGGGTGACATTTGGAGTGATGGTGTTTGTCTTCACAAGTCGCCATTATGTGTGATGGGTCCCTGCTGTCCTGGAGATGGCTGAACACCTGCCTGCCCATGGGAAGCACTGAATTAATTCCTTGTTTTGCTCAGTTTGCATGAGTGGCTTTTGCTTTCCCTATTAAACTGTCTTTATCTCGACCCACAAGTCTTCTATCTTTTACCCTTCTGATTCTCTCCCCAGTCCCACTGGTGGGGCAGTAGGCAAGAGGCTGCGTGGGGTTTGTTTGATGACTGGGGTAAAACCACAACACAGACACACACAAATACATTCATGTTTGCTGTAACTTTTATGATTCACCCAGGACTGACTCGTGTTAGATTTAATTTGTAAAACCTTTGGATGTAAGTGGGTACATTTCAGTATTGTGCTCATAAGAAGAATGCAGGCTCATCCCATGGAAGAAATTAAAAGAAAGTTCAAGTTTAAAATTCAAAATTCAAATTTCAGTCTATTCAAAAGATGTCAAAGATGCATTCCATCTAAATTAGCTACTTCTAGCAATGCAAACTAGCATCTTGCTTGCTATCCTTGCCGCACTCATTCCTATGTTCAAAGGACTCTATTTTTAGGGTTTTTTTTTAAGGGCCGGGTGAATGCCAAAATATTCTCTTTGTGGGCAAGTAAACACTCTTAGTTCATCAGTATTTGAATGATGATCAAACCATCCTGAGTGTCTCTGAGAAAATCCCTTCTCCCTAGTGACGTCTTTTATGGAACTGAAGTTTTAAATCACATACCCCCAATGAAAATGTGAAATGAAGATTTAAATGAAAAATCAAAATACATAATGTCTTCTTTTCCTGTTTTGCTTTTCTTTTCCCTCACTATTTTTTTTTTCTTTTTGTGGAGGTTTTTTTTTTTTTCTCTCTTGAAAAAGTTGTGTGTGTTGCTTGAGAGAACTTAATATATCATAGAAGCTTTTCCATCTGGAAAGGTTTTACTGTTCCAAATCTCCAGACTCACACTGGTGTTAACTTTCCAGTATATTAAAGACATAAAGCCATTTTAACAGGCACTATAGGATTAGCTCAGTGAAGGGGGGATTCTCTGATAATGGAGAGCTGCCATAGCAATGTATTTGCCTCCCGATACCTTTTTGGCATTGAAGAGGTACACATGGAACAGGTTGTAATTCTTGCTTCCTTGTTTTTCACTCGGTTTTGGCTGCTAAAATTCATTTTTGGACTCACTGACTGAGGGCAAAAACTGTAAATGCACAAGAGCTACTATGAAATCATAGAATATGCTGAATTGGAAGATACCCTCAGGATCATGAGGTCCAACTCCTGGCCATGCACAGGACATCCCAAGACTCACACCATGTGCCTGGCAGGCTTGGTGCTGTGATCACTTCCCTGAGGACCGCCCGTGCTCAACCACCCTCTGGGTGAAAAACCTTCTCTTGATATCAAGCCTAAACCTCCCCTGACTCAGCTTCATGCTATAAACACTAGTGTTTGTGTAATCATAAAAGTAATTCAAAAAAGTACTACTGCTTTCTTTTTTTTATCTCTTTAATTTATTGCAGCCCTTCTTTTGATGTACTCCAGAATTAAGTAAAATGCAGAAAGTAAAGATGGAATGGGGTAAGAGATATGTCCTTACAGTGGCCTGAATCTTTTCAAAGCATGGACAAAAATAAGGTGAAAGTTTTGGAGTTCCTGAACTCTGGCTGGAACCAGACAGGTGACTTAAAGCAATGATTCTCTGGTCTCTAATTCCGCTACTGAAAGTATTTCTATTAAATTTTTAATGAAATTGAAACTAAATCATTACAAGCATAGCCAAGAATTTTTTTCTTGTAATTTGTAAATCCATATCTATTTCTTTCTCCTGTGAAGAGATACGTGTGTAATCTTCCTTATGAAAATAATTTGGGAGGGAATAATCTGTAAAATAATTTTTTAGATAGAGAATATTATCTGTCATATATTTAAAACAATCAGCTTTTTAAAGACTTCTTTAAATGGAAATCTTTTAGAGAGGAACTTACTGAGCATTAAAATTCAAAATGAGCTTTCACTGCACTGTCATTACTCTGGAATGTATTGTTACTTCTTGAAAGATTTTTGGAATTTCCATATGTTCATTTATCATAGAATGAAATGTTACTTTCAAGAAAAACTAAGCAAAAAATAAAATTAGATATATATTTATATCTATCTATCTATCTACCTACCTACCTACCTGCCTGTCTCAGACATGACTAATTATATGGACATGGAATCACAGGTGTTACGTTTCTTGCCAACTTAAGTGTTTTCCAAGGTATTCTAACCAATTTTGCAACTTGCCTCTTGTAATAATATCGCTGCTGTACTGCCCAAGCACAGCAGATAAGCTTTCTGCTTAACAAGTGTTTCAAGCAGATTTATGTACCTGTAAATACAGAGGGTGAAAGAAAGAGAAATAAAAGCCCCAATCCTACAATTACAGCTCTGATAGAAGATTCACAGCCCATTATCTCTAAAAACCTAGAGGGCAACAAAATTCCAGCAGAAGTGGAACCAATCCGTGCAGAACCAACCACAGGATAAAGGGTATATACATATGTTTCCCAAGAAGTATGCCTAGAAATATGCTCACTGAGTTGCTCAGTCAAAAGAGGTAGCTGCTTGTCAATTTTCTTTTGTATTACATTCTTCCAGTAAGGGAAGCTATTGATCTGAAAGGCATGGATATTGGTGGATTCCTGGAAAAAAAGAGAAGCTTGATTTGCTTTGCTTTTGATTTTTTCCTGAGGGAAAATCACATGTTAAAACACAGGGTTTGTGGTTAATAGACTTGAAAATACCACCTTTAAACTGTTTAGAAAAACAGACATCAGTTAGGACCAGGTTTCATTCGGTGGGATGAATTTTATTATAGCAGATACTAACGAGCATGCAATATGTAGTTCTGCCACAAAAAAACTCAGCTTAATATTTTGCTGAGATATGGATATTATGGGTTACAATTTGCTTCACAAATTCCAGAAATATACATAAGCTTATTCTGCAGTCCAAGGAACAAATTGATAAATATATATGTTTAGTAAGTGGGGGTACTTTTTTTCAGGAAATTGCTGTTAATAGAACATCTTGGTATTTGTTTTCTGTGTCTCTACTCCAGTTCAAATGCAACACAAGTCAGGGGTACTTGCCTTCTAAATAAATTGAAAGTCATTTTCAATTTATTTGGCAGCTCTGAAAGAAGTCTTATCTCAGGAGACCAAGGGTGGAATAAGCAATGAAGATTGAACTGAACATCCACCAAAAGAAACAATTCTTCCATATTGCACTTGAACGCCAATTACTTTCCCACACATTCATTATTCTAGAGTCAATTGCATTTTGGAGCCTAACTTCTTTTTCAGTTTAGAAACTGAACTATGGTCCACTGAAGTAGTTTGTCATAGCCTTGGCATAAGATTTTTTTCAGAGTCACATATACCCGTATAGGTGAATCATTATGGCTAGAACATGGATTTTCAGACTGCTGACAGACATTCAATTTTCTTCTTTATTGTAAACAGCTCTCAATCTTCAAACAGTATTTACCGATATCAAGCTTCAGAGTGTGAGCCACTCAGACCAGAACCAGAGAGCAATGCAGTGATGGCAACCACGACATGACCAAAGGCAGAAAAGAGGTGAGTGAGCAAGAACATAATGATGTTCTTTTTCCATTTGATAGGGGTTTCTAGTGTGAGCAGTCTTTAAATGTCGTGGTATTAAAACCATTTTGGTGGGACATATCTGGCCAAATGCATAGTTTCATTAGAAAAGGTGGTGCTGATTTAGCAGATTTGATAAAATAAGTCGTTGAGGTCAAGAAATATTCTGGTTAGAAATAGAGAAAGAGCAAATAGAAAAGAAAAAAAGAAAAAGGCAAGCAACAAACCAAACAAAGCCAAATTAACAAACAGTGCCCCAAAATAATCAAATCCAAGAAAATATGAAAATGGTGAGTTTTTATTCCAAATTTAAAAAGAATAATAATTAATTAAAAATTTCTACTGCTTAAAAGTTTAGTTTGGATACAAAATCAGAAAAATATCTGTTTCAGAACATGTTCTTCATGTTCTTATTTTATTTTACTTAATTTTTCAAGCTGACAAGCACCATACTAATGAATTTTAAAAGTGCGGGCACTTCAACCTCTCTCTATGCCAAAGAAAATGCTTCTAAGGTATTTCCATGACCATGTAGTGAGTCAAGTTTTGATGTTGCTGTTAGAGAGCTGTTTGCAATGTAGCCTAGGTAGACTGACCAAATCCTGTGTAAAGCTCTAGTGATCATGTCTGGGTTTGTTGACAGTCAGTGTGGATTCTTTGGAGTTCCCTAAAAAAAAGAAATATACTTTTGTTGCAGACACTGCAAATACCATATTCGATTTTTTTTTTTTTAATTGAAGTGTCTAGTATAACAAAACATATGGTTGAACTGCCTTTACCTGAAAGCTGGTTTTGCATGTCAGTATATCCGCCTGTTTTTTTTTTCCTGGATCATGACAAGGGCATACTGTGATGCACACAGCTTACCTTCCTGATGATTACATATTCACCTTCCACAAATATAAATTGCTTTCTTGTTTTTTTTAATGAAAATTCTATTGGATTGATTCACTGCCACGAGATTATTTTCTCAGAAAAACCTTGTTAGTTTTCACCCTCTCAGCAATGCTAGAGTAGTTGGATGCTATATCAAATTGACAGTGCTTAGAGGGAATTAAATATTTTGAGAGTAAAGAGAACTCTGTCCAGACCAGCATAATGATTAACAGCTCTCTCAACCTGATCTGTCTTGTATGGTGTTTTTTCTCAAGCTAACTTTGATACCAAGGGTAGTTCTCTGACGAGGAAGAGTTTAAATTCACTGCTATAAAAGTCTGTCCTTCTCATGTACCCAGCTTCTCACAGTGTCAAGCATCAGCTATGGAGACCAACAGAGTTTAGACATGCTTCATTCCAGTAGAGAAGGTATGGAAAAAACAAGTGGAAATGTAGTAGGTAGTACTCATCACAATACTGAAGTGTTCTGAAGTAACACACTTCAGGAAAACTGGTACATGCACGTCATCCTAATTTAAATAGACAATTACATGCATAAAGATTAGAGCAATGGCATAAACATATTCAAATATACCAAATATTTGATACCTCATATGTGTGAGGTAAAATTTGAAAATAAAAGCTGACAGGTTATAAACTACCCCTATAAAAAAGCAGATTGGGAGAAAAAAAAGATGACACTGGACAATTTCTCTGAAGCATTAGCAGCATTTTCTTTATTTAATTTTGATCACAATATAAATGTTGAATAAAGTAAAAAAAAAAACCCTGTGTTTGTGTCCTCCTGTTGTCTGATACAAACCGGTTTGGGGGATTTCACCTTGCTTTTTCCTATATGTGTCTTTTGGAATGACTTTGATAGACTCATTTTGACTGTCAGAGGCATAGGCAGAATTTCAAACACTGTAAATGAAATATATTTAAAGTTTGAGAGAGAGGAAAACCATATGAATTTATATATTGCAGCTGTTCACTGTGCTAATCTCTTAAAACATTAGATATATTAAATTTTTTCTGTCTGCAGTAGATTTTAACCATGTTTACCTATTTGCCAAGGAACAAATTCAACAAGTCATTACGGAAAAAAAAAGTGCGAAATGTAAGATTAACTGATATTTATATCAGTAGCCAACAAGTTAGCACAAATATGTTTCTATTTTAAATGAGTACTGTATTCTTTTCCAATAAGAGGGAACTGTAGGCTAACCAGTGACAAAATAAAGGAAGAGGGAGAGGGAAGAACAAGAGAAGAAACAGGATGCTGTTATATTTACTAAGCCTTGAAAGGTACCCTGTTCAAAAATCACCTTCTGTCTCAATCAGTACAAAAGACTGGTTTCAACCAACCGCTGTCAATGTCAGAACTGATCATTATTTTTCCTTTTTTTATGTAATTACACTTATTAATTTATGCTAATTGTGATTAAGTGCATTGTAGGATCACGCTGAGTTTTGCAGCAATAGTATATATATTTGTAATGTGTTTTTCACTTTACCTGTTTTTCCAGCAAGATATGGGCAAGTTTTTTCACCTCAGAAACTGGGATCTAAAGTAAACCCTTCAGGGTATACCTTGAAGGGCTTCTGGCATCATGCACAGCTTTTTCTTTTTAAGGGAAGGAAAAAGTGAGGGCCTGACATATGCTCTCAAACACTTCTAAGATACAGAATTTAATATGAAGTAAACAATTGAAATTAACATTAACTTTTATTCTGTTTGGGAAGAACAAAATGTGAATCCCTAGTGTTTTGTGCTGTGGAACAGACTAGTTTAACACTGTTCAGCCAGTGCCTCACAAACAGGAAAAAATGTGAAACTATTGGGGGAAGGGTTAAAGTGGATTGTGTCCTACTTGTTTTTCTAGATCCATGTTTGTCCACTGAAAGTCAATAAAAAAATAGGGCTTAATTCTTCAGAGGCTAGATTTTTCTCAATGGGTTTCTGGGAAAAGTAGCCATGATTTGCAGTCATTTTTCAAAGCTATTAGAAAATATTTTAGAAAACCAGCATCAGTAGGAAGACTGTTCTGAAAGACGACTACTTGGCTGTAATTAGCTGTAATAAACAGTACTTAAACAAAATTTTTATATTTCTCAAGGTTCAGCATGACCCCTGAAACTTGGCCAAGGATGCTTTCAAGGGCTAAACAAAATATCTGGGGTTGGGGGGGAAAGGTGGAACAATTATTCGCTTTCTATTTTAGCCTTGTTCATTTCTGCCTTCCAAGAAGGAATAATATATTAAAAAAATAAAAATACCTACATAGGCATAGGTGCATAAATATAAATGTTTATAAGTACCTTTACTTTGGGAAAATTCACTTGCATCGCATATCTTTCTCAAAGAATCACTGTCACGACCTCTGCAGTGTCACATCTGTTGACAGCAAACATCATCATGATCGTAATTTGTGAGTCATTCTGCCAGATCCTGTCTGGTAAAAGAAAATTGTCCTTGAATACTGAATATTTTTTCCTACCACAAAGTGGCCAGCACCTCTCTCCTTAGCATAGGATCCCCAAGATATGAGGAAATGAAACTTTCCTTTTCGATGACAAGATAAACTATTCTCTTTTCAACCGTGGCAATCTTCACATAATTCAACATACCAACCATGTTTGATCTGGCTATTTTACAACTGAGATGTGACTGGGTTTCCTACAGTCGTGCCGATTTGATGCAGGACTGACTGCTATGCTGTTGAAGAAAAATAGCATTAACCTGAAGAAAAATACAGGGCAGTCAAAATAGTTTTGTTGATTTCAAATGCTGTTGAATTTAAGGTTTTACTCACTGCACTTAGAGGTCCTAAAGGAAAGTCTTACCTTCCATGGCTTGGTAGCACATGAAAAATGTACAACAAAAATATGCCTTCTAACTATTACTTCATGTTTTTATTCCCATGTTCACTGCTGTGCATTTATGGAGTACTGCATTAGGAAAGAAAATATAGCTCAAAAATGTTTTCGCTGTACATGCATGCAAAATTTTATTTTTCTTCTGGGCAAATAATCTCAACCCACCTGAAAGCATAACACTGGTGGATTCTATAAAGTTTCCCAGTTCTGTCTTGTAGATGTCATTAAAGACAAGGCTGATTGTAGGGGCTATATACCATCGGCCTCTGCTGCTCTTTAAAACATTACCAAATACATTCTCAATGTAGATTTAGTATAACCCAGGGTTACTATTATTTTGACGTCTTCTCCAGTGGTTAAACCACGTTAAAAAATACCAGAACAAGCACCTTCTATACCCTCTAAAGTACTGAATTGTGTATTTGTTTATTTGTTGTTTTTTAAAGTTTGGTCCATAATGGCTCTGTTTTTCATGTTTGGTTTGGTTTAGATTTTTAGATTCTAACTTGAGGCTCTAAAGATGTAATCTGATTCAAACAGAAATGCCATTATGTGTGGAACACCATTTTAAAAGGTTAATAGCTGTTTGCACATTGGTAGTTTTAGGAATGCACCCAATCTTAGCCAAGTAGCAGCTGTTTTTCAAGGATCAGTGAAAGTATTAATCTGTGCTGAAGGTTATTTCCTGACATTGTGCAACAGCAGCAGTGCCAAAGACAAAGAAAAAAGGAAAAGCAAAAAAAAAGAAAAAAAGAAATCCATAAATTTTGGGTTAAATGGCTACTGTCTATCAAGAGATTCTTCTAGGAATTTTTCTGTGACTAATGTAGTGAGCAAGTTTAAGTACTATGATTAAGTCCAGAAGACAAAGCATGTTGACCCTATGCTCCTTCTCTACTCTTTTGTTATGTCCAAGAAATTCTGCTCTGGTGATATCCATTGGATTATCACCAGAAAGGCATGTAAACAGAATGAAATCAATGGATTGGGGTGAAATATTGTTTTCTATATGTTCTTTTATTACATTTGGAGGCACTTCTATTAAAAAAGAAAGTATATAAGAAAGTATTTTTAAAAATTGTAATTGTCTTAATGTGTGAAAGTCTGGGCAGGTATTTGTATGCCTTCCTATAGAAAGCAAGAGTTTCCGAGGAACAAAGAAGTGAGTGTCTGGAACAGAAAGAAAACAGATCAGAGACTTTTATAGAAGTCATCTTGAGCTCTGAAGAGGGATTGGTTTTGTTTCCTTCGAACTACAAGACAGGCAAGTCTGCTAATATTTCCCTATTTCAATAAACTGCTGTCATAAGTAGTAAATTTATTGCAACCTGAGAAAAAGCACAAGAAAGATGTTTAGGAATATTGCAGCAGTTAGTTACAGCTGCTGCAGCAAGTGGGAATGCAGCAAGTGCTGAGCAGATAAAGAAGGAGAGCAGACTGGGATGAGGATCAGGTCATGAGAGGTCTGGTGCAGAGAGCAGAAGAGAGGCACATGGGGGAAGCGGGGGGAAGCAGCTCCTGTCTCAGCAGCGCTGTCAGTCTGGATCAGGTGTTGTGGCCTTGAAAGACTGAACAGTCCCTGACTGAGGGGTATCGCTGCAAGGTGAGGAAGCAGCAGTTTGCCAGCAATTACTTCACTAGTGAGGGACGTGTTTGGTACTGGCTGCTACATCTATTTGGTCAAATTTTCTGATTTTTTGTTTTAAATAAAACATGGTTACAACAACTAGTTGGTATTTGTGTATGGAAAAAAATTAGTTCATTAAACAGTATTTAATGCTTAGTTTATTTTCCCCTAGATTTCCAGGTTCCTGTGTATAGTAGTGTTGTATTAGCTACCTGTTTCAATCCAGGCCTTGTTTCTGTGAGTTTGCTAAAAAATCACAGTCATTTACATTTGTACAAAATGTTTAAAGAACTAATAATGGTCAAGTGCAAGAACTTGAAAAAAGGAAAAGCTTTGGATCATTTTTTTTACAGATTTTTTTACAGATAAAAAAAAAGGCATGTGAAACTCTGTTTCAGGGTGTTTGTCATATTTTTTAGGCAAGAATTCACACACTTAGAAAGACCAAAAAGGGACCTTAGAGGAAGGATTTGTCTAATTATTGAACCAGAAGTCTGTCTCTAGACAGTTTAGAGAGATGAACACCGGTGGAGTGTATTTTGTCTCAACTTATTGAAGATGCTTACAGCAGATAAGAGGAAACATTAACTTAGACAACTTAATTGTGTCTTTGACTGTGGGTGAATTCACACTGATTCACTTGGAAGTACCCATCTGTATATTAAACATCTAATACTATGTGAAATGAATCCTACTTTAAATGCTCAGAGGAAGGCCTGGAAAGGAAAAATTCCCACCATCTCGACGTTTCAAACCTTCACTGAAGACACAATGCAGAAGTTCACCACAGCTCTAGTTCAGGTACTAGAAGGAAACCAGTAAAGTGGGAAAAACTTTCTATATTTGTTTTTGTCACTTTATATACTTATTCACATTTTTATACAGACACACACACACGCACACACACACACACACACACACACACACACACACACACACACACACACACACACATATATATAAAACATGATACATATATTTTGTATATATATACAAAGTAATGAGAACACGAAGTGGCCAGCACTTTTCAAATCATTTACTAAATAAAAATTCAGAAAACTCTATGCATTTTTGTCATTGAAGAATTTTATAGACTAGTATTTCCAGGTAGTATGTCATCAGGACCAACAGTACTTCATGATAGTAAGCAACTGTCTGATTTATTTTTACTTATACTCTGCTGATACTTATCCATCAATATTAAAAATAATGACTACATGGAGTGTGAAAGAACACTGGAAAAACAAAGAATATCAGCTTAAAATAAATCCAAGTAAAAATATTTGCAGACAACATATGTAAAATAGATGCATACGAGAGACTCATATGTGGGGAAAATAAAAAATGGCTTAAGCAGATATATCATAAAGCTTTTAATGCTAAACTTTGTTACAATTGTTCCATGATAGGGTTTGCATAGCCAAGTGTATACATATAGGAAAAGATCACAAAAAAATTTAACCAACATTCAGCAAGAAAAAAGGTGACACTTGAGCTGTACCCCAAAATCTCAAAATAGTAGAAGATAATTTCTAAATTAAACAAAATTAAGCTTTCTAAAATTATCTGCATTAAATTTAATATTACAATACACAATCTACTACAATCGACAATACACAATCTACTACTAGTAAAATGCTTTGGATGCTTTAGGATAATTGGATACTTTAGCTGACAGTAAAACAAGAAGAGAGGCATTCAACTATTCAATTGTGTGAGCAATTATACTCAGATATGAAAATTATCTTCCTTGCAAAGTTGGAAGAAGATCTCATTTTGAAACTCAAATGTATTTGGAATTCCTCCAGCAATGCAGCACACTGGAGTTATGAGAAGAATTGGTAAGTTTTTTCAGATATTTACTGTTTGGCTGTTCTAGAAGAGGCATTGCATAGTCAATGCAAAAAGTAGAAACAACTAATTTGTGTCATGAACTTCAACTGAAAGTAACAAAATATTTCCATGTGTGCAGCTTTGAAAAAATTTTATAGATGTACACTCTTATGCTGTTATAATCACACAGACAAAATATATTTGTTTCTGAAGTGAAGCTGAGCAGGATGAAGGAAGCCATTGCATTGCTTCTCTTATGGGATTTTGACACAGTAGGCAGCTTTGAAAGAGTACAACTCAATTCACAAGACTGTGAAGAATGATAAAACCAGCTAGTATTGGCTGCAGGCCAAGGCAATTAGCTAATATTGATAATTAGAAAACTAAGCAATTAGTTAAGAATGTTACTATGAGTTTTGCAGGGTTGTTTCTGCTGGAAACAGAACCTCATGCCAAAAGAGCTATATATTCCTTGGATGCAATTCAGTTCATTCACAGGGAATGTCTATACTGCCTTGCTTCTAGCCAATAGATTTCATTCATAAATGTTTATTCCTCATGGCTAACTAAGCAGCCCTGACATTTGTGTTGGTGCCATGGAAGAGAAAAATTGGGATTTTGATTGTCTTATGTGATGACTAATTCATCACTCTGAGCATATTTGAATATGAATAAAGATGAGAAGCATTAGCCAGTTTTTCGGGTTATATCAATGTGGCAAAATCTCCAATTTTGCAAATCTCTTCCCTACACCCAAATTACTCTGCCCCATGGTGTGTCAAGTAGATTTTATTTATCCTGTAGTAACTGAAAAATGCTGAAGAACTCATGAATTGTATACAATTTTAATTGAAGAACATGCTTCTATAACTTTTCTGCTGAAAATTTCTTTGCACTTTGTCATGACTTAATGTCTTTCAGCTTGACAGATGTTTGAGTAAAAGCTTTCTTTAATTTGTTCCTTTATATAGAGCCACTTATTCCAGCTCCTTCTAAGTCTTCAAATAACACCCTGCATCTTCCTATCTTTGTTTTATGGAAGTGTAGAGTAGGTAGAAGTACTTTCTGGCAGTTTAAGCTTATCTAAGATTGTGAAACTCATACCCAGGATGAAAAATCAAAAGAGGTGATTGTTAAAATTAGTACCAAAAGTGTAATATGATACCAATTGTTCTGAAGTGAACTGTATACTTCACAGTAAAATTGTAACTATTAAAACCAATAAAGACATCTAAATAAAAGTCAGTAATTAAACAAAACAAAACATATTAACTAGGAGGGTACCAGTTTAGCTAACAGATGGTTAAAAGTTGTCTTTTGTGTTTAACTTACATTTAAATTCTGGATCAGCCATTCAGAACAACATCATAAAAGAAACAACTGAATAAAACAACATCTAAGAAATGCTGAAGAGAATATCTTTAATGCTTTGCAGAAAGATACGGTGTTAGATAATATCAATCAAAAAGTAAAGATATTGAAAAGTACAGCCTTAATCACAATTGAAGAAAAAATAAAGAGACAAAATAATTTTCGTAGGTGTTCCCCTATAAATTTCTCCAATATGGAACCTTCCCACAGGCTGGAGGTATGGGTCACTTCCACGGAGTGCAGTCCTTCAGGAACGAACTGCTCCAGCGTGGGTGATCCGTGGGGCCACAGGTCCTCCCAGGAACCTGCTTCCCATGGGGTCACAGCTTCCTTTGAGCATCAACCAGCTCCAGAAGGGGTCCTAGGGCTCCAGGATTGTCTCTGAGTTCTCCCTTCAGGATGCTGTTGTAGAACATTTTTATCCTTTCTTAAATAAGTTATCCCTGAGGTGCTGCCACCGTCACTGATGTTCTCAGCCTTGCTCAGCCAGCGGGTCCGTCTTGGATCCACCTGGAATTGGTTCTGTTGGACATGGGGAAAGCTTCTCAAAGAAGCCACTCCTGTATCTCTCCCCTCCTCCCATCTCCTCTGCACTTCCCCAAATATGACATGAATAACAAAGAGCTAGAAGGGACTTCAGGAGGTCACTAGTGCAAGTTATGCCTCTAGGAATGAACAACAATATCTGTGTGATTTTTAACAGATACTCGGGATGGAATTTATGAAGACCCATGTAAGATTTCACAACTTCCCCAGGCGATCCCATTGCTTCCTTAATCTTGAAATTACTAAAAGGTTTTCTAATATCTAAACTAAATCTTATTTAATGCAATTAGAGCAGCTTAGTGTTCTGTCTTCCACAATTTCATCGAACAGACAGACATTCCCTCCTAAAAAATCCTTTTATCAGTTTGAAATTTTTTTTTGCATATCTCTTCTGAATTTTCCTCCATTTTAACATAAAGAGATCAATTGTTTAAAATATCTATTTCATATTATTTTATATTATAAACATCTCTATACTAGCATACAAATAAAAGAAAAATAACATCTATCTATACATGACAGATTAAAGCACAAATTATATTGATAACAGTATTAATCTACAGTGTTTTAGACTTGTCTTGTTTTCTGTTGAAATTACATATATTTCATGAAATTCAGTCATAGGGATAACGTGTCCTATACTCAAGGACTTATCTAACATTGAAGGTGCATCAAATAAAGTTTGAGGCCTATGAATGGGGAAGGACAGAAAGAGAGAAGAAATAGCTAATAAACCAATTTGTGTTACCTGGCTATGACAGCCTGTCTCAAGGACACCAAAGAAATTAAGTAAATCAAGAACTGAAGAGGCAAAAACTGCTATCATGTAGCGGCTTATCCAGTTAGAAAAGTCTTAGGCCTTTTAATTAGCGAGGCCAATGAAATTCTTTTAATTAGCAAGGTCTCAATGAAGCAAGCAGTGCACACAAGGAGACAGGGGATAGAATCATAGAATCATAGAATCACTTAGGTTGGAAAAGAACTTTAAAATCAATGCATCCAACTGTAAATTCAGCACTGGCAAATCCACAACTAAACCATGTTCTTAAGTGCCCTATCTGCATGTCTTTTAAATGTGTCCAGGGATGGTGACTCAACCCCTTTCCTGGGAGGCCTCTTCAAATGCTTGACAACAGTTTTGCTTAAGAAATTTTTCCTAATACAAGTGGTTGTTCCTTTAACTTCCCTTTGCTGGTGTCTCTTTTGGTCTTTGTAGTTCTACAAATAAATTTTATGTCACTTCCTAAATTTAGAGGGAACCTATCTACGTATGTCTAAGATTCCTTAGTATGTGAAAACTGCAGTTTGATGATTTTCATCGTGAATAGAAGCTGAAGTTTCATTAAACAAGGACTGAAGTTGTTTATTTTATTTGTGTGACAAAGAATCTAGTGAAGAACTGTAATTTTGACAGTGGTTAATGCTTCTGAAGTTAAAGAAGACATTTGAAAAGTTAAAGGGCACAAAAAGGAAAGAAATGCAAAAAGTCAGGAAGGCATGAAAGTGATGCTACAAGATTTATTTTTAAAAAATCATGGGAAAAAAAAGAGAAAGAAATTTAAAAATTGAAATGAGAGTTTGATTTTAAAAATCACACAGTATTAAGAAGACAAAAATAGATTCACTTTTGCAGCACAAGAAATTGACATGAATTGCAGAGGGTTTTTATCAACATAAGTAGTGCTTTTTGTGATTCTCCTTCTCATGCCCTGACTATTCTGAGCTCTAACTTACTTCTGCCTGTACTCAATTCCTTGGGAGTAACAAACTCCAGCAATCAGCTCCCTTTGTCTCCCACTCCTTTTTCTGCTTTCCTGAATGCTGTACTATATCTTCTTGACTGAGTGGTTTCCTTTTCTTTTCTGGCAGAGAATGAGATATTAAAGGAGTTTTGCTGACTACAAATAGGAACTAGCAATCTGTCAACTTCTTCACTGCTGCTCAGGGCAACAATGAAGGTTACAGGATCTTTAATAACAAACTTTCTGATTTTTTTGTCCAAGTGATGGAATTAGCATGTAGACAAGGAGGCCAGGAAAGAAACACAAGTTACTCCTCCTGCACCACAGGCTTTACATGTTTACCTATTTCTATGTTAGAGCAGCTGTGTGAACCTACTCAGGTTCTCATACCTTTCAGATAATTTTAAGCATTAGATAAGTTAAAATATTGGCATGTGACAGAACAGAAATTGTGGGGATCTTCAGAAGAAATTTTCTATGGAATATATGGATTAGAATGAGGGAAAATATCTATAAGGCCCTCACTCTGTATCAAATATTGTTTAGTGTTCATTACCATGACCTGGTGACAAAGATGGGCTACACAGCTCATCTTTGAGGAAAGGGGAAAGAAAGGAATCTCTACGTGTAATCTGAGAAGCTGGTAGGATTTTATATTCACTGTCACCTAAGTTTCCAGTGGTTTCTGGACAAAGTTTAGAAATGTTATGCTCCACATATTTGCACTCACTTTGAGGGAGAACATCTATGACATTGACACAATACTGTGTTCTTTACACTGACCTAGCTCATATATGGGCAATGCAGCCCCTGTATTAAAACTAAATTTGCTGGTGCAATTTCCTTTACCAGACTTTTGGGTTTTAAGTGTATTGAGCTCTTGAGTTTACTGTGAGGTTCACTTATTTAACCACTTCTTCAATTAGTAATATATTAACATCATGATAGATTTTGTGGCTTGTGAAATCAATTTGCTTGATTTTGCTTTGGGCAGAGATCAATACTGTACTGTAATGGTATATGGATTCTCAAGAAAACAAAGAAACTAAAAAAAAAAATTAGTCAATACGGTTAACTGTTATTCTCATATATTAAAATTTATGTGCAGAGAAAATCAAACAGGATTTTAAAATGGATGGTTTTATTGAGAAAAAAAAAGTGTTATTCTTTTTGATGGTGCATATAATTCTCATTGTGTCAGGATTCCAGAGAGACCACGTGTAATAAAATATGAAATGCAATTGTTCTGAAAATATTAGCTGATGAGAAACTATAATTGTCAAAATTTCAAGAGATGATGCAGTGGTCATCAATGAAAGAGAAAAGATAGGAAAAAAAGTATTATCTTCTTAAGCTATTACGGTTTTCCTTCTAATGGATTCAAATAATATTAGTAAAAATTGCTTAACTGGACTAACCATCTCAAAGTAAAATAAAAACACCTTCAGGTTGTTTTTAATGTTAATTTCCTTAAAAAATTCGACCTATCATTTCTCAAGAGTGTGTAATATGAAATAAGGAATGCTTCTCCTATAATGTAAGAGTAGCAAAATAAAATACACAAGTATGAAAATAATAGCTCTTTTCTTTTTTCAAAAGAATTAAAAACCTCCCATAAAAGCCACTGAAAGTAACCAAAAAATATCTTTCAGCTGTTTTTTTCAGACTATATCCATAAAATTATGAAGAAGAGAACTTCTGTTTGGGTACTCTACTAGAAAATTAATTATGAGAATAAATAATAATTTATGA
Source organism: Oreocharis arfaki (assembly GCA_013398015.1). Classification (NCBI taxonomy): domain Eukaryota; kingdom Metazoa; phylum Chordata; class Aves; order Passeriformes; family Paramythiidae; genus Oreocharis; species Oreocharis arfaki. The sequence continues at coordinate 108,409 of VZRR01001434.1, read as the reverse complement.
CTAAATATATCCCTATAAAAATACAGACTTGTTCTACAGAGATTATAAGTAGTGGCATTATATCTTTAGAATAGATCTTATAAAAGGTGCAGATGAAGACAGCAGCATTATCTTTAATAATGTTCTATGCTTTAAGCAATGGTATGTAATGCTGCAATATAAATAAACATTAAGTACAAAGAAAAATTGCATCCCGTCTCTCAGTTGCTAACCACTAGCTGTTAACCACTTGTAGTATTTTACATAGTTTAGAATTATGAAACATTATAATTCTCCTGAGTTACTTGTCTGAAAGATGCTTTTCACAAGAGACTGGGAAAATGTAGTCTCAGGGACACTTATTGGATTTCCTTAGACTTCAGAGTTTGTGAAAACTACAGCATTTCATTCAAATAGTTTTAAATAACCACTTTGGGCACCCCATGTTAAATTGAAATATTATTTCACAACTGCAAAAAAAGTATTTTCAGTGAATTGCCCATAGGAAGAGTTATTGATCATATGTCTACGTGACTGATTCTGTCACAAGGCTTAAAATTCACCCAGTAATTCCTGTATGTGGCCTAAGAACTGCGACTGAAATAAATGGTGTATTCAAAGATACACAGTTTCACAATTTAATAACTTCAAAAACTGGGAGGGAAGGAGGGGGTGGGCTTTACTTCACCATTCGATAAAGTGCTTCATTTACTGAGGCCAACTTTGTTAAAATTCTGTGATGTATTCCTACTTGTGCTTACTAACTTTGGCCTCGTTATCTGACACTCAAAGGTTATGGGCAGCTCTGACTTCACGATTTTGCATCACTAAATCCATACGTAATATCATATATTTTTGCCATGACATCACACAAACTGATCACACCAGCTGGTTAACTATGAAGATGGTCCAAATCTTTTCCTGTATGCCCTACAGTCATTGTTCTTTTAATGCTTAAAACCTATAATTTTCTTTTACTCTTGCTTTGATATTAAGAATAGATAATCTAGATCAATTATCTCATTTGAATCACAAAAACAGTAACCTGTCTCTCTAAAAACTCTCAGTTGAATTATTTTTAGAATCCATTGAATAGCACTGAATAACATTTGTCGTAATAATATTTATTGTTATATTGGTTATTTAGCATCATTTTTTTTTAATCCACCTGCAGGGGTCCTTTAACAAGGAACAGAGTTGCCATGCCTCAGAGGTGGGTCACAACACCAGCTGGCTTCAGTTCAATCCTGAAGGGCATCATCCCATGGAAGGGACCCACTCTGAAGCAGTTTGTGAGGAACTGCAACCCATGGGAAAGCTCACACTGGAGAAGTTCATGGAAGACAGTCTCCCACGGGAAGGGCCTAGCAGGAAAAGAGTGTGAGGAGTTCTCCCCCTGTGGAAGAAGAAGCATCAGGGAAAACGTGTGATCATAATACCTATTCCCTGTTTTCCTGTGCCACTTGGGCAGAAGAGATAGAGAACTAGGAATAAAGTTAAGACTGGGAAGGAGGGACAGGTGAGGAGAAGGTATTTTTAGTGTTTGTTTTACTTCTCATTATTTGATTAGTAATAAATTAAATTAATTTCCCCAAGCTAAGTCTGTTTTGCCTATGACAGTAACTGCTGAGCGATCTCTCCCTGCCCTTATCTCAACTTATGTGTCTTTCATTGTATTTCCTCCTTCCTATCCAGTTGACAAAGGAAGCTATAGAGTAGCTTTGGTGGTCATTTGGCATCCAGAAAGGGAAAACACAATCTAAGTTTAGAATATTCAGCTCATTAAATGAAAGATAATTGCTTTGCTTACAAATGAGTTTCGAACTACACAAATTTTTGTAGCCTACTCAGCTTTGTCTAATAGAGTTACTTCTGTTAGCTACCATCTGAACAGTCACTTTTTATTCTCTATCATTTAATGAATCTTCTGCGTATTCCCTCTTCTTTCTCTTATCTTTCTTTCCCAGTCCTATGCTTTGGTAGTTTAACTTCTATCTTTCTTCTAACCCGTATTTTTTTCCTTTTTGGTAACAGTGATACATTCCTTTTTCCTTTTCTTTTCATTATAGTGGCAAGTTCCTTATCTCTATTAAAAACAACCAACAAAAACAAAAAAAAACCCAAACAAACACAAAAAACAACAATAAAAAACAAACAAAAACCAGAAACAAAAACAACTCAAAAACAGCAACAACAAAACAAACAAACAAAAAAAAACCAACAAAAAACCCCAACCAACCAAAAAAACAAAACCAGAAAGAAACAAACAAAAGAAGGGTATGGGATTCTAAAGTTATGACTCAAATACATCAACGAATACGTCTTTTTTTTTACATGACAACAAATGCTCAAGTTCAAATGGTAATTAGAAAAACTAGTTTAAAGCAGATAGAATTAAAGAAATGACTTAACAAATCGCAGTTTGCACAGTAAAGACATTAAACCACTTAAAACTTACCTCACAACAAATAGAAAGAGAAATGTTTCAATCAGCTAGATATCTTAAATCAGGTTCCCTCCCTAATCAAAGGCACGCTGAATCAGGCACAGCTCATCATGAATAAAAGTTTTCTGCTTTTCATTCTTTTTCCCATTATTCTCCTTTTCACACCTGGGAGCCTCAGTAGTATTTTAATATTTAATGATGATGGTTTTTCTCCATTCAATAATTCCATTTGAATAATGGTCTGCATAATGCTACAAAATGGAGTATGGTAATGTTGCTTTATCACCTGAGGCAGTATAGTTTTCTTCTCCAAAGAAAGAAATTTTCATTGGACAGGCAATATAATAAAGTAAATTCCTCTACTCCTGCAGGGCACTTGTATCTGTTACACTCATGACATTTTAACAGAAAGTATGTAGATCTAATTAGTCAGAAGCAGAAGTGTAATCAATATTGATTTATGAATATTTCCCACATGTAACACTACTTGTTTGGACAGAATAAATTGTTACTTGTATAATTTAATCTCTGTGATTTCTTAGTGCTCTTTGTTCATAAAAATAATAACCCTATTTGTTAGAACTGAAAATTTCCAACTGCAGACATCTGAAACACATATTTTTCTACTTGTGTATGTACAGATGTCTACAGTTGCTCTGGGGACACGAAACTCCAGGCTCAGGGGTCTTATATAAGAGGAATGAAACCAGATCAGCTCCTGACTGAAGATTGCTTGTGATGTGAAAATTAATGCTAGCTAGTTGCCAGTCATTCATCTGTTCTTTTACAGATTAATTTCTGTGATCTCTAGCCCCAAGCTAGCCTGAGAGAACTAGAAGCATCACAATCTTGTAGGCTGGCATCCCTTTGAAAGTGAGATATTTTTAATCATTTTAACTGCCTTTCCCTTGACCTTTTCATTTCTGCCATAGCTGCCTTGAAACACACCAATCTTTAATCAATATTCTATGTGCTGGTACCTCATAATTTTTATTTTGTCATTTCTTCATTGATACCTTGATTTACATTTCTGCTTAAAGTTTGCAAGTTGTCCTTTTATACCATTTTGTGACTGTGCCAGTATGCCCACTGATGTCTAAAAAGCTTTTCCTGAGTTACCACCATGAAAGATGGATCATGCAGCCAAAGAGAGAAAAATAGCACCTGTAAGGTCAGAAGATGACTGGTTATGCTCACACCAGAGTTCTAGAGGAACTGTTATACACTTTCCTCAAGCAAGTGATAGGATGAGGGGAAACGGGCTCGAGTTGTAAAAGGGAAGGTTAAGATTGGAAAATAAAGTTATATTAAAAACCATTGCCAAATGCTCATTACAAAATATTTCTCTTGGGAAAGAAAACTTTTAAAGTGGAAGGAGATGGTTTTTTGAAAATTTCAGCATCCAAGAACACAAGACAAGACTGAAGCATGCAGTCCCTCTCTCAAGAGTATTAGACACAAGAGTTTTGATTTTTTCAAATGACTTTGTTATTCATTCTTTGGAGAATAATTTTCTGTTTCTGTGTTTGGGGCACATCATCTACCTCCTCTTGGCTCCATGTACAACAGTAAATTACAGCAAATCTATTATAAATCAAACAAAACAAACAGAATACTTTATAAGATAAACATCCCTAGCTCACTCCAAATAAAAAATTTAACAAAATGAAGGACGACTGTGACACAGAAATGTGCATTATATATTTATAAGGATTCAGGAAATACTGAATTTTTTTCAAGTTTCATCTTATTTGTAAAATATATTTATTCTTTATAATACAGCAATTTTTTTACACCTCAAAATTTGAGAAACACGTAGATAGTTGGATGAACTTAATGGTAAAACTCAAACAGAACCAGTCTGATGAACTAAGCCTCTTTTTATAAGGCATAATTAGTTCTACAGACATCTGTGAAAAGCAACCTGAGGCAGAATAATTTAGGAATGCATTTTTTAAAATATGAGAATAGCAACTGACAATATTATCTCCTAGTGACTGAGAAAATCAAAGTTTAACCTTTAGAAAAGCTAAATTACAAACAAGGAAGTAAAAATGAGACGTTGCAATGGAATAATGAAGAATAATGAAAAATGTAACATACAAAGCAACCAATGCAGAAGCAAGTATGGTCTTCAGCAACCCCACAATTAGGAGGCTATAGAATGGCAAAATATACTCATCAGTAAATCTAAAATGACAGAAACTAGGTTGCATTTTTGAGGTTGTCTTCCCTGTTATTCTATCACTCAGTAAAAACTGTCTGTTTAGTGAGTCTCAAAAGTGAATAAAGCTCACAATGGCTCACTCCCAGAAAAAACAAAACAAAACAAAACACAATCAAGATCATATGAAACTGATAGTTATTGAGCTCTTTAAAAACATATAGCATCCATTTAAAATCAAACTGACACTTTATGAGTAGCAACAATTTTTCACTGGGTTTTCACTGTCATTCAAATTGATTGTTGTTTCATGTTGAATAAAATGTAAGTAGTCTTTCAAGCCTACAGAAAGCACCACAATAATTCATATTAAGATGACAAGGCTGTGAACTGTCATGCATTTCTTCTTAGTTTTTCTGATTTTTCATTCAGTTAAACACGATCTATTACCTCTAATGAAATTAATCATCAATTGAACAGATGAAATGTATCTGGGTATAAGATAATAAAAAATGCCCAGAAAAGTGGTTAAGGCAACTTTGTTTTGGTAGCTATAAGAGAATTCCTTCTTCCTATTTTCTGTTGTTTTTTGGTGTTTCTTTAGTTTTGCGGAGGTTGGTTGTTTTTTTTTTTTTCACCTTAAAAAATATATACCTTTCCAGGACACTGTAGACCTACTAGAGAATCTGGTCTGATGGTACAATTCATTCCCTGTTTGCACTGCTCAGTGAATCCATCAAAACTACCAGGGCCTAGATATAAAGGGGCTTATTCAAACTTCACATTTAATTGCAAGTGTGTCCCTTGTGGAAACTGCTGACTCTAATAAATGTATTTTGGCCAAGCAAGAAAAATATTTCACTAAATTAGATTAAATGCAATTTTGCATTTCAGGTGGCATTGTTTTTTTATTGCCACTGTCTAAGGTAGAAACCCAGTGACCTACGAAGTGAAGAGGCAGAGATTCATATAATAATATACGTCCTGCTCTCTCAAGTGAAGAAGTCTATCTTTGTATGTAAATAAATTTACTTAAAGTGAGCTTTCTAGTTTTGTCAATTTATAGTGTGGTGGTTTAGTATTTTTTCATTTGACATATTCAACATAACATCAGAAAAGCTACTGCCAAATCAAGCAGAGTACCATTGAGATCTCAAAGCAAAATGTACAAATATTTCTTTTTCCTGGAAATATACTACAGAAATTAATCTGGAAAAATTACTTTACCATAGCAAAACAAACAAAAAAAATCAATAGTTCCTGTATTTGACTAAAATAATTTCCATAATTGTCTTAAGTTCCTTAAGAAATATAATAAAAATAAATCAGTGTACATTGATTTTTAACTTTCATTATTAGATTATTGAAATATTAGGGCAATCTTTTTAATCTATTTTTAAAGCAGTAGAAAGACTTGTAACTATTTATATTTAAAAGAGAATATATTGCTAGCAAGGTTTTTGATTTATGAATTGCATTAAGCACTGACATTTATTTTTCCCAAAAGTGATAGAGTTTGAAATAAGATGCTTTCCCACTTATAATAAAAACATGTACAGAGACAAAGAATAACAAAACCAGTAGGCCAGATGATAATTTGGCCTGGCTATTTGAAATCATAATTTTCTGTAGATGATCTTGCTGCATAGGATACAGTCTCTTAAATAACTTCCTGTACGACAAAATTAAGACAGTAAAAAACTTACAAGTCATATTGAGAGAGACTGTGTCTTATCACAAACACTGATCACAAGAATATGTAGCATTCTCTCGTACTTTCTTTGCTTAAAAATGTATTAAAACTCACATTTGAAATTTTTAAAAAATCACTGAAGAAAATATATTTCCTGGCCCTCAATAGGGATTAAATGTGTGGCATTTTTTGATGGCTAGCTCCTGTAAATATCCATATTGATATGAGAAGTCATGCGGATCTGAGAAGCGGTGAGGACACAGAGCACCGTCTGCTCGTGTCCTGGGTTTCCCTGATGCCTCCTTGACTCTACTGAAAACACCAGACACTGAGAGAGTGAGGGCAGCAGCAACACTAAACTGTGGCACCTGGAGAGCTGAGGCAACGTGCACATTGACCTGCCCTAAATGCTCATGTAAACAGTAACAATTTGTTTTATGCTGGATTGTGATTGGAGAGAAAATATTCTTTGTTTGGCCCAGCATGAGGAAAAATACATCTGAGCTGTCATGTTCCGTGCTGCTTCTCGCTTCTTTTGCACCCAAACCAGTTACACCTGAGAGAGCCTTACAAACCATGCCTTAGTAATATTATTCACTATTTTTCTCTTTGATGGTCCTTTTGGGGAACTTATCTGACAAAAACAGCACGTGTATGGGTATGTCTAGAGTTTATTCTCTGAAAAAGGCAACTTCAACTCAACAAGTTATTATAACACAACCATCACAAAGAACATTTGCTGCAGACAAAATTAACCTTAAAATTTTCACATATGGATGGCATTATTTAAGGAGAAAAGGAAATATGACTATATTTGAAATCTTCCTGTTTCAGCTTACATTTTTCATTGCTTACAGCTCTGTGTTAAGAATGTATTTATAGCTGTTCTTGGTAACACTCATCCCACAAATTATAGACAGATGAATGTACGAGATGTTTTTAAAATTGTAAAATTTGGAAGAAAAGAAAAAAGAAACAAACCTTCATGAAACTTGTCAGTGATAGCATGGGTTTTTTTAGCTTGATATCTGTGTCTAAAAATCAAAGTCCCTGAGGATAAAGGTAAAAGTCACTTAACTGACAGAATTCCTGAGTGACTGAAAATTGGCATCTGTTCTTTATAGTTTCATCTTTGAGATTTCTCACTGGAAAACAGCAGTTGAAAAGATTATCTTATAGCAGTACTAAATAATAGACTGTTCTGCGACATTCAAAGGTCTGAAGCTCCCTGTGGAACTAATGACATTTGTGCAGCAAGTCAGGCTGCTTCTGCAAAGGACGATGGTGGAAGAAGGAAAATGATAGGTTTTTGACAGAATGTTAACCCCAAGTTTCCAGATTTTCTAGAATATAACTGCAAATAAGAGAGCTCTATCAGCACTTCTAATAAAGGACCAAAGTCTTAGATGAATTTTAAACTCATACACTTCCACTGATTTTGATGTTCACAGCTGATGCTCTGTCCCTGACACTTTAGAGAGAGGAAATAAATGCCATATTGCTGTGCTCCGATGACAGATCAGTAAGGTACTTTTTCTCTGAAGGTATAATAAGCATTTCATTAAGGACAGTTCATTTTGCTTGACATTGCAACATGCTTTCTTTCTTTTCTTTTAAACCCAAAAGTTTAAAAAGTTTCTCTGGACTTGTTTGAAGTAAATATGGCTAGCTCAGCCATTAAACATTGTCATGGCCTCCAAATGAGGTCTCTTCCTACATTTAATCCACTGCTATACTGAAAAAATATTAAGGGAGAATTAAATAATGGGCTTTTCCTACCCCGGAGACAGCTTGGCCTTACATGTCCTGAATGCCCTTAGTACAAGGCTGTAACACATGCAGGAAAAATATTGGGAAGACTCTTCATTTCTCTGATTGCATCTGAGGAAAATTGCAGCTGGGAATTTAGGAGTCAGAAGGAAAGAAGGCAAGTGAATAAGGATAACTTGCTTTTCTCCTGGAAGAGAGAAGATCTCAGCTCCAGATCTCGTGCCTGCTTGTGTTTTACATCTGCATCTCTTTGGCTGTCCCTCCTTACTGGGAATCTTTCTTCAGTGTGTGATAGCATAAATTCAAGGCAAGGGTTATGAGTTTATATGTCTCTGATATCCCACAATCCTGGCGCTGAAGCCTGTTTCCTGGTGTATGGGAGTTAAATTATTTCAGAACAAGATGGTTCTGCTGGGGAAAACTGGCACTGAAATATTTGTAAGTGTCGCTTTGTTCTGCTGCTTTCTACCACCCACTGTCTGATGCAGCTGTCTGTGAGGACCAGCACAATGACCTGCTTAGCAGGCTTCTTTAGGGATTTAAACAGAATTGGGCAGCTATCTCTCTAAAGTCAAATAGCAAGAGAACTCAGCTGGAAGGAAAACATTATCTTCTCAACAGGGCAGCTAAATCCGTGTTTAAGCACTCAGTCAATTTCTGCCTCAAGAAACTGGAGACCTAGGTAGTGTTAGAAGTAGATGCTCTTGATTACTGTCTGAATCTTGAACCAAGAGCCCAAATTCCCAGCTGAGACGTTTCCCAGGGTTGCATTTAGCCCCATGGGCAGGTAGCATTACCAACCTGCACTTGCTGTGTCTGTTACCTCAAAACCTGCTCAGGCTGTATCACTCTAAACATAGGCATGAAGAGAAACTGAGACTTAATGCCATGAAGGTTTTAGAGAAGTGACAGTACTTCTGACTAGAATGACAAAAGAGATAAAGGAGGGATTTACTGTGCATTAGTAATAACACGGCCCTTGAGGGTCAGCCTGTACTCTGAAAACTTTTAAATGAAATACTGCATACTGTTTAGCTAGCGGAGTAACAAGGTATGTTTGGGCAGGGGACCGGCATTTAAACTAAACTAGTTATTATATCTCTCCAACTATATACTCCTGTTACCTACATTGGCTAAAATACAAACTCAGAATAAAAGTTCTCCTGAGGCATAATGTTACATGTGTATTGAGTAGACATATTTTCTCTTGTAGCTGTTTACATGTTCCAAATGTTTGGTGTAGACAAACAGCTTTTTAAGTACGCTGGCCTAAGTGATTTACTATATTGAAATCATCTCCTCTTCTCTTAACAACCATATGTGAAAGCGGTTTTTATCAGCATAAACTTCCTGAACAAACTTCAAATCTTAACTTTTGTAGCTGTTACCAAGAAAGTCAGTAATGCCTTGTACTCCTTCGGCTTTGAAGATTCCTTTTTAACTTTGCTCCCTTTTTCTTTGTGATTCCAAATTGGCAGATGGAGTTCTCATGTTACTGAGATATTTAAAATTAAAAGTAGTAAAAGCTTATTCAAATTTTAAAACAAACCAATCCCAAACCTTCTTCCCTACACTCCTGTTCTTTTCTTAATAGCTGAAGAAATCTTTCTTTTTGTAAGGAAATATCTGGAATAAAAATTGCACCTTCTCCTTTCCTGTTAAACAAATACTCTCTATATCACTTCTGCTCAATACATGGGCAATTAAATAGAAGTATAAAGGGCAGGAAAAAGCAAATTAATAAATTTGAGAAAATCCTGATTCTTCTTTCTTACTAAACAAAAGCTAGAAGCTAATATTACACAAGGCAAAGTAAAATATAACAAAGTGGATCCACCCTTGATTTGTACTATATCAATATTTTCTTAAAGAAGTATTTATAGTTTCAGTGTTTTAGCTGAAAGGTGGAAAAATATGGAGACGAAACCTTATTACAAATGTCCTGCATTATCATGAATGTAACAAACCAATTGGCTCCTTTAGTTTTTACTGGTGGTTACCACATCCCACTAGTCTGCATTGCCTGAATCTGCTCTAAGAGCACAAGAAAAGTGCAAATGCAGAGGCCCTTTTTTCACTTCAGATTCCATCATAAGCTCTCATAAAGCCAATAATGCTTTCCCCACTTCTAATGGTTCAGCACTGATTTCTATTTCATATAGAAGTGATCCTGCAGGTTTTAGTATTTTCTTTTTTCCCCTCAATGTATTCATTACTTGTTAAATGAGAAATACACTTTCTGAAATTTAATCCATAAAAATTGTAAGCGAATATGCTTTTAAGAAAATTTTCTTATTCTGTGTTGACTTTGTCATTTCAATAAAGTCCTCTGAAACTGCAGTCAAATGATTTTTTGGTGGCACTTTCTAAATGATTCTTAGAAAAAGTCCAAAGAAAAAGGCCAGAAAAGCAGAAAATTATGCCACTGGGTTCTTCAAAGCCTCCTACCTCTCTTGGTAAATACTGAATCAAATTTACCCTTTAAGAAGAACAGTTTCCCTGCTCTTGAGTGCTGTGGTTTTAGTTTGTTTTTAACAGTTTTTCAATTGAGTCTGCCAGCAGGCCCATGATCTATCCCGCAGTGATAGAAGTGTGCAGTACACGACTCTTTTCTACACAGCTTCCCTGCCTCTCTTTCTGTGTCATAGCTGGCTCTGTATGCCATTGGGCAGAAATCCAAACTTAGGGCTTTAGCCATCTCCAAATTTCAGCTATTATTACTGCAACATTAAAAAGCTTCTGAATTTCAATTCTTCAACAGCTTCAGCATAAAGGACTGCATGCTCCATCTCCTTTATCTCCTCTAATAAATTACTCACAGACACAGGCTTCTCTCTTCTAAAGTGCAGTATACTCTGCTAATTATTTGTATAAAATAAATTTTTAAAAAATGCATATAACTTAATTATCACTATATTCTGCATAGCTTTAAAATTAGCACTCATTTTCATTGCAGCAGAACCTGATGGACCCCACAGGGACCAGGGTATTTTTGCGCTTATTGCTGTAGGAACACAGAACAAGGATCAATCTCAGTCCTAAATAGCTATTAGCTGCGTCAGGCAAAAGGATTGTTCTACCTTGTTTAACAGATGAGGTACCAAAGTACAGAGATTAAACAATTTGCTCAAGAAAATCCATGGCAGAACTGAACCCAGGTCTCTTAAATCTGAGGCAGATGTCCAGTTCCGAAGACATCCATTTATCTTCCTTAGGATAAGTCACATCCTGTAAACATCTGTGTCTTATCTGCTGTCTCAGTGTACCCTGGCTCAGGAGAGATTTCCTGCAGCTATCAATAAGAAAACCTTTCATTTCTGTTCTCTTCACACATGAAAACTTTGAAACTTCTGGACATTCAAAACTGTTGTATTTTAAAAAAAATTGTAGACTGTTGCCATTGCCAGAGCTAGTGTTTCATGTCTGACAGAAGAACTGGCACAAACACAATTCACATTCATTGCTGTAAACAAGATGTAATGGAGAAGCCCAGCAGCAGCCATGACTGTCACATACCACCATTGCTCTACTTGCATATAATTAATTCCTTGTGAAAGGTAGCATTATAATAAAACAATTCAAAATAATCTCCCAACCAGTATTTCTGCCCGGAAACAACACGTCACAGTCAGGAGAATGGTTTCAGCTAACAACACTCCCCTTGTTCTGTACCTGAGCCAACAAGCTCTGTATCCATCAGCACTGCAACCAGCCAGCCCACAGTAATGAGCTTACTGGAAATATTTGTAATGGGAACTGAACCTAGAATTTCAAGATATTATAGAAATAGAGCAGGGACAGAAGAACACACAATGGAATACGGGATATTTGTACCAGAGTTACCTGTGAGGTGGTCTGTATCTGTATGTATGTTAACCAGTGGGTCTTAGACCACCCTCGGCAGAGAACACTATACAGGGTCAGAGTGAGTATTCAAGTGTGTTTAAGAAAAACCTGGACTATGGAACTATTTTCTGAAATTGTATTACCTGGAAACTGATCTCCTCAAAGATGGGAAGGTCAATAATTTCAATTTGCTTATGTTATTTTGGATAAAATCTTATTCTTTGATACCTCAATATAAACAGGAATAAAATTAAGTTTAAAATTTTCTTCTCTGAGAGTGGTGTATTGAAATAGCTTGGTCAGAAGTAGAAACATCAACAGAGCTACACTGCCACTACACATGGTAGTATATTTCTCTGTGCTCTTGTGCTGTATGGAATCATCCAGACACATGCTAAAGGGCCCCAGGGTGTCAGAGGGCTGAGGCATGAAATATCTGATTAATAAGGTCAGTTTGGTCAATTCATTCCTTCTCAGGTCACAGAACAGGAAAAAGTGATCCTTTCAGACCTGTAGAGTTTTGAGTAAAATTTCTAAATTGAAGTGTGGTACATCAGATTTGAGTCCTTCCTACCTGAAACACCCTGAGCCCATTTTGTTCAGATGAAAGTTTTACGGCAAGTCATTTTGGACTGCGGCATTTAACAGGGAATGTTCTGAAAGAATTAAAAAATTCAGTGGGCAGAATAGCAAACTCATACAAGTACAACACTGTGATTTCTTTTGTGATCCACAGGGAAGAATAAAAAGGCACATCCTTCTGCTGCAGTTAATGTCAGACTATTCCCCCAGAAAGTTAAGGCATCTTAAAAAAAAGGTTTAGAGTATGTTCATGGTTCCTTGTGCAAAGCCACGTTAGGAATTTCCATGCATCTCTGAAAAAACCCACAGTATACTTAATTGTGCTAATCAGTGTAATTAACTTAGGTGCAACCCTAGTGACAAGAGGCTCCTGTTTTGAATCTTTGCAGTTATCTCTAACAGCTCAGACAGCAGGATGGTCTGAAAGTTAAAACACTCCATGGGAAGGTGAAAAGTGCCTCAAGCTGGATGTTAATCTCAACCTCCATTACCCCAGCTCACACTTGCACTGTGATACACTGGGGAAAGAGCCCCACATGTTGTGTCTCACACCTCTCCGTAGCGCCTCCATGAAGGAAATGTTTTAAAAGGCCATTCTCAAGCCCTGGGAGTCTAGTGTATTTCTTGGCTATTTTTTATGCTTATGTGTCATTATTGAAAGGGAAAAAAACAAACAAGATATAGAGCAACGCATTTGCCTAACTTATCAGCACAGAAAACTCAACAATGTTTCATAACCATGAAATTATGAATTTGCAAGTATTCATATATTACAGTTTGGATTTATTAACATAAACACTAATACAGAATTCTGTTCAGCTCCATAAGGCTAGATAGTGTATCATTTGCTTGATGGTTAAAAGAAATAAAATTGAATATTTTTTGCTGCTCTATCTTCTACAAAATATTGTAGAATTGTGGAAACTTTCTGTACTTTACCTATTTATTTGCTTTACAATTAATACTTTTCTTTCTTTTTTAACTTTTCCCCAATGTCTTTCAACTGCAGTTAGAACTGTAAACAGAGTCACCTCTCTTGAGAGAGATTGTACTTAATAAAAAAGAGCTGGATAAGTAATAATTTCTATAAGAGCTGTTCAGATAAGGTCCAGAAGGCTCATAAAGGTACTGCATAGCCCATCACCCAAATTTACTTCTCAAAATATATTCAATAATATTCTTCTTTTGTCTTGCTCTGTAGAAAATGCAAAATAAAAAAATTCCTAATATTTTATTCTTTGGAGTAATAGAAAATCATGTTGCTGATTCCTTCCTATATACTGTGTAGAGAATTTCTCTTCTGCACAGGATCTTGCCAGAAACACTGGCTCACTTACTGTTATGGGAAGTAGGCTGTGATTTTCACATCTGCTTGCAACTTCACAGAAAAGGATGATTGAAGGAAAATAAAAATGTCTTATCTTTTTCAGCTTATAACTGGATTTCACTAGCCTTGTTTACAGTAGTAATGCCACTGAAGCTGAAATATGAGTTCAGTTTTGGTAATGTGGAAGTTACAGTCCAGCAGATTTCTCTGTTGCAAAAGACTGCGCCTTCCAATTCCCTGTAGGAAACCAGACTTAAACACAAAGTGCTTAACATTTAAAGCTACAGTGGGTAAATAAATATGGACTTTAAAAAGCTGTGCATACTTCCATGTAATATTAAGAGCGATACATCTCCAATGAAAAGTGATTGTCCATGAATAAAAGGTGATATGAATTTCTCTTGATGCCGATATTCTCTGAAGACATAAAACCTCTATCAAATGTGGACAGGCAAAGCAAGCTCCTTGCTAAATGTCAAGCAAATGGTCAAGTATTTGTAAACATTATCTGAGGAGGCTGTTGAGTAGATGGTGCAATGCCACCATCTGGAACCGACTGCAACCAGCAATGTGAAATGTTATACAATTGCATACATAAATACATGTAAATACCAAAACCACCTAGCTCCCAAAGTTATTTAGTTTAATATTTATACATGTTTAAATAGTGTTATTGATGTTTTTTTCTTTCAATTGTCATGTCTCTGGCACTTACATGAGAAGCTGTTAATGTAGAACGGGTTTAATATATCAGAAAAAAATCTAACTACATTAAAAAACACACTTTTAATTTTTTTTTTACTTTTTTCTTCCTATAGTCATTCATCATTCATTCCTCTTGTCAACACTTGACCCTTTATGCCACATTTCCTTTCACTCAGTGTCTTACCTTAACCGCTGATATTCTCTATGAATTCTTCTGTGTGAGACAAAGAAAGAAAATAAAATGCATTGTAGCTGGGTTGCAGCTTCCTGAAATTTCAACAGTGTCCGTGCTTGTTCAAAAACAGGAAAAAAGAGAAGGGCAACAAAAACAAGGGCTTTTTTTTCCACTATATTCCTAGACTGGTGTTTGTCTTTGATGATAGAGACAATCTCACTTTCCATTCTTATTCAGCCTCTGTCTTGTTCTGCCACTCAACACATCAGTCAGTACCAAAGTTTCTTATAATCTCTTTATTGCACAGCTGAATACAATATATTCATTGGGGCCATCAAATCCTCTCATAAAATTTGCTAAAATTTTACACCGGCAAGTTGAAAGCTTGGAAGAGTGGAAGAGTCCATATTTCATTACCAAAACACCCAATTCTTGATATGCAACTTCTTAAATTATCCATTCCTTCTATTCATTATTTTGCATTATTTTGTGAATGCCTGTACATATAAAAGGTCAGTCTGAAAGTGTAATCATGACATAGGTCATGAGCCGTCTCTAGATTAGTAAATATTGAACGATAATCAAAGCAGTTCCATAGAGCAAAACAGCAGATGACAATGATGTGATGCCCACACTATCTGTGTTTCAGGCATTCCACTTCAGCTGCCTGAAATGTGGCCCTGTGGACTGAAAACCCATTAAGACCACCTTAATTCTTTGAGTACATCTTCTGGTTCAGTTTCACCTGAAAGCAATCAATTTTGCACACTTTAAGCTTTTATATGATTGAACCAAACTCAGTCAGCACACAGAATCAGATTTGCTGCAAAACCACAATTCTAATCTAAACCAAAACACTGAGGGAGCTGAAGGCAATTTCACCTCACATTGTTGTGCATTAGGTGGCTCCTTATAGTAAGTTTGGTGAATGATGTTGAACTGATAGAATTTCTTTAAAAATCCTAAAAATATAAATATAATTGGTAAGAAAATTAGTTTTTCTCAGAACCTGAGAAATGTTTTCTTTTTCATTTACTAAGATTTCCAACTCTAATCTCCCTCAACAGACATTTACCACACATTCCTCAACATGCAAAAAAAAAAATCCCTAGAAAGTATGTCTGCCTAGAAAAATAGATTTGGAAGGACCTAAGGCTGATAATGGCTAGCTTGATATCAAATTCAGTTTTTTCTGCAACAAGCATACATTTCTAAGATTCAAGAAATCATAGTTTTGAAAAATTTTACCTTAGAAGAATTTTTAGACTAGGAAATTAAAAAGAAAGCCATTTTCAAAAAATTAATTTGGTAGTGACATGTGGCATTTATAATTGTTAAACTAGAGAAAGATAAAAACTTAAATTCTACAGACTTGTTTTCAGGATTTCTCTTGACTTTTTCCCCTGTTTTCTAAAGTTTTTTGTCTGTGATGTTTCAGTTAGTTTCTTGGTTTTTTTGTCTTTGGTGTCCTCAAATAAGCCAAGATTGGCTTTGTATTCTACATGTAAGATCATTCAAATGGGAAAAAAACCCCAGCCAGCAAACAAGCCCAAAGCACCTCAAATTAATATGTTTTATTTCAAACTGCAAAGGGTTTTAAAAATGTTCATTTATGCACACAGAGTGTAGTTTAAAACCCTTATATTTTTCTGATATACTTTTCAGAATTAAATGCAGCAGCTCTAGGATTCAGTTTAAATTGAGCACATTGAGCACATCTCATATTTATATGGAAATTTACCTCTGAGATGATTGCACAGAAACATATACAATTACAAGTGACTGGCTTTCTGCAGATCATCTCATAACACGAGTGTCACAGAGCCTTTCCATAAAAAGCAATTCTGTTTTTATGTGATGATTATTAATAATGCTGTGGGTGGTTATGTGAATTGCAGACAGATTTTGTTTGATGTTCTAGGAAACTGTGACTAATATGACTAACTCATAGGCTTAAAAGAAGCTGATCAATCTTTTAAGGAGTTCTTAATTTGTTCAAACTTTCAATTAAACTTTGCTAAAAGTGTTTGGTTTTTTTTTTAAATAACCCTAGAATTTAATGTATTTCCAGGTATGTTTTACACTAGTCATTATTTTATATCAAATCTATATAAATCTTGGAATATATTAACTTATAGTATTATAGTTTTCTCTAAATCACTGAACTGTGACAATAGCCTAGAAGCAATTTCAAAACTGTCATTTTATCTAGTTCATGCTTTGATTTTTGAGTATTCCACCTAATTTTAGTAATTTATGCATGTCTAAGATTATCAGGGAAAAAATAACAAATGAAAAATCACTTTAATGGATTTCTCCTATTTTTTTAAGGTTAGAGATAAAATGCTATTGCTTATTAGCACCATCACACAAACATTTGGTGAGTGTTCCTTCTAGGGGCTAAACTGACTGGAGAGCTCTTTCAATCTAATTAATTCTAGACAAAAATGAATCTCCCAGTTCTATTTCAGCTTCTTACCTAAGTTCAGCTTGCCTTCAGTAGTGTTTAAGGACAAATAAAATTATGTGGTTTCAAACAGTAGGAAGTAGAGAACCTAGAGTGCAGACTAAATATTAGAGGAAATAGGGGGTAGGAGGAATAATTCTAAACAGCAATACAGTTTTATATATATGGTCAGAAGTGAGTGAACATAAATCTGTTTGAAGTGAAAGGCTGTATAATATCACCATTAACCTGAGCACATGTAAACTGTTTCTGGGCCATATGGGAAACAGAGAGCCTAAGATCCTCAGTCAAACTGAAGAGATTTAGTGCTCTTTGCTTTCTATTACTACAGAATATGAAATATGAGTGCCTCACTAGGAGATTGCTAAATTGAATTAGCATTTTTTACCTACAATCAGAGGGTTTCCACACCTATTCTTCATAAAAAATGGAATTCTTTCAATGTTGCAAATGTACAGGATATACCCAGCTACCTGAAGAATTCTCACGAAGTGAGAAACAAAATACAGTTAGTATAACTGTACTTAGATTCATTATCCCACATCTGGCTACTCTGGAATAGACAGTAGTGCATGAAAGACAACAAAAACTTGTCTTAAAATATATGTTAAGACAGCACATTAAAGCCTAGGCACTGCACAAAAATAGAGAGCCCGCACAATACATATTCTGTTTGTTAATTCACTCATCAAGCCTTAGTCCACAGCTTAAAATTCCTCAAATACAGTGTAGATAACACAGCTGGTAATGTTTAATTAAAATATTTCTTCTGCTTTGGTGAAAATTAATTCTCTACTGAATCATATTCAGAATCATCTCCTTTGCTGAGAAACCATCAGGGAAGGCAGGATTCCCAAGTGTGCACCACTGCCCCACACCTAAGAAAATATCAGAGATTATCTCAGTTTTATTGTCAGGAAATACCACCACAGAAGCAAAAGACTTCAAAGCAGAATAATCAGAAGTCATTTCTTTCCTCATGAACCCCCTTCAGAAGGATGTGCTCAACTTATTGCAGAATCTTCAATCAGTCACCAAATACTGCTGGGATAAGAATGGAAAATAACCAAGTTTTGCACATTTTAAAAGAATCAGAAAACTTTAGCAGCTTAATTTGGGTAACTAACAGAACTGCAACTGAACAGATTCTATTTTGTCACTCAGATTGCCAAAAGTTTGCCAAACCTGCCATTCACTAATTGCTTACATGCACATAGAGGACTTTTTACTCAAAGAGTTTAAGGTGACCCTTTGTGAAAATCCCTTGAAAGCAGAAGGTATCACCTGCTTGAATACCACCCTGCATACCAGAACCCAAAGAGTAGACAATGGTTTCTGAACGTTACAGAACAGACTTTGATCATCCAACAATATTTGCAGAACACTAGAAACTAGTGCAATCAGAGTTTAACCTCTTCCAAAAATTTTCTGCATTGTTCAAGCTGTTCTTGCAGTGAAAATCTTGGTCATTTCTTGCTCACTTAATAGCAAGGAAAAGGCCAGCAGGTCTGCTTTTGCCAAACATCTACAAGTGTTTTGACACATTACCTCTCACAAATACTAACAGCACAGAAACCATCTCCTCTCTATGTGGCTCCTCAACATTACAGCAAATTACTGCTGCAAAATGATTTAACAGTTGAGTTTTCCAGAGAGAGTGCCTAGATAGAAAGACAGATGAAGCAGCAGAAGCCTAGAAACCTTAGAAACAAATTAGATTTGAAGTCTTTGTAAGATCAAACTCGATGTTATATCAGATCAAAACAACATTTGTGTGATACGCTTGTGAAAATCTAATGACAAATGAGCTGTAAGTTTAATTTTCTTCCCAACTCCATCTTAAGTATCACAGTTCTAGTTCTTGTGTAAAGCTCATAGCAAGTTAACACCTATCTTTAAAAAAAGGCCTTGAATATGACCTTTAAAAAGACCTTGCGACTAATGCTGCTTCCAGTCTGTAAACAGCAGCCTACAAACCATCTTGACTTGAAAAAGCATAATGATTTAGAAACTATTTAAGAAGCTACAGAAAATTGTCAGAGCAAAGAAGCAGATGCAAAGGAGTAGGTGGCAATCACTTATGCGTTATAACCTTCAACCAATACTACTTGAGCTTCTTAAAATGCAAGCAGAGTTATTTTCAAAGAGCAAAACAAGTCCTTGATAAAGATTCCCTTTTGTTCCTATCAGCATTTTCCAGATCAATACTGTCCACAAACTGCAAGTTGGTCCTCTCTCTTCTTCACCAGCTACATGTCATTTTCTGAATGACATCAGTGTCCCTCTAGCAAGTTTCACTGGTGAAATCCTGTCGACCGTGTGGTGAAGATGTTTGAAGCACAATCAGCATAAGCAAAGATCACAGATGTAATTGTTTCAGAAAACTATCTATGCCCTGGCATAAACTAGGCTAGTAAAATTATGTTATTCACGGTGATGCTTTATCATTGCAGCACAAGACTGTGATTTATTTAAAAAAATATGCAGACTTAGTGTATTGAGTCTGGCTGAGCTGGAGATTGTTCTCTCTTAGCAGCCCTCACAATGTACTGCGCTTTGCATTAGTAGCTGTAGAGGTGCCGATAACACACCAGAGTTTTGGCTACTGCTGAGCAATGCTGGCACAGCA
This sequence comes from Oreocharis arfaki, assembly GCA_013398015.1. Classification (NCBI taxonomy): domain Eukaryota; kingdom Metazoa; phylum Chordata; class Aves; order Passeriformes; family Paramythiidae; genus Oreocharis; species Oreocharis arfaki. Next base: position 88,626 of record VZRR01001434.1, on the reverse strand, counting down.
CTGGCACTGTCTCTCTGAGATCCTAGAAGGGGGCACGACTAGTACAACTGACCCAAAGCAACCAGAGTGATACTCCATACCATATGAATACATATCAGCTCAGACATAAAAGCCAAGGGAGGGAGGAGGAATGGGGTGCATTTGTCATTTTACATTTGTCTTCCTGAGCAACTGCTACACACAGGCTGAAGCCCTGCCTCTTGGGAAGTGTCTGAACATCACTCAAAGAAGAGAAGTAGAGATTGTGTTTTGTTTTACCTTTGCTTATGCAGACAAACTTCCATTTTTTTCCTTGCTTTTGTAAACTGTCTTGTCTCAACCTGCTAGTTGTTTTCCATCTTACTTTTCTCTCCCCTGTCCCACTAGAACGGGCAGTGAGAGAGCAGCTTGGTGAGCACCTGGCATCCAGCCAAGGTCAACCCTACGGTCCTTTTTTGGCACCTGATGCAGGTGGCACCAGAGCATGAGGGAGGAACCAAAAAGACTGCAGTGGGTTGACCCTGGCTGGATTCCAGGCACCCACCAGAGCAGTTCTCTCACTCCCTTCCACAGCTGGACAAGGAAGAGGAAATATAACGAAGAGTTAATGAGCTGAGATAAGGACTGAGAGGGGTCACTCACCAAATACTGTCATGGGCAAAACATGCTCAAATTTGAGATATTAAATGAATTTATTACTAGCAAGATCAGGATAATGAGAAGTAAAATGAGAAGTTAGAAACATCTTCCTCCCACTCCTCCCTCCTTCATAGCACTACCTCCTACCCCAGCAGCACAAGGAGACGGGGAATGGGGGTTGTGGCCAGTTCATCACCTGAGGCTTCTCCCACTGCTCAGGAGGAGGAGTCCTTCCCTTCCTCCACCATGGGATCTCTCCCATGGGAAACACTTCTCCATTAAGTTCTCCAACATGCCACTGATTATGACTCTCTGGGATCTGCTGTTTAGCTGGTTCTCAATCCATGTCACCACCCAGTCATTCAGCCCACACTTCCTGAGTTTGCCTATGAGGATGTTGTGACAGACAGTGTCAAAAGCCTTGCTGAAGTTGAGGAAGACAATATCCACTGCTCTTCGCTCATCCATCCAGGAAGTTGCTTCATCATAGAAGGTAATCATGTTGATCAGGCATAACCATACCTTCAGTGAATGCATGCTGACTACTCCTGATCATCTTCTTGTCATCCATGTGGATAGAGATGGTCTCCAGAATGAGGTGATCCATCACCTTCTGTCGGGGCGGTTGAGCTGGCAGCGGTAGAAGCTGGGATGCCAGAAACCCCTGGTCCAGGAGACCCCCTGCGCTGGTGGGTCGACTCAGAAACAAAATAGCTCCCCCAACTTAGGTTACAGGGAAAGACTTCTTCTCCCATCAGGCAGTACCTGTCCGGTACCTGGTCCCCACTCCACCCCTTCCCTCTCCCCATTGGTTGTTGTATCCCTCTGCCTTCCCCCTGCCCCTTGCCCCCAGGTAAGTGGTCGCTGGTGCTTTGCCAGCCCCCTTTCTGTTACCCCTTATAAGCTTGTACACGAGGCCTGCTCGGCCTCTTTCACCTCTGGACCCTTCGGAATAAACCTTTCGGAACCCATGGGGAGAGCCCTCCACGCTCCTTGCTCCTGGTAACACCTGAGCTATCCTGGCCTGGGTGCGGGGCTGTGTCTCGGTGCCATCCATCGGCACGGGTGCTGGAAGTCGGCCTGCGAGGTGCCGAGCTGCACCCCCAGGGCATCCCTTGCAGGGGATGCTTTTGGGTTAAAGCGGCGATTTCAGCCACTCCACAGCACCCCGCATCAACCTTCCCAGAGATTAAGGTGAGGAACTGGAATTACATGCAGTATCTGGTCATGCAAGTACTCCATTGTTAACATGATCATTGCTTATCTTCAAGTTAGAATACTAGTCCACACATTTGTCCAGAAATTGTGTCATTTCCATTTTCTTCTTTAAAAGAACTACTAGATTGTCATCTTTCTTCTCTCAAACACTTGGAAAGCCTTTCTGTAAAATGTGAAGATTGCAATGAGTTCATTTGTCCCAGTGCTTATCAAAATGTGATTTGTGTCTCCTTAACCCTCAATAGTTAAAACTACCTAGATATTTTACATTAAACTTTGGGAAATATGTATCTTAAATCTTCAAAGCCTACAGGAGTAGAACAGTTGTCAGGGCTAATTCTAGAAATATGTCCAGATTTTCTCTTAATAGTATGGATTTGCATTCAGGCCTATAGCTTAAACATAACATGTAGAACTGTCTTTTTAATCAGGGTGTATCCATTCAAATAACCAGCTTTTGGAATCTCTAAAAGGTGGTGATTAGAAAGAATGGAAATTAGTTACTTTTCAGACATAAGTGATACAAAAAAAGAAAACCTCCTCAGATTTCACTTTCTATTTATTGCCAAGGTACAATACTGCATTACAAGCACTAATCAAATGCTATTCATAAAGTAAAATGTAACCTTTGATTGTTCAACCAGAGGACTGAGAACTGCTCTAATTTCTGGATTGTAGACGCATTATGCTGAGTGTGAGAATAGAGGCCTAATGATAAACTCTTGCAGCTGAACAAAGAAATATTCTAACACTGCTGGGGTGTCTTAAACTTTCTCCAGGTAGCGTGTCATCACTAAGAGCAAGGTAATTACATCACCTGCCATGAGATCACAGGACTCGGGCTCTATTTATTTAGAATCATCTTTATTAGAAAAATAACAATTTTCTTTAATTTAGGTAAGAGTTAAGAAACCCAAACAATTGAGGAATGGAAGCAATTATACAAAGAAAACGTAAGACAAGAAAAGGTAATTTTAGTTTAAAAGATGTTTCTTTCTGTACTTTATCTAACCTGTGAGACTGAAACTAGGCTTCCCCACCCCTCATTCAGGGAATACTGATAATTATTTTTCACACATTATTTAAAGATGGACATCCCTCATGTATAAGACAGCAGCAATGAGAACATTACCTGTTTGCTCTTTTCCTGCTCAGGAAATTCCATTTTTTGTTTTGTTTATTGTTTGTAAAACTTCCCATCTTTTATGACCGGTGGCAGAGTTTCACACAGTAACATTGGCATTTTAAGTAATATGCTATATTAAGTAAAATGCTACCTATTTTGATAGGTAGACAAAGAAGCCTTCATTTTCTTAAAGCCCATTTCAAGAAAATATAATTTAAAAAAACCTAGTATTTTTTGACATTCTTACAATTTTAGAATCACCTGACTGGACTCATTTCCTTACTGTTACTACAAAGATAGAAAGAAAAGCAGCACATACTGAAATCGGGTCTTGAGTCTTAGGAGAACTGATCTTCCTCTGCGTTTGTGTTAGGGAAACTCATTGCAATGAAATTTTTGAAAACACCTGTTGTTCCCAATTGACATTAGTGGCTTTTCTTAACCTCAGTATCTGACAATACACAAGCATCATATCAGGAAAAGTAAACTATTTCACTGAGATTATATAAAATAAAAAGAGATACATACATTCAGTTAAAAGAATTTTCTTACAAGTGCTGGTTTTGCAAATGTAAACCTCGGCTAAAACATAAAATGACATTTCTCCTTAAAATAATAGTTTCATGTGAGATAGACAAAGTAGTTTTAATTAATAAACATAATATTTGAAGACATTCAAATGACGATTTTAATGAAGTAATTATGAAAATAACGTTCAGTTGTCTGGCTTTGAGGGATGTGCTACTTATTGTGAATAGCAACTGAGCAATTAGCAGTGGTGGCTTATGAAGATATCTGCACAGAATGAAGAAAAAGCAAGAATGGATCAGTTCTGGGCAAGACCTGAAATGATCAGATTTTGGATATATGTCTATCTTCATCTTATTTATGGATTTATATATACAATGGAGAGAATACCAGGCTTCAGTTTCAAATGCAGGAGGAATAGGGAAAAGAAGTCAGCATATTCACAAAACTTAAACCCTCCTTGTCAGAAAAAGCCATTTGTTCTCTTTGAACTGTTAATTGAGAGAGCATCAACACATATTAGCTCTCTCAAACTGAAATTCAGGACATCAATTGCAAATGGCTTCTAAGAAAATATCTTGGAATTTGCTGGAAGTTCATCCCTATCTTTCTCACTTTGCTTGTATATTATTCTATATTCTTCCACACAATCTCTGTATTTTAAGTGCCCAAAATCCTTTATGGGGTAGGCTAGTCAAGGTAAGATGAAGGCTTTGAAATCTCTGTGCATAACCTGACATAAAAACAGCTGCTCAGCATCCTCCTATATCTGAACTAAAACATCCAATACGTCCCTCAAGCTTTAATTACTCACAGTTTTTCATCACTTCACTGGAAAACGAGATGATTCTGGTAACAAATGATTCTGGTAACATCAACAATTTATTGTTTAAAGACAAAGTACCTGCATCATTGCATTGGAAATTTGAGTAAAAAATAGCTTTACCTAAAATACACTGTCTGTAGTCCATTCTCCAGAGAAGAATCACAGCTTCTTTATTCCTGACTTTGTTGTTACTATTTAATATTGAGGGAAATTCCCTCAGTTTTCCCACTACAGAAATATAAAGCTACGTAGTCACGTGTGACTCCTTCATTATCGCCAAACAACTAAAGACACAAAATCTGTGCTAGGATTGCAAAAGTTTTTGTACGTACTTTCCCTGAAAGCGAATAAGGTTACCTAGTGTAACCAGTTTTCTGCATACTTGAACAATCACAAAAAAAAGACATACACATGCACAAAACCAAAACAGAACAAAACAAACAAACAAGCAAACACAAAAATCACAAAAGACCATTCAGCTGGTTTTCCTGTCTTGCCAAACAGTCTACTGTACATCAGTATAGTGTCCTCTTTTTCTTGGGTCCAGAAGAGAAATTAGAGAGTAGAAAAAGTAGTGTAAAGAGGAGACATGCAGAAAGAAAACAAAAATTACAAGGAAAGAAGTAGGGAAACAGTAGAGAATGTTTTTAAAAGAAGATGAAATTAGTGGAAGGTAGATATATCAGTCAGAAATAAAAGCAGAAACCATAATACTCTAGTAGCTGAGGAGTCTTTGCAGAAGCAGAAATACATTGAGTTCTTCCCAGCTTGTATATCCTAAGTCAAGGGGCGAAAACAAGCTCTAGCTTGTCAGGAATTTTGTAGGATAACATGCTTTAAGTTGTGTTATTATCTACGTCTTAATAACTCCGTGTGTTTATGGAGCTAAAAAGAAAGCACATGAGGGATTCTGAAGCATTTCCTTCTTTTCCAGGCAAACTAGAATTTGTATTTTTTCCCTGAGCAGAGTGCAATACTTTGCAAAGCTATTAGGACTTTTTTTTAGAAGACCCCGATGACCCTGCCACAGTCATTTATTCAAAATCCTTAACTCAAAGCCTGAATCTAGATTTATAGCAGGTAAGTAATGTAGAATGCAATTATGATCCTACAGTGAAAATGAGAAAAATGTTGTCCATTAGACTAAATCTTTAATCTTTTCATCACTGAAAGTATTTTTTCTACATAATTCAATTACAGATTTTTAAGTGAAATAATGTTCAGATTCAGCAAGAAGTCAGATATCTTTTCTGCTTCCTGACACTATCTCGTACTTATTCTTAAATATATTTGTAGCTTGGAAATTGTAACTTGCTTATTATACCATTCATTATTGTTAAAAACTACACATTCAAGTAATCTTTAACCAAATTCACAATTAATGAATAAATTATTCAAAGTGAGTATCAAAATCTCCACAATGGAAATGATGCCTATGGGCACTTGTATGAAGGTGCTGTTTTTCTGGTCAAATGTGAAGTGTTTAAGGGCAGACACACAAAGCGTTTTTATTAGAATTGACTTTGACTTCAAATATGTATTTCTATGCATACAATAGAAAATAATTTCTTTAAATAATTGTTTTCAGCTGCTTTTCAGTAGCCGACAAATGTTTAATCCTCTTTTATTTTTTTTTCCTACAGATCCATCTGCCTGACCAGGAAGGTCTCAATTCCTGTATTCCTGTATTCCTCAATTCCTGTATTCCTGTATTCCTCAATTCCTGTATTACCCTTCTGAAACCATCATTCTGATGCCCAAGAAGTTAATCAGCTGTTGACAATGTGTCAACTGCCGCTGCTTTCTGAGCTTTCTCTTCATGGTTTTTTTTATTTCCTACAAAGGGCTTTATCAAGACAGAGAAATAGAGGCCAGGTACAGCAGTGGAGGCTCTGAAAAATAGAGACACAGTGCCAAGGGAAGAGGAATATGGAAATGGTAACCTAAGAGAGGAGGCACTGGCTTGTGCCCACAGCTCTAAAACATCTACTAATGATTGCAGGGGTTTTGTTGTGGGTCTTTTGGCTTTTTGTGTTTCATAAAGAAGACGACCCAGAAGTAGTCAAAAGCAGTTCTCAGTGTAATAAAGAACAAATAAATAGTATATAAAAAAGTAAAAGGCATAAAATTCTCATATAGCCTGGAGCTATAGACCAATGAAGGACTTGATATCTGTAAAAGCATGTTAGAAAACATAAAAATGACCTCAAGTAGAAGCCAAATAGGTAAAGAAGAAAACCACAACCATATGACCCATCATATTTCTCACAACAAAGTACTCCAGAGACTGCTGACCTACAGTGCTGCCCTTTCCAGCAGTCTGAAGCTAACAACAAGATACTGCAACATGCTATATTTTCATAACTGTTAAACACCTGATTTTATTTGTGTGCCTGTCACCATTGCCATTTCAATATAACCAATACAAGTATCCTATTAAAAATATCAACTTCTGTCACTGAAATTTATCTGCATTTAACAGCAAAGTTTCTAACAGCTTACTACATGAAATATTTTCAGTTTATACCCTACTTAGGAAGAGATATATTTCCGTCTTGAGGAAAAACCTTGAAGGCTTTTATTTCACAATCTTCACAATTTCATAAAACATGGTATCACCTAATTTATACAGAATTCATAGTCTTGCTTTTCTTAAAAAAAAAAAAAAGAGAGAGAGAGGGAAAGGTCTATAAGCACCTTCTCTTTGAGAAACCTGGTCTAGGGAAGGCATCTCTGCCCACAGAAGGGGGATAGGAACTAGAGGATATTTAAGGCCCCTTCCAACCCAAACCATTCTATGATTCTATGATTTGAAGTTTTCTTAGATTAACAATGAATAGGCGTGGTAGGCTAAGAGGCAAAAGTTCTCTTTACAAATGGAATCAGCTTCCCAGCAGCAGAATAGCTGAATGTGCAAGAAACAGTTTAGAAGCTACAGCAAGTAGCTTCTGTGCTCCTGAGGCAAATGGCAAATACTACTACTGAGTTCTGCAAATACTATAACAAATAATCTTACTGAAAAGTCAGAGGAGAGAACTCTCAATAGATGTTTTCACTTTATGAAAAATAATTTCATTTTATTCTCCCCAGAAGAAAGAGGGCGTATTTGTTTTTCTGTTTTTCTTAGAAATGCCAGTTCTATCTAGACAAATACTAGTGTCATGAGAAACAAAATAAAATAAAAGAAAAATAACTATTAAAGAATAGAAAAACATATTCTACCTATTTGAAATGCTTCTTGTTGCTGACTGTTTAATGTCAGTATGTAGCATGCTGTGCTTAAAATAAAATAATTATAGTAAGAAGAAATATAATAACAGAGTTTGATGAAAAACCAGAATTCCTAGATGTTTTACAGGTTAAGCACACATTTTCAGGGGGAGAGGGAATGAGAAAGAAAAATACAGTATTTAAGAAAATTTCAGATGGAATAAAAAAAATTTGTAATTTCCATTGCAAGTACCATCAAAATGACAGAATTTCAAATATTTTCTAATTTTTAAATTTTGTTTTAAGAAATATCATCGTTCATATGCTACCCTAAAAAAATGTTATTGAATCGAAAAATACATTCAGAATCTTATACGATGCAAAAGAACTCTTTTGTTCTATGAGTAACTCACTCTACTCAATTTCCTTCTACTCAAGGTAAATATTTATTTTCAGCTTTACCTAAAACTTGGCTTCTGAGTGTTTTAGTTAACTTCTGAACATGCTGCAGTTTCTGCTTAGGGGATAGGACTCTTGTGAATATGAAAGCTTGCTGTATTCAGGTTTATCTTGCCTTCAGAATTAGAGGGGGAAGGAGTATTCCAGCCACGTGAGCCAAGCAACGGAGCAGCACCTCCCCTGCAGCAGGGGTGTGATTTAATGCCGAGGAGCTCTGGGAAGGGCATCTCGCCAAGAGTCCTGCTATTGCAGTGTCTGAGTATTCTGACAATGATCTGCTTCTGCCATGCTAGGGGCGCAGCTGTCAGAGGCAGCCAGCACACACATGCAGCACAGAAAGGGGCCAGAAGCTCAGCTGAGGGTAGTGACCACAGGCTGGACAACAGCAGTGACATGTATCAGTGCACAGTCTCCAGTACCAATCCTGAAGAAACAGCCCCTGGCCCATCAGAGGCCTCCACCCAGTGTGAGGTCCTAAGAGAAAACACACATCTGAGGCTGTGGGGTTGCCTGGTGCCCCTTGCTGGGTCTGGCATGAGGTAGAGAGACTCTTCTCCCATGGGAAGTGCGTGCTGGTAGAAACTATTCTGTCAAGGAAATGAACTCTAGGAGGGAAACAGTGGTCTGCAGCATCTAAGAAGTAAAAATGGATGGATGAGAAAAATGCAGTGGATATTGTTTATCCTGACTTCAGCAAGGCTTTCAACACCATCTGTCATAACATTGTAGAAAAGCAGATCAAGTATGAGTAAGGGAAACAGAAGAGCTGTTGAACTCGAAGTGCTGTGATCAGCAGCACAAAACTCAGCTGAAGGCCAGTAACTAGTGCTGTGCTCCAAGGATATAAGGGCCAGTATTGTTTAGTGTCTTCACTGGTGACCTCATGGATGACAGCACTAAGTGAACCCTCAGCAAGTTTGCAGGTGGCACAAAACTAGATCCTATAAACAAGCTTTGTACTACAGTAAAAAAAGGGTTGAATTATGACATACCAAACCATTGTTAACTTTTGAGTCTTGTGTTATTTCAACATAGGGACTCTCTCTTTTTTGTTTGTTTGTTTGTTTGTTTGTTTGTTTGTTTTTTTAACTCATGGAATATATATGTGCACTGCAACACAATTTTACCTATTATGGATGTATTGCATCTTGTTCAGCAAAAGAATAATCAACCAAATTATTCCTATAAAAATATGGTCATTAAGATTTTTTTTAATTCTTGCATCTGAAAAGGATGAAATTCAAGAGTAAAAACTTTGAAATAATATGAACTAATACATACTTTCTCACTAATCTCTACTGCCTAATTGTTTTCCTTATAACATAGACTATCAGCTAGGTTTTATCCACACTCTATCTCTCCAGTTTCTTTTTTTTCTGAAAAATCCGCACATTCTTTGAAATCTAGCATGCCCTTTTTTAAGACCCTTCATGCAATGGCTGTTTGATGTTTTGGGGTGTAACAGGACTTATCATATATCTTCTTTTCACCCCAAAAGTGTTTATTCTTTTCCCTTTTAATCTCAAATCTACAAATGTATGACTAAGAGTGAGAAACAAAAAATTAGAGGGAAATAAATTAAATTTAAAGCATAAAAGCAAATTATTTGTTTGAAATAAACGTTTCCACAGGTGAAAATAACAAATAAATTTACCCAAGAATTAGAAGAGAAAAGATAAAAGGAAAGTAAGTCATGTTTTAGCCCCACCCAGTAATTAAGCCATGCAGACAGTGGGATGGAGGAGAGAATGTGAAGGCTAAAAGTAAGAAAACTCATGAGGTAAGATAAGAACAGTAAAATAGTAATAATAATAATAATAATAATAATAACAACAACAATAATAATTTTTAAAAAATGAAAACCCAAGAAAGACAAATTATGCAAATGGAAAACATGTTTTCATTACCGATTGACCAATACCCAGCCTGGTCCCAAGCACTGCTCCCCACTGGCCACCTTTCCTCTTAGTTTATATGCTGAGCATGTTATATGGCATGGAATATCCTTTTGATCAAATGGAGTCAGCTGTCCCAGCTGTGTTCCCTCCCACCTCCTTATGCACTGGAAGCCCTCTCACTGCCAGGGCAGGATGAGAAACTGAAAAGTGTGATTTAGCGTAAGCACTGCTCAGTAACAACTAAAACATCACTGTGTCATCAACACTGTTCTCATCCTAACTCCAAAACACAGCACTGTATTACCTGCTAGGAAGAAAATTGACTCAATCCTAGCTGAAACCAGTCAAGGAAGAAAAAATCTTCCTTTTGTTTGTGTTGTTGCTATTATTTGGTTTGGCTTCATTTTGTTTGGTGCAAGGCTTCAGCAGTGCCTTTAAAAAGGCTATTTAAGCTGAAAGTTTGAAGTAGAAAAGCAAGATAAATTTTAGTGCTTTTCTCTGGCAGCAAACTATGGGTGTTCATCACTAGCATTTCAACTGCACGTGTGGACAGACCTGTGTGTTTGCATATGAAAGAGCAGAGGAGGGGAAGAGGCTACAACGTTCAGATTTATGCAATTGAAGTTTAATTTTAAGACATCTCAGTTTGCTGAGCCTCATACAATTTTGTTCCAAGTTGATCAATTTCACTAAATGAAAAATCATGTATAATGTGATTTCAAGGGAAACAAAGATATGAAGAGAACATCCCAGTGAGATAAGGTATGAAGGGTATTTGAATGCTCTGAAGAGCTGGCTATTGAATGCTCTGAACAGCTGGTTATGAAGAGTACAGTATAGGAGTCAATCCTGCTATACCAAGGAGTGTTATATTGTAAGTTCAGTTATTGATGATCTTTTTTACTTTATGCTTTAACTATATAGAAAAAAGTATCATGCTAGTGATATTACCTTGGTAAAAATTTATTCTACGACAGGTAACCTTCAGCAGTATCAGGATGCTTAATACCATTTTTTTTCAAAACTTTAAAACCACCCAAAATTTTAAACTTCTCCCTACACCCCTTCATACTCCTATTACTTTGTGTTATAAGCCCTTAGAGAAACTATGGTCCTATATATAGTGCATTTCTAAGGGTTACCAATATGAATTATTTAAACTCCTTAGCCAGTAGCTGCCACAATTACAGCTTCATGCATATCCATGATTGCAGAGAACCTGTGCAGTCCTACTGTTGGATGAGGGGACGAAATAGGAGAGGATGCACCTCAAAATGCTCTCAGGGACTCAGGGACTGTAAATTCTTCCTTTAACTCTGCTGTCAAAGTCAGCCTTTCAACCTCTCCTACATTTATTCCCAGTTTCTAGTTTGGCTACAAGGACTAAAGAGCAAAAGCTTGGTGGTACAGCATTTATGAAGTCTGCATATATGAAGCCCTTAAACACATTTAACAATCATACATCTGAAAACAAATTGGATGTTTGTTATTATTATTATTGGTTTTTGTTCTAACCACTAAAGCTATGAACTCCAAACATAATTGATATATGTATTCTGTAAATAATTGCAACGTGTTTTCTTTCTGGAATGCTAAATTTGCATTGACAGGATCAGCCTGATCAAATACACGTTTAGGGCAAAAAATAGCATTGTTTTCAAAACAAAACCAAAAAAGCACTTTTATCAAAGACTTCAGAATGCCCAGCTGAAATAAAGGGGTAAAACAGTGAAAATGGACATTGCTGGAAAGGTTAAAGAAATGCTAAAAGGTATTTCTATATCAAAGTGTGTCTATAGGAGGTTGATGAAAACATCAAGAAAAGAAGCAACATACCAAGCTTTCATACATAAATGACTCAAGGTTTCAATTTTCTCCCGTTTGGGTCGTTCCACTATTGGGCTTTTTTTTTGCTTGTTTTTCTGTTCCTGCTTATTCTGGGAAATGGATTGTACATGGCACCAGGCCTTTTTTTAGTAATGTCCTGCTTAGCTGGATCTCTGCACAGAAATACATTCTAGGTTTGACACTTACAGGTTCCTACTCTAAGATATTATTCATGTAATTATCTTCCTCCTCAGGAAAGAAAATAAGTTTTTGCATTGAGGTTTTTAAAAATATATATCTGCATTACTTTATTACAAATGTCTCTGGCATGAACACAAATAATTTAAAATGATCATTTTTGTGGGCATGGATACTTGGACTAAAACACAGTGCTTCTTAGCTCCACCCATATCAGTGGCTCAGGTGATAGTAAGATTATAACTTATAATCATTATTAAGAATTCAGGCACCTCTGTCAGTCTAAAGAGAAGACATGTATCCAAAAATTCCTGGAGATATCAATTTCATCCTACCTATGTAAGTGTCCTCTGTCTCCCACAGAATATGGAGTGCTGTTCTGAAATATTTCTGTGTTCTAGTTTGTCTTGTCATAGTTAAAAAAAAAAAAAAAAAAAATCTGTGATTTATTTGCTTGTGGTATTTTTAAATTAGTAACAGTGCATCATTCAGCTTCTATATTACTTCGAGTAGAATTCATCTGAGAATAAAGTTGAGAAATTAATAACAGAACATTTCTATTTTTAGCCTCTGGAATTCTGCTACTCTCTATCTAATTTGCCCCACTAATCCAATGCTGTACTACCTAGAGTATTTTCTGGTCTCATAAATATCACGAGCCATGGCTCCCTCTCTTCATCACACAGGAATATGTTTAAGTGATGCTGAGACAGAAGAGATTTCCGAAATTATAAATCACCTTCTGCATTTGAAATTGCTATCCATTTCTCATTCTTGCTCTTCCTTTTCCCTTTAAATTATTTCTCTCTTCTATTTATATCCTTCTATGATTTTAAATTGCTACAACGTGTCTTTCTACTGGTCATCACTTAGAAAAATTTGGGACTCATGTCTTGATCACCTCAAATTATTTTTTTTTTTTCTAGTTTGTTAGTAACCTTGTCTCTCAAAGAATTGTATGTGCTCTCAAAGGACCAGTGAAATTCCTTTAGGAGATGTCTTCATGATTTTATCATGGTAGCTTCCAAAGAGGAATGTGTACTTATAGGGCAAATGTTCTAGTTCTGTAAGGTATCAGTCACAAATGTGAAACCTTGAAGAAATTATTAAGAAATGTAGTCTTTTTGGAAAAAAAAAAGTACTTAGGGACTTTTATTAATTGATAAACCAATTAGTTTTCTACCTGAGTTTCTTCCGAGACAAGTAACTTACAAACACAGCTTTTAATTTTTTCCTTTTTTTTTCTGAAATTGTTTGAATGTTAACAGTGGTAGAAACTGAAACTGCCTAAGCTTTCGCACATAAATGTCAAGGTTCTACAAATATTTCACTTCTAAACACATACGAAAAAAAAATAAAACTAGGATTGAACAGACAAACGCCTTTTCTTTTATGGTCAGATTACGGTTCCATATCGAAATTCCTTAATAGACAATATCTCTGGTGTGTCTATGATTCCTGTATAGAGACACAAGAATACTACTGTTTGATTTATACAAAGGTCCCATTTAACTATGTTCCATAATATCACTGGTTTTATTTATTGCATACTTAGATAATCTTCAAGTTGATTCTGTTTCTCCTTAGTTTTCATAACATATATGTCTACCCTGAATAGTCTGTCACACAGACTTCAGGTACATTTAGAAAATTTAAATTCTAAATAATTGCTCAAGTAATGTTGTTTTCATCCTAAGGTTTATTAGCATTTGATTCCCCAAACTCAAACATTTATTTTCAAAGATATAACTTTTCAAAGTGCATTTTCTCTCACAGTGTTGTGGTTTAACCCCAGCCAGCAACCAAACCTCATACAGACACTTACTCTATAGCAGGGAGATGTGGACAGAGACAGAAGAGCAGAAATGAGAAAACTTACGGGTTGAGGTAAAGACAATTTAATAGTGACTTCAAAGCAGAATTCATGCCCATAAATGAAGAAAAACCAGGAATTCACTTGACACTTCCAACTGCCAGGCAGGTGTTCAGCCATCCCCAGGAGAGATGGGTCCTATCACGCGGAATGTTGATTTGGGAAGACATTGCTCCAAACATCCCCCCGGTCCTCTTTCCAGCTTTATGTGCTGCACGTGATGTCACAAGATGTTGGACATCTCTTGGATCAGTTGGGAGCACCCATCCCAGCTGTGTCCCCTCCCAGCTCCTTACGCACCCCAGCCTGCTCGCTGGTGGGGTGGGGACAGAGGCACAGAAGACCTTGGCTCTCTGTAAGCTCTGCTCAGCAATAGGTAAAAAAAAAAATCTCTGTGTTATCAACACTGTTTACAGCACAAATCCAAAACAGCTGTACTAGCTACTGTGAAGAAAATTGACTCTCACAGACAAAACCAGCACACTCAGGTAGGCAAGGGCTATCAGTTTCTGTATTATAAAAAAGCTTCAGTTTATCTGCTGCTTTTATTGAGCTTAACCTTTCCAAAGGCATAATTATTCTCCCAATTTTAAATGGTTAATTTTGCATAATATCTGTTCTGTTGTAGATGAAAAATTATATGTCTCTCATTTCTTTCCTATCAATGAATTTATTTGTTTTCTCTATTGTCTTTCCATCTCTTTCTTCTTCCCATTCTCACATTGTGAATTCAACACTTTCAGTCAGTTTTTTATTATTTTTTTCCCCCTTTATTATATTTGCTTTGCATACAGATCTGAAAGAACATTATATATTTCAGCAGATTAGATATACTCACTTTGACTTTCAGAATTCCTTTGGATACTTTTGAAAAGGAGCCAGGGTCTTGCCATGTAACCATAGTGGGAGACTGTAATTGATCAGGGCAGTTCAGAATGTTATGTTAATGTTGTATTTTTTATGTTACATATGTTCTTAATTATACTACATATTGGACCAAATAGTCTCACCACTTTTCTTCTGTCCATACTGGTTTTCAATCACACTGATTGTAAATTTCTACCAACTCCAACAGGGTTTTCATTTTTTTTATCTCTTTGGGCTAAAACAGGTTAAACAATAGTTATATTACTACTTTTAGATGACTGTTAGAATAATTAAGACCAGTTCAGGCAGTGGAAACATTAGGCAATTGATAAGACCCTCAACAGTGAGTTCAATAGAAACTCTGTGGCCTTTATCAGTAATGACAAAATAGGTCCAATGCTCCTAATAAAGGCATTGGTCCAGAATTAGAAACGCCTTAGCGTTGGCTAAAGATTTTACATACCTACTTCTTAACCTTAACTTCTGAAAATTTAGCTTTATAAACACAAAATTATTCATGAATATGTATGGGAAGTTCTGTAAAAAAATATGTTAACTAAATACCTTTATTACCTTTACATACGTACATTAACTAAACACTTGCTTTTTGCAAATATTAGAATTGGCCCTTCTGTTTTTGTTTTAGTATATAGAATTAAGCAGTAGTAATTCACTAGAATTGCCTGTAGAGCTAAAAGTAGATGTAGTGTCAAGATAAATTACTTTTATTTAAGCCGTACTGTGGGCTTTTCTCAGAACGGATAATATCCTTATCAGCTGAATGTCTACAGTCCTACTGAGCAGGGTGGTGGGTGGATTTGAGAGAGAATGTGTGTAGAAAAGCAGAAGAGGTGAATCCCTAAAGGCTATGTGGCTGGGAAAACTAATTGTTACACAGGATCTATGGTATTCAGTTATGTTTACAATATACAATACATAAAAATTACTACTTCAGCCAGTGAACCAACTAGGTAAGAGAAACTGCCAATATCTATTTTAAAATCTATTAAGCAAGACCTAGCTATTTCACCAGTACTGCAATGATTTCATTTTTCACGTCACCTTCTTCTGTCAAGACTAACTGTTTTTCTGTTCATTGACAAAATCTATTGACAAAGAGTAGTTCATAAGCTAACAGCAGCTAAGCAATCTACACTGTTACATTCCAAACCAGAATTCCAGAAGTCTAAAATTAGATCCCTAAAACTGTCTATTATTAAGTGATCTGATTTATGAAAACACCTCCTCAACCATCAGATATCAGTAGAGTTCAAAGAACTAAGAGAACTCTGTTAACTAAGAACAGGATTCTGCCTATTCATACATAATTTAGTTTAAATGTATTCCCTTCAGCAAACACAGATTTTCATTTTTCCATGCTGTATGTTGGAAATATTTTGTGATCTTACCTCCAAGGGTGCTAGCACCTGCCATTCTAATGGTGTATTTCATCCCTACAATACCTCAAAGTGGGATTGGTGTGGTTTGGTTTGGTTTCTAATACAGCTGCTGTGATCTTTTTGCTTGCTTGCATGTTAGTGCCAAATACTGCCTTGCCTTTCATCTGCATGAATCTACCAGATGTAATAAATCTGCTCAGACATTTTGGAATATAATGAAGCACACTAGATTAATTATGAGGAAACTTTCTTGTCGTCTATTGCCAAGTTTTGGTCAATAGGATTGACACTAAGAAGGGTAACATTGCTGCAGGGAGTTCTCAAGGCTAAAACATCCTCTTTCACGTTCATTAAGGTTCTGAGTTGTTTTTCCCTTTTCCTGCATGATAATTATATCTATATACCACAGAAACCCTTTTTGGAGTGTGCTTGCTCTCCCTGATTGGATTCAAATGAAAAGCTGCCTTTCTCTGTGGGCTGATTTCTTTTTCCCGTCTAATCAGAAGCATGGCCTGAATCCTAATTACAAGTTAGGGACTTAATGAATGAACTTTGAGAATATTAATTTAATGCTTGAAACACCAGCAAATAGAGTGAATGTTTTATTTAGGGCTTGCTTCATGAAGTCTCCTTTTAGCAGCATTAGAATTTAAGGTTTAAAATGAGAATGTGGTGAAAAATAACATTTATTCCTCAATGAGAGGAAATTAGTAAAGACTTATAAAAATGAGGAGGTGAGTTACAAGAGGGGAAAAAAGGAAGAGAGCTGTAATTAAACTGAGATTTTAAAATTAATGATCTCACACATTTTAAATAATTTTTACTTACAACAGTAAAATCAAAGCCACAAGAATGTGTATTCCTGTTAATTTTTCAGGCAGAATTCATTACTCAAGTGCATCTGGGTTCATGTTTGTTAAACAGCCAACTTATACCTGCAGTTTTAGTGTCTGGTGAAAATTGGGTTTTTTTCTTAGGGCACTGAATTGCCTGAAAATCTGGTGCTTTTGAACACTTTCTGAAGGAAATTCCATGTGTTCCTCTAGTTTTAGTGTAGAACTTGAGTGAATACTCCCTCTAGGGGCATTCAAAAGCTTTAATTGGGCTAAAGGCATTAATTGGTCATATTAATAGCTGAGATATTGAGGAGCAGTGGCTTTCTCTGCACCTAGGAGAAAAGGCTCAATTTCCAGAAAGCTTCTTTCCCAACAAGAATTTTCCTATGCTGTCATTCAACACCAAGTCTATAAGCATAGGGCTTTTACTCAAAATTTAATTTACTGCCCTTCTCACTGAAATGTATTTGTTTCATTTCTTTAATAGGATTCCAAAGAAAAACCTCAGTTTACCTAAGTGAACAAAGTTTGAAATATTTTTATACAACTCCCTTATCATTCTGCCCATTCTTTTAAACACTGTATAGGAGCTTCATTCGCCTTTTGGTTTTTTCAATGGATTTTTGAAGAGCAGAGTAAGAAGTTTTTTTAAGGAGTTAGATTAAAAAGCAAAAATGAGAGGTGAAATGTGGTGCATAAGGACTTGGCTACCACAACCTTTAGCAAATGAGCAAATAGCAATGGTGTTTAGCTGCTAGATATTAGACAAGTTTTCCAAATGCTCTTCATTAAGCATCCTCAGCAATTGAACCTGTTTTCCTCTTGGACGACTTCACGGTCATCCTACAGACACCTCTGTTTTCTCTTTGTTTTCAATTTTTGGTATTTTCGGTTTTCTGTTTTGTTTTTCTTTGGTGGTTTTGGTTTGTTTTTTGGTTTTTGGGTTTTTTTTAAAGAAAAAATATCATAATATTGCACACAGTAGAGAGATGAGACAGTTTCTTTGTAACTAGTCAAGGCACAAGGAGCAAGCACGGTCTATGTGCAATGGTTTCAAAAAGTTGAACTATATGAATGTTTACCCTGGGAAAGTTAGGAAAGGAAATATGTTTATCACTACAGAACTCAAATACATTTGTTGGTCACTGGGTGTTAGCATAGCCCAAAACTGCAGTTCTTTTCTATGCAGAAACCACAGTCCCCTGGGTTCCATTTAATTAATGCTGATCCATCTTCTGTAGAAGCACAGGTAGGACTTTCCTTCTTTAAAGGCTTTACTTTTGAATTTCATTCTATGGGCAAAAGGAAGAAAATAATAAAACCCATAAAATTGTCAATAATTATTCAAATATATGAAAATGTAAATATTCCTCCAGCTATGCCCTTGCAGTCCCACTGCAGAGTTTTACCCTTGAGTGGATTAACTAAAACCATTGAGTTAGATACCTATTGAAGTTTTTCATACATTTCTGTCTTCTTTCCAATACAATTGTCCCATCCCTCTGAACACATTTAAACCCATCATGTTGTTATCAGTGACAAAGATACCTTTGACGTTCTAACCAAATCAGGCAACTATTTCCAGATACACTGCATGCTGCCCTTCAACTTGAGTCCCTATATTTACAGGACTCACTGCAGATGGGGACTTTCAATACAACTATGATTCGATTTATTTCACCTGTATCCATCTGCATTTAATCTGTCCCCCCGTCTTGAGGAATCATGCATATCTCCTCTTTTCAGATGACACTGAATTTCTCTCTGCTAGTTTAAAGGTTTTTTTCACATTCTGGTTCTATAAGAAGAGCTCTCTGGTTTTTTATCCTCACTAGAAAATAACATCCACACTCTAAAGTCAATGGACCTTCCAAAATTGTTTCTTGTTATGCAAAATTGAAAATAATTTTTTATTACAATTGATTTAAATTGGAACACTATTCATGGTTATGCAAGTTAGGGAAATGAAAATATAGGTTGAGTTAACAAATAGCTAATATGGCCCTTTTGAAAAGTGTTATGACTTGAAGTATCCACAGGTTCTTATATAAAACAGCTGTTGAGAAAACTAACCATAAAACTATCAGTGTTTACAAGATTTTTATTATACAAACCTAATGGTTCCCATGGTTTTAATGCACTGCAAAATAGTCTTTCCTCTTCCTTATGAACACAAAGTACATCTCCCAAAAGGGACTTTTCTTCCTACAAGTTATCAATGCTATCAAAACTAGTGATGCATTTTATTACATTACTGCCTCTTGAAGAAACATGTTTTTATTGTAATATTTCATAAAGATTTCCTGCAGGCAATGTAAAAAATAACTATCTAATAAAATTTAGTAGTGTGTTCTTGCAAACCTGATTAAAAAATGTGTAGTAGGCTAGCAAATATATATATATACATATTAAACTTACCACTAAAAATTAATTATTTAGGCCTCTAGTACTGAGCTTCTACCATCCTGCTTTTACCATGTGCATCTCTCACATTCTCACCAGAAAAATATGTGCATGAATTTCTTGATGGAAGTCATAAAAAAGAGCTTCAAAGTCTAAAACGTGCTTGGCAAGTCTACAGTAATGGATATATAAAATACATGGGCCTATATCTATACATATAAACACTGTATCAATTTAAAAACACATTAATGTATAATTAACAACATTAGAAAAATTGGTGATGAAAATCATTATGAAAAGAGATAAAACTTTCTAAAACATAGACGTTTATTTTGAAGAATAAAAAACAATGGGAATATTAACACATATTTTAGCTTTTTAAGATTTATCTNAATCTCCCTTTGTGGTATCTAATCTCAATATAAATAAAAGATTACTCTCAAAGAAAATTAAGAACAGGAAACCAACTCAGTGTGTCTGATGTTATGTATACACTGGCAAGTAGCGACACTATTTGGTCCTACGAGTACAAGTAGATTTGTGCAGCAAAACAGTTGGTGCTGAGGACCTGGTATTCACGGTATGCACATTTATATAGGTTTTATTTCACAGTATCTCTAGCCTGGCCTTGGGTTTGTTTGCCTCTTAGCAATTGGAGGGTATTAAGTACAGTTCTGTAGTTCATCTTTCAATCTAGTTTAGTCTGAAATACATCCAGTCTGCATATTCTCAGGGTGATTCACAAAGTGCTACAAGAGAGAAAAATCAGAACACTCATTTCAAAAGCAACCTCTTAATTATTATGAAAACATTGATGTAGATGCATTCTGAATTTCTTAAAATCGGAATTTTGGTTCAGTAGCTGAAGGAATAGTTTCATAACATAACATGTAGGATGTTCTATTGGGTTTGCATGGCCAAGTTTTGGTAGCGGTGGGACTACAGAGGCAGCTTCTGTGAGAAGCTGCCAGAAGCTTCCCTCTTGTGTCACAGAGCCAATGCCAGTTGGCTCCAAGACAGATGTGCCACGGGCCAAGGCTGAGCCCATCCCTGACAGTGGTAGCACCTCTGGGATACTCAGATCTGAGAAGAGGAAGGGAGACTAATCAACGTTCTGTGAAACAACAGTGGGAGAAGTAAGAATTTGTGAGAGAAACAGCCCTGTAGACACCAAGGTCAGTGTAGGAAGAGGGGGAGGAGGTTCTCCAGACACCAGAGGAGAGATCCCATAATAAAGCCACTGGAGGACCCCATGCCAGAGCAGGTGGATGACCAAAGGAGGCTGTGACCTCTCAGGAGGCCTGTGCTGGAGCAGGCTCCTGGCGTGTCCTGGGGCCCCATGGAGAGAGGAGACCACATTGAAGCAGGTTTGCTGGCATCATCTGTGATCCTGTGGGGGACCCAGTCTGTTCTTGAAGGACTGCACCCCATGGAAGGACCCATGCTGGAGCAGTTAATGAAGAACTGCTGCCTGTGGGGAAGACTCATGTTGGACAGGGTTGTGGAGGACTATCTCCTGTGGGAGTGACCCCACACTGCAGAGGGGAAGAGTATGAGCAGGGATTCATTACTGAATTGATTGATAATAAGTTACATTATTTTTCCCCCAAGCTGAGTATGTTTGTCCTCAATGGCAAATGGTGAGTGATCCCTTCCCTCCTACCCTTATGTCAACCCACAAGCCTTTTGTTATATTTTTCTTCTCAGTCCGGTTGTGGAGTTGAGTGATGGAGTTGCCTTGGTAGGCACCTGGTGTCCAGCCAGCATCAACCCACCACAGGAGAATAACTGACCTATACAAAATGCAATTGTTTTAGTTTTGTGAGTGTTTTAGTGTTTGGGTTTTTTCCAGTTTGTGTTTTAAAGAAATGGATTTTGTGGCAACTTGAAGGAACTTCTTACAAGGGAAAAGCATTTATCCAGCATAATAGCCTGGAATCTGTTCTTAAACACAAACTGGTTCCAATTGGCTCTGGACACTAAGTTTCCCAGCTGTCCTTCTAAGGATAATTGGGCAATTAGCCTTTGTCTCTCACACTAATTACCAGCTCATCCTACCTGGCTGATTCTCAAAGAAACCCAGACAACTACAAGCAGAGAAAACAGGAAAATACAGCCTTTCATGAACATCAGATACTCACATACCATTTAACAAGCTACCCTCTCCCAACCTATTTGTAGTGAAGGCACAGGCCTGAGCACTTGACCAGAGGGGTTTGCTGGGCAGTCAACAATGACTGCCTAATTAGATGTGACTTTCTGCCATATGAAAATACTAGTAGCTCCTGATCCTGCTCCAAGTCTGGGCAGGAGAAGGGTCAGGTGGCAATGCTTGTGAGTGTGTGTTTAGCGGCAGTGATTTAAGAGTATTAGAATATGAATCTGACAACAGGAAATACAATAGAGGGGTGGAAAAAGCAGAGTACATTATATTTCTCCGTGGATGCATATGTGCATCATTCCCAGTGAAGTTGAGAAAAGCTGCGATTATGGCTGAGGAGATGGAAAAAAAAAAAAAGGAAAAAAAGATGTTGGTTTTTTCTCCTTGATTTCCTGTACTCACCCACTGAAGACACAATTTGGGAATCTTTATAAGCTGGTGAGAACAACAACAAAAAAAAAATCTGCCAGAAGAGCAGGTCTTTCATTAAGGTTTCTGACTTTTCCCCTCTTAATTCTTCATTCCCAGAAAATGTTGACTCTATATGAGTGTTTTACTTAGTATCACTTGCTTTTAAAATACAGTGCCTGTAGCTCAACAGCATAGATAGTCTCTGGAATATCACAATAAAACTTAGTTAATATCACAGAGATGTTCATGGGGACATTGTTCACAGCAGGTACAAAGAAATATTAATAAATAGGTTGGCTAACCTTTGTTTGTTCTTCAGAAAAATGGAGTTCCTTCATGCTTTTCTTCCCATGTTAACTATATGGAGCTTTTATTGTATGTCTGCCTGCATTCCACAAACACCATGAAAAGTCTATTCAGCTTAAATTTTTCTAATCTTCCAGAACCAAGGGACTTTTTATTTGCTCTTCTTTTTTTTAAGGCTGCACTTTAGATCTTCAAAATGCTCCACTACACAACAGTGGTTCAATAGCATCATAAACCCCTGCAGTGTAAGGTTTCTTGCATGCTTCAACAAGTAGGACAGAGGAGAGGAACTCTCATGGAGAGTACTGCAGAATTCATCAAGTGGCTACAGACAGAGTTCAGCAACCCTTGCACTCCTTGAGGAATGCACTGCAGAAGCTGATGAGCTTTTCTATAAATTTTATAGACTGCTGAGGTGAGAGTGGAGAGAAGGGGTCAGCTTTTCTAATGCTCTTCATGCTGTTTTGCCACTGAGATTGCATTCAATTACTTGGTTTTCTCATTGTGAGCCAGTGGGCTGAAACATGGGTGAGGTCATGGTTTGTAATAGTATATGGATCAATGCTTGCCATTTAGAAACTAGGCAAATTGGGTTAAAAGACACTACAAAGTATGTGTCTGAGGAAAACATGGCATATTTGCTGTTTTCCCTCTAATATCACTACAGTTGATGGGTTTTTTTGGTCAGTTTTTGGGTTTTTTTGGAAGCAATGCAATAGAAATGGAGCTGAATAATACACATAATACTTCTGTTTAGCATGAATACAATTAATGTACCTATGATATTGGATAACGGAGCTGTATAACTTTAATAACAGAACTTCTTTCAGTTGACATAAAAGACTGCATGCAAACCTCTCTGGGCTTTGTTTTGCTAGTTAAGTTTAGCCTTTACTTATTCGGAGAGATGTTCAGATCTGAGTTGTCATTTTATACCCAAATAGCATTGCCATGTCTGTCAGTCCATTGGGATTAGTACATGTGGAGCTTATAGGTCTCCAGAAACAGAATGAGGTTTCATGTTGGTAGGCATATTTTTCAGGTGTGGATCCTCTGTATCCAAGAGCTTGGATGTTGTCACTGAGTTTGCAATATCCCATAGCTGTTGGAATCATTGTTGGAGTTGAGTCCTCCAGACTGTGCTTGCAGTTTTATTGTTATTGGTATGAATTCCAAAGCAATGGACTATTTTCTGCATGAGACACACAGATTAAAACAAAATTAAGCGAACACTGTACGTGTTTCTTTGCCTAAGTTTTAATACAGTTTCTGCATACTCTGATAAGAACTGAAATTATGTTTTCTACACTAATTGGATAGTTTATCAATCCCATGGCTTACTTTCTTAACTTTTAAGACTTTCTGGCTCAACTCACATCTTTAACTTTCTTTGTGATTGTATCTACATTAATGTATATTTTCTTCTCTTACCCTCCCACTGAACTGTATTGTCTTTTCTTTCCTTTTCATCCCCAAAACGTGCCATGTTGCCTTCCATGACTAATGTTATTCTTTCCTGCTCTGAATTTCTTCTTCCTATATATGGTAACTTCCATTATTTCCAATCCACTTAATGGAGACAAATAATAGAAGAACTATTCTGTAGGGCTACCCTAAACATAACAAACAGTGATTTTGCAACACTAGGGTCTAGATCTCTATCAGAAAATCTGATTTTTTATTTATGTGGCAACATTAAAGTAAAATAAAAGAACACAACTCTCTTACATATTAATTTTATTATGAGAATAGGAGAGGACAAGAATAGAATAGAATAGAATAGAATAGAATAGAATAGAATAGAATAGAATAGAATAGAATAGAATAGAATAGCCTGAGTTGTAAAGGACCCAAGATCATCCCTCCTTATTCCTGGAAGTCAATAGATACCTTTTATCTCTTATATTCAACCTTATATGAATGTTACAAGCTGTATTTGCTATAGTATTCTTGATGCCTCAGCCTTCCTGTTTTACATATTAAAAAAGGCTTCAGTATTTTCACAGTAGCTGTGATTCTGTATATTTCCCTTTTTAATCCCCTTTCATGTTTTGGCATATCTTCTTAAAGATCACATACAACATTAAAGAAAATGGTGTACTGTGCATTTATACCAGAGCAGTGTGATATTTTCTATTTTTCTTTTCCTTTTTTAATAACTTCTCATAATCTATTTGTCATTTTGATTGCCATGCAACACTGAGCTGATGTTCTCAAAGATCTGAAAGCAGCATAATAACTGAGAACACAAAGATCTACTTAGAATACATTTATTCAAGTGCACTTCTTAACAATGCTTTTTGTCTGCTCATTTTGCCACTCACCAACATGAGAGAATCTTCAGTCCACTTTAGACTTGAATATCCTAAATAATAAAAATTAAAATCCTTTGCAAGAGACATGTTCACTTCTTCCAAGTAATTTGTCAGCATATTGAACTGAGCAGGCTCTTGTGCAGATTCCTCAAACCCCCATAGGTAGTAGCTGGCACACTGTTGCATTCTTTTTGTTTCCCTTATGAGAAGGGAGCTACATGTGAAGTTCAAAATCTGTGATAGAAAGCCTTGCTTATTATTCACATAAACTTATAATTTACTGCTGTAAATATAATTCAGAGACACTGTTAGTAACACGGACCTGCAGGGAAATGAGAAAATTAGAACAGTACATTTGCAAATTTCAATATTGCATGTTGTGAATATCACATGCGTACCATGTGATTATTGTATACCTCTAAGATTCTCTGTTACAATAAGCAAATATAAAATGTTGTCCTGATTTGTGGAAAACTGGCTGTTAATCTCTCCAACATTTCAATTACATTGAAATTTCTGCCAGTTTAATTATTTTAATCACTTATTTCCTGGTCAGGCTTACTAAAGTAAGACCAGAATCAACCATTTTGTTAGTTGGTATGACTGTCTATATAACAGCTCATGTCTAAATGGTGCTCCCAAAATATGGTGACAGAGATGGATAATTTATTCATAATTATTTATGCAATTGTATCTAGCCTCTGGAGCTTCTCAGAGAGCTTCGCCAATGGGTGATTTTTTATAAGTTTTATTTTGCTTTAATCAGTGGCAATACAGTGAAAACCCAGCATTGTCTCAATCAAAATAGCATTACCCTCAAAATTAGCTAGTTTACTTCTGGAGCATTCAGTAAGTGCAAAGATCTGTGTTTTGGATGCTGTCCAAGGTGAGGTGGTTATATATCAATACCCATTATATTTTGTGAAAAATTTCAATACCCTTAGGGTATACCTGGAGTATTGTGTTCACTTCTGATCTCCTCAGTATAAGAAAGACAAGTTGCTATGGGAAAAGGCCTAGCAAAGGGTCACAAAGGTGATTAGGGGACTGGAGCATCTCTCTTGCAAAGAGAGACTGCTGGAGCTGGTCCTGTTTAGTCTAAAGAAGAAAAGAGTGAAAGAGGATCTCATCAATACATATAAATATCTCAAAGGTGGGTGTCAAGAGGATGGTGCCAGGCTCTCTTTGGCATTGCCCAGTGGCAGAACGAGGCCAAAAACTAAAACACAAGTTTCACCTCAACGTGAGCAAGAATTTCTTTATGTTGAGGGTGGCAGAGCACTGAACAGGCTGCCCTGGGGGCTCATGGAGTCTCCCTCTGGAGACATTCAAAACCCACCCAGACGCATGTTGCCCTGGTTTTTCACTGCATGCCTTGTTCGCGTTAGCAGTGAAGGACTTTCTCATAAGTTGTAAGATAAACAATGCCCATGTTTTTGTAACGAATCTTTTCTAGGCTGTACTTTTAGAATTGTTTTGCATTCCTTCTCCGGAGGAGGAAGAAGGTGATGGACTGAATTTATATCCTATCAATTTGGAGAGGCTTAACCTTTCATCCAGTTGTTGATTGTCTGTACATATGTATATAAGTGTGAAAATAAACGAGGGGCCAAGCTTTTTGCCGTTGGCCCGAGACCTTGGCGTGTGTGTGAAACCTGCGTCCGTGCCTGATTGTTAGTGTCGATCCGCGACATACGCATTCCTATGTAATCTGCTATAGGTGACCCTGCCTTTACAGGGGTTTGGACTGGGTGATCTCCAGGAGTCCCTTCCAACCCTTATGTTTCTGTGATTGATTCTAGGATTCTGAATTCAAAAGCTAGATTCAACATGCCTCACGATTTTTAAGCAAAGCGCATCAGCTGCTCTGAAGTTTGTCTTCCTTTTAGTTGTTTGAAACAAATCATTAAGTTCAACCAATATTCATAACGGTCTGAACTTAAAAACACTTTTTAAGGTAATATGTTGTTTAGTTACATAAATTATTCTAATGCCTCTTTCAGAGTTTATATGTGCACTGGAGAAACATACTTCCTTAGCAATTTATGTGTAAAAGCATTCTTTTCAAATTACAAAATTGCACAGGATGACAGTCACTCAGATTTCCTTCATTTCATCTACCAAACTGGTCAAAATCAAGACCTATGCCACTGGAACCAGTGAAGCTAGATTAGATTGCTATGATATCTTGTTACATGAAAAAAAGAGTGAAATCTTCCTTTTCATACTGACTCAAATTTGGGTTTAGATTAAAGTATTGCAACCCCATTAGTCATAATGGGATGGCACACGGGGTACTTATAGCAGAAATTTATCCATATCAATCAATGATCTATTAAGGATAAATACGTTAAAAATGCTGATAGCTTTTTAAAGCCTTCCCATTAGAAACACAGTAACGGGTGGCACTCTTTACCTCTTTCAAAATTAAATTTTTATCGCTTTTTATGTTTACAGCAGTACATTATATCCTTGCAAACATGAATCCCTTTACCTTATAGCTGTGCAGCACCAGCCTTCTCTGGTGAGCGTGGTTTCGGCAGCATGCCAAACTACAGTATTCTGTGACTGTTCTAGATGGGAGAAAAAGTGTGCAAATCATGTATTTCCCTTTTTCAAAACAGTTGAGAAAGGTGAATGGAAGTTATCTGAAAACCTGAAGCAAAGATCTCTAAAAATAACGCATCAAAGTTTGCTTTATGCTGCTTCCTTTTCTCTGACGTGTTTTTATCATCCTTTTGTTGGTTCAGAACAAAATGTGGTGTTTCCTTCAGGGTACTCTGATTACAGGAAAAATCAAGCATGAAAAAGACTGTTACAATCTTCTAAAAATCATGTTAAACTGAGGGGTCACTTAGATCATAACCCATTATCTCTTGGCACTTGAACTTTCTCATCCGGAAATGGCATCTTGGCAGCAATGTATATTATTAAGATGATAAAGACTGAAACTAAAAACAATAGTCTTTGATTTCTGATTTTGACATTTTCGACTATTTTTAAGAGCTTAAGAGAAAAATTACCTGAAATGCTGGTAGGACTATGGACAGATATTTCAAATGGGGAGGAAAAAAGGTAATATAAAAATGAAGTGGGAAGAAAAATTACATGCTGAACAAGAGAAGGCATTTACGGGCCAAGAAACACATCTCGTATAATAGAAAATGCAAAGGTAATAGTCTTTCTAATCTGAAGAGCTACAAGAGCTGAAAGGATTAGAACTCCCCAGACTACTAAATATCTGAGAAAAATGTCATAAAAAATGCAGTTTTGAAACATGACAGAAACAAAAATTACTAAATGCTATATTTTCTCAGATTTTTTTCACAGAAAGTGTTTCTTATAATGGGCCATTTACTGTGTTGATTATTCACTATGGTCCTAAATTCGAGATTAATTTATGGAATATTCTCAGCTCAGGTAGGAAATTATTCTTATAAATTGTTCTTTGGACAACAAGAACCAATTTCAGAGATCTTCCTCCTAATTAAAATTTTGGAATTTTGTAGGCCACATCATTAATCCACATTCAAAATTTCAATTACTTTTATTTGGAATTCTGCGTTCTGTGACAGCAATAGCCTGGCATTGCCATGTTGTTAGTGACTAAGAGTTTGTCATACAGATAATATTGTATAGACTTAGGTTTAAATTGAATACTGCTCTTATCAAGTTTACATGATCAGACTATGATTATTTATACTTGGTTTCTATATTTCAGGTGAATATTGTAAATGTTGTAAATTTTGTTCAGGAAAGGGATTAGAGAGCAGTACAACAATTATGGTCCATATTCAGTAATACAACAAGCTGTTGATGACCTTCCCCCCTCATGTTCTTTCACACTCTTTGGGCTTTGGAATGTGGAAGAGAAATTATTTATGTTAGGTATGTTTTTCCTAAATTTGACCGGCTTAACTATTTAAAATACGGGGTTTGCACAGGTTTTACAGAGGCTTAGCAATTTACAGCTATAGTGCTTATTTATATGTGATAGATGATAATACACATAAGGAATGAATATTCATCTTTAGCTGTTGATTAATTAAGATTATTGAGGTGAACAGGTATCTTGAAACCTCCACTGCATTTGTTGTTTATATTCGAAGATATCAAAGGTTATAAAGATTGCTTAGCTGGGTCATTTTGCAGCATTCAGCTTTCCTTCAATTCCACAGCTGTGACATTTTGTCTGAGGGACAGCCACATGAGAAAACTGCCTAGATGTATGCGATGTGATACAGTATAAGATCATATCACCACATTTTATTATTCTTGGGAAAAACACTTTTGTTTATCATAAAAGTAGCTGTTCTATTCACACCTCTTTGGCAGAGGCTTCTGTCAATCTAGAATTCAACTCTTTCACTGATTGACTACACAGATTTTGAAAAACATGAAAAACTGAAAACAAAATTAGCACTTTTCTTAGTATGGTATTTTTCTGTGTGCCTTGTTGAGCAAACATTTTCTTCTTTTCCCAAGAAAAAAAGAACAGAAGCTGTCTTCCCCAGTTGGCTCACATCCAAGAGCTGAAAGGATTGTTCTTAAATATTAAAAGTCATGGCAAGATAGACTAAGGGAATAATGTTGTAAATGTACAACAACAACAAAAAAACAAAAAAAAACCCAAAAAAACAACAACAAAAAAAAACCTCATGAAGAATTCAATGTGAAGACTTGGGACAAAGTAGCATGGGAGGGAAGCAAGGCAGATGAGTTCCAGAAAGGGAGAAGGAGGGAAAAGTGTGTAGGTAAACAGAAGTGAGGAAACTGAAAACTAGCCAGAGGTAAGAGGGAGATTAGGAGGAGAAAAAATGCAAATAAAAATTATGTTGAACAGATTTGAGGAACAATATTGCAGGAAGCCGAAGATAGATTGTAATTTGTTGTCATAATCAAGATCAGGTACTACCATGCAAGACATCTGTTACTAACAAAAAAACTGATTGAATGTCCAAGCCCAGAGGGTGGTGATCAGTGGCACAGAGCTAAAAACTAGTGATGTACCCCAGGGCAGGGGTCAAGGACACGGCAGAGTGAACCTGCAGCAAGTTTGATATGACACCAAACTGTGAAGAGTGACTGATGCACCAGAGGGTCATGCAGCCATCCCAAGGGACCTTGACAGGCTGGAGAAAGGGGCCAGAATAAACCACATAAAGGGGGAAATGCAGAGTCCTGCACCTGGAGAGAAGCAACTCCAGGCACCAGAACATGCTGAGGGCTATCCAGCTGGAAAGGAGCTTGGCAAAAAAAGGCCCTGGGGATCCTGGTGAACACTGAGTTGAGCTTGCACCAGCAATGTGCCCTTGTTACAAAGAAGGCTGATGGACCTTGGGCTGCAGTAGACAATGTACTGCAGCAGGTGATCCTTTACATCTCCTCAGCTGGTGTCCGGTGCTGGATGCCCCAGTACAAGAGAAATGTGAACATACAGGAGAAATTCCAGCAAAGGGTCACAAAAATGATTAAGGGACTGCACCTCTCTCCTATGAGGAAAGGCTGAGAGAGCTGGAGAAGCCTGGAGAAGAGAAGGCCTGTCAGGGGGCTCTCATCAATACCTGAAGGAGGATGCAAAGACGACGGAGACAGGCTCTTTTCAGTGGTGTCCTGTGGCAGGACTAGAGACAATGGGCACATGCTGAAATGCAGGAGGTTCCCTTTGAACATCATGAAATGCTTTTCTTTACTGTGAAGGTGACTGAGCACGGGCACAGGCCACCCAGAGAAGTGATAAAAACTCCCACCTTGGAGATGTTCAAGAGCCATCTGGACACAATCCAGGCAAACTGACTATAGGTTGCTTGGAATGTTTGTTGCAGTATTTGGTGTTGCTTAGCTGCTGCAGCTTTCCCTGGGAGCGCAGCGGGGGGCTTCTTGGGACAAGGCAGGGATTCTCTGCCCTCCTGCAGTCCATCTTGGATGCCCCGCACCGCTGCTCCAGCTGCCAGCCTGCAACTTCAGTGATGGCAAAGGAGGTGAGAAGGCTCTCCTCATGGCACTGCAAAGGTCTTTATTCCATGCTGCCTCCCCAAAGCCTGGGGCCAGCACACGGGCTGGCCCCCAAAGGCAGAGGAGAGGAGCTGTTGGCAGGCTGCTCCCAGGGGCAGAGAGAGAAGGTGAGAGGGAGAGACATGACCTGGAGCCTCAGTTTACCTGGGTCCCAGGGAGGCGGGGAGAGCACATGGGCAAATGGTTTCAGGGCACAGGGGTGGTACATGGGCGGAGTTGGGATACAGGAACCAATAGGGAGAACTTGAGGAGTGGCCAGGACTAGGGGTAGGGGAAGGAGGGAGACTCCATGGAGAGGGCTGGAAGCGATCAGTAAGGGGGGTACAGTGCCACAAATGTTGGATCCCATGACTTCCAGGGCTGCCTTTCAAACTCAGCCATGATGAGATTTTGTGAATTTAGCTTCTTCTGAAGAGAAAGAAATGATGAATGAATATCAAAGAAACTTAGGTAGGACGCAACATTTCTGTGCTGGATAATTTTTCTTAATCCAATGTAAAAACCAGTACATTGGTTGAGGATAGAAAGGAAAGCTGGAGACAGTATCTGATAATTTCTATTATTGCATTGTCCTTTTTAGGTCTTAAAATGAAGGAACAGCATTTCAATCAAAGTATAATACCTTGGCTTCCAGTTACACTTCACTTTTTTTTTTTTTTTTAAGGAATGATGGCTCCACATTTAAAATAGGCCTGCACACGTAATTTTCATTGGAAATCATAATGGTAGTGGACTTCACTGCTAAGGTTTTCACCCTAAGCCATACGTCCCAGTTTTCTGACTGAAGCAGAATTGCACTGTACAGAAAATATTAAATGAACTGGTATTTCCTTTCTTACCAAATTCACAGGCCTCTGCTTTCACTTAAAAAAAAACCACATATCTTATTAATA
Source organism: Oreocharis arfaki (assembly GCA_013398015.1). Lineage (NCBI taxonomy): Eukaryota > Metazoa > Chordata > Aves > Passeriformes > Paramythiidae > Oreocharis > Oreocharis arfaki. Next base: position 57,238 of record VZRR01001434.1, on the reverse strand, counting down.
TTTTATATGTATAGCATCTTACTGCATTCAAATTTGTCCAAGACTTTGAACTAGTCTGCAAGGCTATATTTCCCAGTGTACATTTGCATTTTACAAGTGGACACTAATAAAGGCAAAATACGCACATATAATTCTCAAATCATCTTATAATGCTTACTGTTTGGTGCATTAAAATGATAAATGTGGATAGAGTATGGAAACATCTTCTCTATTTATTGAAATTGTAAGTACTGAGAGGAAGTTATTGTGCTGGAAACAGGGGCATAGGATTTGAAAACTCTTTCATAAGCCTTATGCAGTTTTTCCCCCCAAGATGTTTTCTTTGTAACACTGATTTAACATACAGAGTTGTGAAGTTTGTCTGTTATAATAAACCAAAATAGCCCGCTTTGTGTATGTGCCACACCTCAGTGTCCTAGCACCATATTTGGCATACATTATTTGTAATCTAGTAATTCTGTGAAACACAGAATGGATGAGAAAATGCAGAAATCTTGATTCCTGAAAGATGTCTGTGGTGGAGATAGATGAGCACGACAAACTGTTACTTGTGTTACAGAATCACTGAATGGTTGGAGTTGAAAGGGACTTTTGGAGATCATATAGTCTGACCCCCTTGCCCTCTCACCCCATTATAGTGGCTCCGCTATAATTATTAAGTAAATTTGCCACTTTAAGCTTTTATTTTCGGTCAGCTGTTGTATGACACATAAAGATCAATGGATCTGATGGATCACCACGCAAAGTTGATAAAGAAATAGATGACCAAGAGGAATAAACTAACTTTCATTAATAGGGATATATAAATCAATAAAATCACTGAAAGATACAGTAAGACATTTTACTCTCAGCCTACTTCCAAATTATTTTCTTATCTTGCACAATGTGATTAGGAAAAAAAACATTTTCTACACAAAATAGAAGAAAAATTATACCAGTTTCACTGGCATTTCAGAAAAGCCTCTTAGAAAGAATAAGAATATAGCAGCACATATAATTAGAACTCCTGAGCAGAATGACTTCATACTAATTTGAAAAATAAATAGCTGTTTATTTCTATGCTACTGTTACAGCTGCTTTAAACAATTTTGCGATAATGGATTATTAATTGCATTGATCTTGCATGTCAGTTGACACAAGGGAAATATTTGCATTTCTAAACAGTTTGTGTACAAAAGTGGCTACACAAAACTGACTTCTTTAAAACTGGAAATACCAGTTGCCTAATGCACATAAGAAAATAGAGAACTACAGACAGGCATATCATTAATAACATCTAGACTGCCGTTCAGCTTTGGAAATATAAAACAAAAACCTCTTCTCACTTTGGAGGAAAGTTTTTTTTTACTATGTTAACTTTAAGTATTTCTTTCACCCAAGAGACTGCTCCATTAACCTATTGTTTTGATTTTGGAGCAAACTGAACCACAAAAGAAAATGAGATTCTATTTCATGTTCTCACAGGGCACTGATTGCTTCTTCAATAATCCACCATTTGTATCCAAAGTCCTACCTAATAAAACAAAAAAAAATATATTCAAAGATGTTGAGTCTTTCCATGTATTCTGTATTTCAAACTTGAAAGAGACTTATTTATTATTAACAAAACTTTTTGGAGTGTCAGGGAGGAAAAAGAAAAGCTTGATAAAAGGCAGGATATATTAGCACGAGTGGCAAGTTTTGCCAAAAAATATAAGCCACTTATAGCTAAGATTTGAGAGATTTTAATGAGAAGCATTAGGTGACTTTAATATAAATGCCACTATCATTTAGTTGCTAGAAGGAGAGCTGAAGCAATAATAAATTGTCAGAATTCATTTGAGTCTGAAAACTAATTTCAAGTAGAACTTGTCTGAATTTCTTTTGGGATCACTTTCCATGAACAGTTAATCTTATGTAGTCAAAGCATTTGAATGTAGCACCTAGTTCTTCTCTCATTTACTTCAGTTTTCAGCCTTGTGATTTACCTAGCTCATGCAAAATCCTCCTAGGTTAATACAGGAGCAGTAGAAAAGAGAAAGAGAATCAAATTCCAAACTGAAACCATGTGTACAGAAGTTAAGCATTAACACATACAATTTGTGAACTTTTTTTTTTAATATTATGTAAACTAACATTATTGGGATATTTCCAAACAATTCTCCCAATAAGGTGAATAGGAATTTCTTTTTGCCATTATTGCTTATTACTGTCTGCATTTTGCAGACAGTAGAAGAGTAGAAGTTCGACTGAAGGACTTAGCATGACTCTTTCTCATTTTAACAGACCCTCTAATTTTTGTGTTCCCCAAGTGTTACATGTACAAATGTCATCTGATTGCTCATCACTGGACATCTCTGTGGCCTCCCACACTGCTTCTGCAGTAAGCAAAGCTTAACTTCTTAATACTCCACTGTCATTCCTTATATACAAATATTCCTTTTGGTGGGTGTGGTGAGTGGATAAGACGATATTTTTTAGCTTATCAGGTCTATTTCACATTGCCTAACCTAAAATGTAAGAGAAAAAAAAGGTCTGTACTCGAAAATCCTGTAGACTGAAAGGAATCACAGTGTCAGCTATGCAACTACAAAAAACCACCAAGACCACAGACATCATATAATACCATCATCACTAAATCTGATGGCTCTTTAATTACCTCTGAAATTTCATTTATGAGAGAGGAATTTTTCGTTACTTCATGAGGAAGGCATCCACAGAAAATACTTGCACAGCCCTCCGTGAACTTACACAACTGTATAGCTCCGTAAACAGTTTCAGTGATAGAAAGCTATTATTTAGGGTAAGAGAGCCTGCTGAATGACACTCACACTGAGGCTCCACAGTGATTTGGCACTCAAGAAAGCAATAATAGGTAGATAAGCCAAGAATGTAAAGGAAAGCAATATAAGCTATGATGCAGCTTCCATGCAACAATAATTAAGTTGTGGTATGAAACTAACTTTAAAGAAAGAAAAGCCATTTTTCCTAGTCCACAAGACCTTCAGAAAATGTCTGAGAGGGAGAATAATGCTAGTGATGAGTTCAAAGCAGAGTCAGTGCATAAAGTGTGTGTAAACAACGTTAGGCATGCACACAATTAATTTTCCTTAAGAAAGACGTGTAACAGAAAGCGCAAGTACGGTGCTTATGCAGAAAATCTATCTTTGTGAACTATGTCCCACAAGGAACATAGACAAGGTCCATAATGATGAGGAAACTTCCCAGCAGTAGGGTTTTAGTTCTCATGTGTAAGCAGGACCTTGCAGTACTGATATTATGCTCCAAACCATATGCAAGGTGCACCAGTACTGACATGGTATCTGATATCTCCACTAGGGTAAGAAGCTATATTGGTTTGCCTTGCCCTATGTCATGATCTACTATCTGATAAAAAACTTCACATATTTTAGAAAAAAGTTCTCACCAGGAAGAAAATAACTTTGTAATACTATTTGGTTGCTTTCTGCTGAGGATATTTATAGGGGAAAGCACTGTATAGACAAACACTTCAGAACTCACTGTGAAGCTGTAAGACAAGCAAAGAACTAAGTTTTATTCTGAGGCTGACACACATGGAGATCTCAAGTGTGAAAATAAATAATTTCCTAAGTTGTTTCACAGCCTGGGAAAACTAAGGCTTCAAAAGCATGAAGCTCAAAATTTCAGCCTAAGATCTGCAGAACTAAACAAAGCAATCTACAACCACTGATAGCAGTTTATCTTCAATATGGTTTGACAGTTACTGTCACAAGTTTAAATTTGTGTTAGGAGGTGTTTGGCAGAGGACTTTTCATGTCCTGTGTAGGATCCACCACACAGCAGATGCACTGGCATGATACCCAAAACAGGGGTTTGAAAGATGACTAAAGACAGAAATACGCACATGCAAGATATAGTTGCTTCATCAGACTGAAATGTGATTAACACACCAAAATGATCAAGCATTATCTTATCTTCCTTAACACGGTTCCCATGCACTGGACCACCACCACCAAATCTTCCTGCAGTTGTAGGTGTGTCTTCTTATCTTGAGCATATACAGATTGAAACAAACAAATGATTATTCAATATTAGTGCACCACCAAATATCAGACCCACAGTTAGCAAGCATTCTGGTGTCCAGGCATATTGTCTCATCTCAGCCTGAAAGTGTTAGGCAATCACAATGTGCCAGAGCAATCTCAAGCCACAAACAGCTCATGTCATCAGCTTTCCTTTAAGGACATCAATGTGTATAAAACTGCAACTTTCATCCATCTACATAAATCTGATGACTTCTTGTCTTTTCAGAGAAACCCAAGCTTCAATTGTTTCGAGGGAGCTGATCTTCTCAAAACATGGTGCTCCATTGGACATATAAATAGCCATATCCTGACATGTTCAAAAAGTTTCAGTTTATTTCATCTGCATTTTACCATTGCTTTATCTCTGTCACTTCAAGGCATTACTCTCCAGTTTGCTGCAGGTTCACAGAGATGTGAGTAAGACACTCTAAGAGTGGTAAGAACAAGTACAGGTGGGTTCTGGTTTGTTCTGCTGTAGTTCTCATAAATGGTGTCTGTCTGACTGATGTGCTTGCCAGGAATCATCTCCATATTTTGGGTCAGGAAAGCTTGTTAGAGGCAATAGAGCACATCCTTGGAAGCTTCACTCTTCAGAAAAAGTGGTTATTTGGTGCAGTGAAAGAAAAATGGTGACAGACATCCTAAGGCAAAGATATCTTCTGAGCTCTACATATGGCTTTCCAATGCACATGCACAGGCCTAGTCATAGGGAGCCTCTTCCTCCCCTGAGACAGCACACTGTAAATTACTCAGCAGGAATCCAGTGGAACTGAATCACCATTCAGCCAGTGCCTTTTGGCCTTGCATTTGCACTGACAGCTCCATTCCATTCAGTCACAAGCAGTCATGAGATGAAACCATTCCTAGAACTGAGTTCTAAACACATTTGTGCATTGTTCTTACTTTTAAATTCTAGATCTCAATTCAGCTCTTCAAAAATAGGATATATGTGTTAATACAATCTTGAGTAAAAGTTTCCACTTGAGGCATATAAGAATTCTGTCTTGCCCTGCTCCAGGAAGAGTTTCACTCCATCAAACTGAAGTGGCAAGAACTAACAACATATTTCACCAGAACTGCGAAAGAAATTTTTATTTAAACACTAAAAATGTTACTTCCACCTCTGTATCTGTCTCAGTTCTTTCATTTTTAGTATTTGGAACTCAAGCCAAGACTATCGAAGCAGTCTTCTCTAGCACTGAGGAGTGGACAGTTTAGTATTGAAATCAATATTTTAAAAATGGAGGGAAAAGGAAAGTTGCCTTTGGATAATCACAAAACACAATATTAGCAGCAGCTGCCCGAAACAGAAATGGTTTATTCCTTACTAACTATTATGCTTTACTGGGTAAAATAGTTGCTACACAAAACCATATCCAGTGGCAGAAGCAGGGTTCCAGGTCCAAATGCTTCTATATATCAACTAAATTCTGTTAATTGCTGGAATGTAAATGGAGAAGATGACATGAATTACAGTCTAACAGGGGTATTGAATCCTTAAATGAACTGTGCACTCACATTTTTAATGCAGAAATCTGAAACCAGGCATAATAAAAATAATTAAAATGAGGTTTTGAATACATTAATCTAGATGAGAAGTGCTTTAAAGAACAAGCGAAGCAGAAAAACAGACAGAATGTATATGGCATTTACTTGTAGATATCCTTTGCTGCTGATATTATCAGTTACCATTAGTAAAATGTGGAAAATTAGAAGGAAAAAAAAAAAGCTTTAACATATTTTTATTACATTGAAATTCAGGGAAAAAAATAGAACTACTGCCTTGTAATGACCAGTGATAACTGCATTCTGTCACAGGCTAAGCCATTCCTTAGAGAAACAGGTGAGGGAAGAAACAAAAGGACCAAATGATGACAGGGGTACTGGCAAACCATTAGGCTTTCTGGATTCTAACTACAAGGTGGATACCTACAAGAGACTGCAAGGAAAATGTAAAATACCAGTATGATCTTCAGATCAGAGAAAGGAATAATTAGGGCTTTCTTTGTTCAGAAGCTCTCGTGTGAAGAGACATCCTCTCGATCACTACTGTCTGCAGCACTGAAACCTCATACAGCCAGACAGGAAACAGAAGTGATGACATCATTCAAGACCAGAAAGATTGTCTAATGAGCCGAGAATCATTGCTGAACAGTGCTAGGGTGGCTGGATTTCAGGTTTAGACTTAAACGCCTACCATAAAAAAATTGTCCGTTTAGTCATTCGGACATCCATTAGATTCAGGCCTACTACTTTTCTGTAGTCTGAGTCTGTATTTTAATTTCAAAGCAGTTTAGTTCTTTGCTGTCTCAGTGAAGAATCTGTTGAAAAGCAATGTTGTAGCAAAAGAACACACTATACAGTGCTTTGAAGAAGCCTGCGTGTATGTATCTATGTACGTGTTTGTCTATCCTAAATTTGCCCTCCCCAGAAGACACTGTCACATGCAAAATTCCCCTTCTAAATTCATACATTTCATCTTTCATTTTGTGTCTATGAATAGCTTAACCCTCAACTGCTCTTAGTTTCTGATCTTAGAATAGCTGGTAGCTAAATTATGAGAAAATCAGGATGTCGATATATGTATTTCTTAGGAGCATTCAAGCCAGACACATGATTTCTAATTTAAGGCCATCATGCTCCTAAAATAGAAACCTCCTCAAGCTCTGCCAGATCTGAATAAGTAAATTGTTCAATTCACTTATTTCTAGGCTGACCTGAGTGAGTCAGATATTTTAAGAATGTCAAGGAAGAAACAAAAGCTAAGAATATTCTAAAATCCTCTATCATACTACAGCACTGTATTTCATGTTTCTCTAATTTCAAATCAGATCTTTATTAAATATGAATTAAACTTACAATCATTTATTCTGTTTATAGACAAATATCTATCTAAACATAATCATATGTCCAGCAGAGAAGTTGGCCTCGCTATGAGGTGAGTTTTGAAAAGAGGACGGGAGTCAGGAGAGTCAGGATATCTGCTCTCACGCTGATAATGTGGGACAAAAAGCTGGGGACTGAAGAGAAATTAAGTCAGGGAAACAGAAGGGGATGGGAGCTAAAAGCACTGGTCTGAAGTATTAATCAGATGGGAAAGAAGTGGGGTAGCTACTGCTCCTAGAAGTATCTAGAGTGAGACTGATGCTCCCTGTATATCATGGGACCAACATAGAAAAGTTGGGGTTTTTTTAATATATTTTACTGGAACACATTTGTGTATTATTTTAGAAGCAGCAGTGTTAAAAGAGTATAGAAAAACCAAGAGAGGTTATTTTAAAATAAAGATGTAATCTCTCCTGCTCAACCAGCTGGAAAAAAAGCAGATAAAAGATTTGACGCACAGGGGGTTTTGTAAAAGGTCTGCAAGTCCAAAAGATATCTGCTTTTCCTCTCTATATCAGCTGTCTTAATAAAAGATGCTACCTTTCTCTACAAACTTTATTTTTATGGTGCTTTTACCTCAACATCCTTGAATATGTATGTTTGAGAATTTCTTGTAAAAATGTCAGTTCTACACAACACATCTTAAACAGCAGTATATCAATATGCCTGTTATAAGGAATATACCCAAAGATTTCTTTTTTTTTTTAAGTAGACATAACTGAGTTACAGGTCTTCAAAATCTCTTTTTTTTTTTTTTTTCCTGAGGTCTAATATTATTTGAGGTCTATAACTTCATTCCTGATTTGCGTAGGTGGTACTTTTTTTAAATCAAGGTATATCAGAAATTTTCAGAGTGCGTATCAAAGTACGACTCTTTAGCTCACTGTGTTATCACCAGTTGTGTACGTTATCCTTTGATATCCCAAACTAAAACAGGTTCTGAAGCAATGCTGGGCAGAGGGAAGGAAGGTTCCATATTGATTGTAAACAACTCAGTCAGCTTAATAACTAAGCTTCCAGGTTGATACTTACGCATGCATTTGACAAAGTGTTAAAGCAGAGAACCACCTAGTTTCGTTCAAGCATTAACACAGTTAATACTGATTTGTTTTTCTCAATTATAATTTGAATTGTATTGTAGCAAATGAACATTTTAAGCATTTTCTAGTTTTCAGGCTGTATGTCTCTCCAGCTAAGCTAGACATTTGTTTGCACATTGAAACATTTAGTTGAAAGATATGCTGAAGTCTTCTGAATTGTTACTGCAAATTTACTGTTTTCAAAAGGAGCTGAAACCTAGAAATGCCAGTGGAAACCTTTTGGTACTTCTACTCTGGCAATTACTGCCATAAGCAAAGACAGATACATTTGTTTCTGCCTTCAGCTGCTGCTTGGAAATCTGTTTCTGTTTTTACTCACGTATTTATAGATCTTTAGCTAAGTCGTTACTCTGAGTTTCCATAGTGATAACTGAAATATGTATTAACACCAAACCTCAAGGCATATTTATGGTTGGCAATGCTTCATAAATTACTTTTTTCAAGAGCAGCTTCTCAAAACATATTTGCTCAGTTCAGTTCCTCACTTGATTTGTGATAGATACTTTTGATATAGCTGTATTTATCTAGGAGAGAGATATTTTTCCCTCTGCAAGATTCAGTGTGTTGATATTGCTTCTCTTTTTTATCTATACTATCAAATGGTCTGAAGAGATGAAGCTTCTGAATTCAGAATGTTATCTTTAAAATAAAATCACATTTTAAAATTTGCCTTGCTTTCAATTAAACTTTCCTTAAATGAAGCACCATTAATGGACAGTATAAAACATCAGAGATAATTTATCTATATTCATAATCATGAGTTTTTGAACAAAGAATCTATTTGTCTGGTTGCCATCAGATTAGGAAAGAATCACCCATTCATATAATCTTGCTAATCAGAGAAGCTGAGCTGCAGCTCATCAGGTATACCCAAAACATCCCTTTCTGCAAAAAAAATTCTGGGCCAGAATTTTCCCAAACATTCTGCTCATTTTTCCCAATATATTTATCTAAATAAAATATTATTTAGATAAATAATATGTATTATTCTGCTCTGGGATGCCTTGATGCCATGGAAAAAAAGAGAAAACATCAAATCCAAAATATTTTCTTACTAGATTATTCCAAAAAAAGGAAGGGCTTGGGTTTTTTGTTTGTTGTGTTTTGGGGTTTTTCAGTAGATGTTTGAAAATCTAATACACTGACAGTCAAAGAGAGTGTTTTCAGGAAATTTCTGAATGAATGACTAAACAAATTTCCTCTTCATTTCTGGTAATTGCTTCTATGAAGACAGCTGAATTAGAGGTTATTGGATGAAAATCTTTCACTGTTTATTTCAAACATACTCAGGCCTGGCTTCTGTTCTGTACTAAGGAGAGCTGTCAAGAATACAAATCCAAGGTGAAAATAATCACCAAAACAGGCCTAGAAAGGGACTTGAGCCTGAATTAATGAAACCACCTATGTGGTCCCTATTCTACTCTGCTTGCAAATAGGAATGTGCTTTAATCTCTTATTTGCCTCCTGGGTCTGCTGGTCATTTAAAGAAGGAAGTGCTTACATTCAACAAATTACATTTTTATTCAGCTGGTTTGGAAGTCTGATGCAGTATAGAGCAGTCTCTCATTAACTGCAGGTGTCTGTTGTGTGCCATAATCCTGTCCTCCCTTCTTATCCTCTGCAGTCATCGCCCATGTGCTCACATGGCAACAACTACAAGCATAAAACATCCTTCTCCAACTAGTATTGTGTCAGACCCATATCTCCAGGTTCCAACTGCTGGGCATCCTTTTTCATTTTCCTTACCTTAAGTGGCATTTTGTATTAGCTTAGCTTTTCATGGCTCTTAGCAGTTCAAGCAGTTGGGTTCCAAACTGTGTTTTTCTCTGTGTAACAATGAAGACTCCTATGAAAGGAGAGTGCCCTCTGCTGTCATTCTTTGGATCTTGTGCCGTTCTGGTCTCCAGTCATCCCAGCTGAGTCTGAGGGAGAAAATGTGTGACTCCCTCTCTTATTCTGTTCCATCGTGCTAGCTCTTAGGCCCCCAAAGCGCAGAGGCTTTAGCTGCAGAGCTGATTTGAGCTCCAGCTGTTTCCTTTGATCCTTGGCTATGTGATGCTGCAGACATGCCTCTGCCCAGACTGCACCATGCTGATCCTGACCCTGACCCGTCGTGAATTGGATGAAGCTGAGCCCAAGACTCTTCACTGTGTTTTCGCAATTGAGTCATAGCCAGAAGAAGCTGAGCTAGAGGTTGCTAGCAGCTTATTGCGTCTGCATGAGGCAATGACTCCTATGTCCCTCTCCTAGGTCAGCAGCAGGCAGGAATATGGGATAGCTGCAATTCTCTAGAGATTGAAGGAGCTGCCTCTGCTGAGCTGGTCGTGTTCTGTGCCTGGTGTGTGCACTGAGGGTCATTGACCTGCCTTAAGGACACAAAGACAAGTGCAGTGCACCCTCAGAGTCACCTTTGTAATTTATGCTGAAGAAAAATGTGTGCTGTCTAACAAATATTAGCACTATCTCAGTGCTTTTCAACCATAATTGTTTGAGGTTTCACAAAATAGGGTATAAATGAGATTACTGAGTGAAGCATGTTGCATAAGTTTGCATTTAATCATGATTTACTTCAGTCCAACCCACTCTCTGTGTCACTGTAGAGATTAATTTTTAGTACTGAAAATATGGACTTAAATGTACTCACACAGAAGCAATTGCTAAGGGGTAATGTGGCATTAGCAATTCTCTGGAAACTGCCTGTTTGTAAACTTCTGCTTTCAATGAAAAAAATGAGTTAGCTTGTTATTTTCTCATTAAGGAGTAAGCTACTTGAACTTATTTTCTGATTGCCATAGGAATGCACATTTATAGCTACCAGCCTGCAGTAACATGTCTAGTAACTTCCTACCGTGTCTTCAGTCTTCATAAATATTTTGATCTTCAAAACACCTGCTCCACTATTATCTAATAATATGGGGACCTCTTTCTTGAAAGAAAAGATGGATTATCTCACTCTAAATATAAAGCTCTCCAGAGCTTTGTCTTTCACTGTGCTCGCTCAGAAGCAGAGGGCACAAAATGTACTGGCATTCTGAAAATAGGAGTTCTCTTTATGGCTAGGTGCAGACAGAGTATTATAATAGCATACTATGAAATGCTGTGCACAAAATCAAGGGTGTGCTCGATGTGCCTGGGATGCAGTTAACTTTCTTCATATAGTACTGCCTTTTGGATTTGCAGCTAAAACAGTGTTAATAACACACCAGCGTCAGCTTTTGCCCAGTAGTCCTTTGCACAGTGTCAAGACTTTCTCTGGTACTCATTCTGCCACACCAGGGAGAAGGCTGGAGGTGGTCACAACAGGGAGAGGGACACAGCCAGGCCAGATTACCCACACTGATCAAAGGAGTATTCAACACTATATAACATCATGTGCAGCCATAAGAAATAATGATCTAATCTTTCCTATGTAGCCATTGCTTGAAAATTGGTTGATCTTCTTCTACAAGGTGATGAGTAACAGTTTTGCATCACCTGTTTTGGGTATTATCTACATGTTTTCTGGTGGGCTGGTTTTTGGCTTTTTTTTTTCTCTTTCCTTCAAATATTAGGGTTTGACTGAAACCACAAGTTTCTCTGCTTTTGCTTTTCTGAATTTCTACCCTAACCCATTGGGAGGGGTGATAACAAGTGTTTGAGTGGGTGTCTCATTGCTGTCTGGGCTCAGCCAACCACAAAGGGACAATTGCTATTGTCTTTGAAACTAACAGAAACACTTTTACTTCTTTTCCTATAGATTGTGCCAGGAAGGCAAAGCCAGAATATGGACAACTCATCACCATCTCCCTTTTTTGCTAAGAGTGGACAGATCACAAAGATTTAGAAAAATCATTCCGTCTCCCTACAATGATTTTGCCTCATTTAATTTTTTTTTTTTTTTCCCAAAAGTTTCATGTCTCCAGACACAGGAACAAGCCTGACTGGAAATCTGAATATTCACCCATGCCTTGCACCAAAAATTTTGCATTCATGTTTAAAAAGGAGAAATTGCCACTGGATAGCCATTTAATTTTTAATCCTTGTTTCACACTGTCTTCCTAGCCAGCAGGTTCACTACTTTCAGGCTACCTAGCCCCGGTCAGAGCATGAAAAAATAAGATCTCCAGCATTTCTAAGGCATGTCTCTGAAAATAACATAAAAGATGTTATTTTCTCTTGAAAATAAGTCTGTTGGTTTTTTTTTTTCAAACAAAGAAAGTTTGGCAAAAATGCTTTATTGTGTATATGCTTTGCTAAACTAAAAAAGAGACCACTGATGCAAATGGAAGGAAGAAAATGTTGAAAGGGTATGTGGAATGGAATGGAATGGAATGGAATGGAATGGAATGGAATGGAACCAATGACCAGCAACCACAGATCCCTTTCTGCGGGGTTGCTGTCCGGTCGTTCCTGTCCTCATTTATACTCGAGCGTAGATTTACTCTGTCCTAGGTGAGGAATCCCTCTCTTCTTAAATTTAATCCCACTAATCATTGCTCTATTCTATCTAGATCCCTCTGCAAAACCTCCTGTCCCACAAAGGAGTCAACAAACAACACCTCTCAGTGTGGTATCAAGAGCAAACTTGCTCATGGTGCATTCACCTGCTGCATCCAGAGCATTGATAAATGTATGGAACAGAGCTGGCCCTAGGACAGAACCCTGAGGACCACCATTGGTGACCAGACACCAGCCAGATGTGGCCCCATTCACTACTACCCCTTGAGCCCTGACCTTCAGCCAGTCTTCACCCAGTGCAGTGTTCATCTCACAGCTGGACAACTTGTCCAGAAGGATGCTGTGAGGCACAGCATCAAAAGCCTTCTAAAATCCAGAAAACTGTATCTACTGCCTTAATGTCATCCACAAGGCTACTGACCATGACATAGAAGGATATCAAATTAGTTAAGCAGGACTTTCCTTTTGTGACCCAAGGGCAAGTATGCCTAATGATTGCACTATTCTTTAAATATTTTTCAATAGTACCCAGTATGATCTTCATAATTTTTCCAGCAACTGGGGGTAGACCAACANGGGGGGCAGGGGGGAGGAGGGTGTGTGTGACAACATGAAGGGTTACTCTTGAACAACAAGGAATTTTCACAACGTATGTATATGAAAGTGTGATTTATTAAAGTAGCAGTTTGCTTATTTAAATCCAAAGGAAGTAGCAATTCCCAAATATAGGTCAGAACAAAGTGCTGCAGAGATGTAAACAGTCATTCCTTTGTGCCTGCCTCACCCCTGGATAAAATGTTCTATTATTATCTTTTTATTCAGGGTATCAGGAATAACCATTATCTATTATTAAAATAACATTCACCAAGCCATAACCAGAGGCGTAATCTATATTATTTTTTTTTGACAAACAAGTGGCAAATATATGTCCAATTGATGACAGAAGTCCCAGAAGCAATTTCTTTTCATGATATTTCAACACAGTAACCTGGGATGATGGAGAGTTTTATAATTAATGTCAGTTATGCTGGACATATTCTGATAAGAAATGATGGGCTTGCCATTTACAAACATCAAATTTTACGAGCTGGAAATGAAATGCAGTCAAAACAGGCCAGCAGACCAAAAAGTGATATAAGCTGTAATTTCGTGATGGTCTATCTTCTGCTGGCAAAGCAAAAACTGAACCCAGAGGAGCTGAATAATGCTGTGGGATTGGTTAGGAAAAGGCAAAAACACTGCAGCAATTGTCAGTGGGTTTAGAGTTATACATTCCTTGTTTGGAAAACAAAAAATAAAGTTTTCGCTTTCATCTTTCTGTTGTAGCTGGAGGATATTTTCACCAAATTTCCCCAACAGAAAATTTCACAGAATTTCTGCAGAAAAATTATGTAAAAGGAATGTAAAACAGAGGATGCTCTATCAACCTCTTTACAGTGAACAGAAGAAAAGTCATGACAAAGGTATTTAGGTATTCTCAGCACTAGGTTTTATAGGGTTTTTTGTATTTACTATAAAGTAACAGTTTCCTGTTCCACGTTGTTCAGTGTAACTAATGAAAAGACAGTTTCTTCCATTCAGAGAGAGAGAGAAAAAGAAAAAAAAAAAAAAAAGCAATATGATATCTCACATCTCTGTAGTGTTTAATGAAAATAAAACGTAAAAGAAAAATTCAGGAATGTTATTAAGAATTATGACATCACCAAAAAAAGTGATGCATATAAACATGTACCTTGATGTTTGCAACCTAAATGTCATGAAATGAAGTATTTTCGTTTCAACTGAAGTGCAACATTAAAAATGTCTTTCTCCAAGGTCAATACATTTTGAATCTGTCATCGGAGTTGTTATGAAGATGAATGTTTTCGCCTTACAAGAAAATTCACAGAGATAGAAATAACATTGCAAAAAAAGGTGAGCAAAAAGGGGCCAGATCTTCTCACTAAGTGCTCTTTTCAGCACTACTGCTCTGCTGCCTTTGAGTGCTACTTGTAATTTGAAATTCAGAGGCTTCTAGAAAGGTGTTAAAGCCATCCTCGTTGCTTTGAAATTAGTTATTTAGTTCCTGGTCCCTGCAGAAATATAGAATGATCTCTGAACACGGGTTTTGCCATAGTCCTTCATTTTTCCTCCACTTTTAAAGAAATTCAGTGTTGATGAAAACACTACAAAATGGAATAGATAAGCTGGCATTCCAAAAGTAGATTCAAAAGTAAGTTTTCTAAATATACTTATGCTTGCAATTTGGGAATCCTCGTCTTATTCCTAACAACCCGATATAATTAATTTCTTCCCGTCTATGCTTTGAAACCAAAGTATCACACGCCTTGAATTCTCTTACTCAAACAGACCATATGTTTTAGGCACATTACATATCTTGGGCAAATGGTCTACTTTTCTGCTATGTAAAGCGTAGTACTACAAACCCAGATTTTAAAGGACATTATCAGTAATTCATAAGAGTAAATGCATAAAATAAAATAAACCAAAATAAAATACAATAAAATAAATTCTGCCATGCAAAAAGAGCTATTTTTCCTAAGAACATAAGATCATTTAGATATTCTGCAGTCAATAGGGTTAGAGCTGGGAATTATCAAGGCTTTTTTGAAATCTGAAGCAATTGGCACTGAAAGAGAGGATATCAGGAAATACCTAGAAAATTATGTGTCGTATCCTGGTAATCTACTGAGCCATATGCTAGCATAATGTGGTGAGTTGATCTTGGCTGAGTGTCAGGTGCCCCCCCAAGCCACTCTGTCAGTCTCCTCCACAGCTGGAGAGGGGATGAAAAAATATAATGAAAACCTCGTGGGTTGAGATAAGGGTATGGAGAAATTTCTCAGCAGTTACAGTTGTGGGCAAAACAGGCTCCACTTGGGGACATCTACTTTATTACCAGTTGAATCAGATGAGGGAAATGAGAAATGAAACCAGATCTCAATGACAACTTCCCCCCAAACCCACCCTTCTTCCTGGCTGCAACTTTACTCCTGATTCCTTCTACCTCCTCCCCTCCAGAAGCTCTGGGGTGTGGGGAGTCGGGGCTGCAGTCAGTTCATCACACATTGTCTCTGCTGTTCCTTCATCCCCAGGGATGGATTCCTTACACTCTTTCCCTGCTTCAGCCTGGATTCTCTCCATGAACTTTTCAGATTTGAGCCCTTCCCATGGGCTGCAGTTCTTCATTAAGTGCTCCAGAGTCTTTCAGGAACAGACTGCTCCAGTGTGGGTCCTCACAGGGCCACAGGGCCTGCCAGGAGCCTGCTCCAGCACAGTCTTCCCATGTGGTCACAGTCTCCTTCAGGAATTCACCTGCTCTGGAGTGGGGTATCCTGCAGAGACTGCAGGTGGACCTCTGCTCTGATGTTGATCTCCATGAGCTTCAGAGGCACAGCTGTTTCACCATGGTCTGGCTGCACCACCGGCTTCAGGAGAATCTCAGTTCCAGCATCTGGAGCACATCCTCTCCCTCCTTCTTCACTGGCCATGTTCTTTTCCCCCTTCTTAAGTCTGTTTTCCCAGGGGCACTACCACCACTGCTGCTGGACTCAGCCTTGGCCAGTGGCGGATCCGTCTCGGAGCTGGCTGGCATTGGCCCTGCAGGACATGGGTGAAGTTGCTGGAAGATCCTCACTGTTGTGCCCCCACTAGCAAAACCTGGCCACACAAACCTGATAGATATAACAATGAAGAATGGGAAAATTATAGCCTATAAACAATTTTTTATTATGAATATAGGTTTCCATTATGTTCAAGAATTATTTGGACAAAAGCTAAATATTATGATTTTTTTATTTTTTGAAATTGTTTCAGCAATAGAATCAAATACAATTTACTGAGCATGTGCTAAACTTCTGGAACTTGTTGCAAAAGGCAGCTGTGGAGACAGGCAGCTCAGCTTGTCCAAGAAAAGTTGAGGAAAATTCATAGGCAACAGGTTCTTATGTGCACAATAACAATCTACGCGAGCATATATATAGTCTCTGACATCCTCAACAAGGCTTGGAAAGTACTGGCAGAATGAAGTAACTCTACTCTTGAAGCGTTGTAGAGCCACTTTCAGAAACAAAATTGATCTGACCCAGTAAAGCACTTTTTTTTTTTTATGGTCAACAAACTCTGCACATGCTGCTTGCAAATTTTTTTGTATATTAGATCCATTTAGGAAAGTAATGATTCTGGATTAATATGCTCCTAAAAGCACAACTAGCTTTTAAGACAGTGGAACAACCATTTCAAATATAATTCTGAAAGACACAAAATGAATGTAGCCAAATGTCTTTGTAGAAGTTTAAAAATAAAAAACAAAAAATGAAAAGCTATAATAAATTACAGTTAAAGACTTATAATATTAATTAATGTGAACATTTACTCAATATATTAAGAAGCAAAGTGAATATTCCTCAAAAATCTGACAGCAAAGCATAATTGTGCTGAATGGATAGAAGGAATTTCCAAGCACTGTGTCCTCCTTCTTAGAAAATTCCTGCTTTGCCTGGAGTCTTTCAGATCCATTTTTCTTCTAACCCAAGAAATATTCCACTGTCCCACCTTGTGATATTTGGATTACTTGCCTGCCTTAACAGCCCAAACTGCAGTTTCACCATCTATGAAATATAATTTTATTTTGATAAGGCAAACATTCTTCTACCATATGGCAAATAAACATGACTTTTATCTCTTAGAATTTTATTTACCTGCTTTACTTTCTGGACTTGTTTATGACTGAGATCTTCTTCATTCTGGTCAAGTTCTTATAAACATTACTGGTCTTTCAAAGTTAGTCTTCAGTTTGGGTCATTTTTCTCATGGTCATGCATTTCTTTAAAAATATCTGCAGCACAACTGGACTGCACAAGGAGACTCATGACAAAACATGCCATTAATACATAATTACATTCATAGGCAAAGGAGTGCTCATTATAGAAGAGTTAAACACAGAAAGTTCTCTTAAAAGTGTAGATGACAGCCATCACACCTAGGTTATCCTTTATTAGTGATATATATTCTTTTCTTCACTTCCTGGGGAGAAAAACTGTGACTTGTCTACGTAAACATATTCGAAGTGTCATGCTAAATCAGTGCATTTAGATTTGTTTCAATAACCTATGTGGTTATTACTAGGCTGTGGCATTCACTTCATCTATCTTTTCTTACATTTAGATACTTAGGGTATAGATATTTCATCACGTACAGCTGGATTTATTAGATCAGATATGGATGTATACATCAAGGAAGTGATTTAGCCCCCTTTTAGAGTCAGAGGAGACAAGCAGAAACTTCAAAGATTTGCTCATTCCATCATTACTTCCTAGGGGAAGCAGGTAAAATGAATCCCATCCTTAATTTTAGACTTTTGCATCAGACTTAGAAACACTAAATTCCCTAACCAGAGTGTAGCATCTCAGTGCAATTGAGTCTTGCCCTGGGTTTATATCCAGGTAGAGATTTTATTGTTTGTTTGAATTTTAATTGAATTCTAAAAATAGGTCCAAGGAGGATGATCTGGAGCCTCTTACAACTAGTTCTACAACTAGCATTTCATCTATATATACCAACAGGGAGGAATTTGCTTTCAACCACTGCTAGAAACTTAAAAAGCATTTTTTTTTTTACACAAAAGTGGAACACAGCTGAATAACTGGGGTTTTTTTTCATAACTGCTGCAACATATTTCTGTCCTATCCTGTATTCTGAAACACTGTCAGAGTGGAGAAATGGATAATTCAGAAGCATGTTGAGAGTATACTTCTGAAGATATTAGTTGGCTTAAAAAATTGACGAGTACACAATACGAAAAACACAAATCCAGGAAAGAAGGACCTTACTTCTCCTGGGATTTGTTTCCTTGTGAAATATGCAATGAAAGGTACTTGCAAACCCTGCAGCTGTGCTAAGATCCTGAGCATTTATTGAGATTGTTACTACAAGCTAGAGAAGACTAAACCAGAAAAGGGTAGTTTCATGCAGCCCAGTAAATATGGTACTGTTTTTGCTAACAAAAGGCTGAAGGCGTTTTTCTGGCTCTGTGAGGCCTCAGGACTGGGTCTTGTCAGGCTTGCTTACTCCAGCAAGCCTATCTTCAGCTTGCCTGGAGCTTGCTTGTTTTATCTCTACATCAGTTTTGTAGTGACAAGGTGGCTGCCACCCAATTATTTTTAGATTTCCTTAGCTTTGTGCAATTGGAACATGAAAAGCCTATTATTGCAATAATTTTGATACATTTCTGGAAGTGATAGAGAGTGTTAACATGTGGTTACTCTATATAGAACGAACTGCGGATGACCCTGGAATCCAGATGTGGCATAGAGGAGTACAAGGGTGAAACGCAAGCAAAGGCCCAGAAAGTATGAACATGAGCACAAGAGCTGTAATCAAATCACCAATGAACAGTTACTGAATATTACACTCATGCATCCTTGGGAGCTAGGTAGGTACCTAAAACCAGTTTTAGGTGTGACAAATAAAACGAAGAACAAGTACTTGTACTTTATATGTAATGGGTACCACCTGTAATACATTTGGATACAACATGGAATTGGAGAACAATGAAGAAACATCAAGGTATAAACCATGTTAGAGCATGTATTAAAAATAGCCATGAGTGGATGCCAGTGTGAAGAGAAAGTAACTATAACCATCATACTCCTCTCAGCAAGGAGAAGGAAGGAGTCCCTCACTTCTAAAACTATACTTCTTCACCTGAGGGATCAGGAAAACTGATGACATTTTTAACCCTCTAATCCAGACCAAAGCCATCAACTTAAGACTCAGAGAAAGGGTAAGAATATGAAAAAGTTTTGACATATGTTGTATTTTGTTGTTAGACTTTTTGGTACTCCATAGATGATTTAGACTATGATTTTAATGTCATTGTTGCTGAACTGATAATGACTATCTGTTGGACAGTTATTATGCTGTAAAATATTTCAATTAAACTCATGTTGAATTCTGTGTTTCCCATACAAAGTCTGTTTCTTTAGCCCACATACGTCACATGAGACATCATTGCAGAGCCATCCCATTACTCCGTTCAAAAGTGGTAGCAAATTGTGGGGCTTTGCTCTGGGTGAATCTTCCTGATGAAATTGAGGGGGTATCATTGACTCAGTATTTCATAGGGCAATCTATGCAACTTTGCATTGGATAGACAAGCTTTACATTGTCACCACAGCAGAACCTCACTCAGGAAATTCATTTCCTGACACTGAGTTCAGTATCATTTTGTCTTGGTATGCTGCTGACCTTTTAGTCATAGTTTGGCTTTTACCAGGGCCTCCTGTGTGAAGTATAATCAGGACTAGATAGCTATGACCAAGCATACCAACATGAATGATTTCCTGATATTATTCCCTTAGCAAGGTTTTTTAACCATCAATTGATGCCATGAGAAAAGTATTTTGGACTTTAGAGAAGACATAGGGCTCAGTTAATAGCCACTTTAACATGTTTTTTTCAATGTTTCCTGTCACTTGCAATATTTAATAATTATGTGTATAAGCAGAGAATTAAATAATAGCGAAGTTGTGGCATTTTCACAGTTGGCTGTATCACCATTGACATTACTAGACTACAATGTCCTACTCTGGAGTAACATCTTAGATGCAAGTAATTTTTTAGCCATTATTTTGAATAATAATTAGTCTTTTGCTTTGGTAATTTTTTTTCCCATACCGTATGTTTATCCCTATTTATTTCCATGTTGCAAGTTACTTTCTACTAAGTCATTTGTTATGCTGGTCTTCCTTTTATCATTTATTTAATGAAAGTGTTTTGTAATAAACTAATTTAGTGGTAAATATTTGGCTTGAAAACAATATCATTGCTTTCTTGCTTTGAATAACTAGAAAATATTTGGGGGGAAAGGTTATACATTACAGCTTCAATTTAAGGAAACAAAACAGTTATCTGCGATGCATAATGACTGAGAAAGGAAAACGATACAAAAATAGGCTTTCAACTTCGTGAAATTGAACTGAGGCATTTAAAAAGAGATATTGCCAGAAAAACATGGTATGCTATGAGAGGCATTATCAAAGAAAACAAAGGTACTAAATTTTTCTTTTTCTTTTTCCTTTCCTTTCCTTTCCTGAACTTTCCTTTCCTTTCCTGAACTTTCCTTTCCTGAACTTTCCTGAACTTTCCTTTCCTTTCCTGAACTTTCCTTTCCTGAACTTTCCTTTCCTGAACTTTCCTTTCCATTCCTGAACTTTCCTGAACTTTCCTGAACTTTCCTTTCCTTTCCTGAACTTTCCTTTCCTGAACTTTCCTTTCCTTTCCTTTCCTTTCCTTTCCTTTCCTTTCCTTTCCTGAACTTTCCTGAACTTTCCTGAACTTTCCTTTCCTTTTTTCTCTTTCCTCAAAGCAAAAAGTAACACTGAAGCACTGCACCTGCCATGGTGTTTGGCCACAGAAATTGCTGCTTGAAGCATTTTGGGGTGGCACCCTGGAGCTCTGGAGAGCTGAAACTGGTGCTGATACTAAAAATGTATCAATGAAGCTCTGATACATAGCGCATCTTAAAAGCTGAAGCCATGAGCTTCTGAACAAAAGGAATAACCTTTCTTTACCTTGAAAATAAACTCATTAGCATGATTAAAACTTTGTGAGGATGAGTAATATAGAGGCATTTCTTCTCCCAAGGCAGCCTATCAGTGACATATCTCCTGTCTATAGTGCCACAAGGACAGTTACATTTGCTTAGTTAAGGAAGTTTGTGGAGGTTTAGCAGCCTACAAACAAACATAAATTGACAGCTAGGATGGAATTACCTTTTTGCGGGGATAGGAGTGTAGCAACTGCGGTCAGGATCAGGAATCTCAAAATGCCACTTCAGAGTCAGACCCTCACACAAAAGGGTGAATCGACTGCTAGAAACAATCCAATAAGCTTCTGTTTTCAGGCAAGACCTCACTAGGGACCAAAGGTCTGCTCTTGTTCTTTAGTCCGACCTCAGCTGGTCTGTGATTTTTCTTTATTACTTTTCCCTCAAAGTCTAACATGACTCTCAAGTACATTTCACAGGCTGAGTGCATGGCAGCTCATTAACCCTGGATCAATCACTCTTCCCCAACCCATTTTGGCCTTTGCCAATCCCCATGATATCCACAGTCAAATGTTCGGTGATTTTTTCGAGAATTACACTGTGCTTAGAGAATAAAAGCACTCAAAAAATCAGTCTTTAGTTGGATTCAATGCAGGTGCTATTTAGGGGACAATGCATCTCCTTGGAAAATAATCAGTCACAGTTACATTGTAGACAATAGAGAACAGCAGTAGAAATTTCTGAAATGAGATCTGCTATCCTAGTACAGATGTTTTTTAGCAGATCAGATGAATCAAACGTTAGCAGCACTTTCAAAAGATGCCTCCATATGTGCCTTGCAAAAGACAGCTCCATATGTGAATATCCACCATCAGAGGAATGCCATCTGCAAGGACTTCTCTGCAAAGATTTCTCCTCACAACTACAGAGCTGTGAGGAGATCACCTACAAAGGTGATCAGCTCAGATTTGGTGCTTAAAATTTAAATGTTTTGATTTGGGCAAATGAAGCTCATTGAACTAGCTTCCAGAAAGTGAGTCAGACGTGTGAGTCCTCCGTACTGAAAAGTAAAAAAATAATCCAAGGTTC
Organism: Oreocharis arfaki; assembly: GCA_013398015.1. Classification (NCBI taxonomy): domain Eukaryota; kingdom Metazoa; phylum Chordata; class Aves; order Passeriformes; family Paramythiidae; genus Oreocharis; species Oreocharis arfaki. Next base: position 35,132 of record VZRR01001434.1, on the reverse strand, counting down.
AAATCAGGTACTAACTGGGACACAGAATTTCACATAGGGAGCTCATATGGTGGAGGTACATACATAACTGCAAAATGTCTGCCTTCACTGCATCAAATATCTCTTTTCTGGTTAATCACAGGAACAGAAGTTTGGGATCATGAGACTTACTGCCAAGTTTTTTTTGAGATGTACTGTTAGTTGACACGCTTGCAGCCATGTGTGGGTAATAATAATATTGTAGAAGTTTTCACCTGCCGGTCAGTGTGCCGCATTTCATTTGCTTCTATAAAATCTTGAATTATATCCACATTTCTTTCCATTGTTCTGTTACTTTATTAAGTGATATTCATTTCTACTATTTATTTCTAAAAAATTTCTATTTATTACTAAATAACTACCATCTAAAATTTCATGGCCTTCAGCAGCAAGAATAATCAATACTTAACTGATTTTGATTATTGAGCAATACCAATCATATTACTGAATACAGTAGTAGTGACAGTGATTACTGAGTGAAGAATACTACAAATGTAGCCTGTAGAGCACTAGAGTAATTCTTACTGCAGAAGCATTTAAAATTGCCATTTTTTTTCTAGTGTTTCAAACCCATTCTGACACACTTCTTATTCAAAGAATCCATTTATCTGTAACATAATTTCAAAATATTCTAGTATATTAACAGCTTCACTCACTGTTCGCCTTGATTTTCTAGATCTACCTAGAGTGAATGAGTTATGAAGAATTGAAAAGTTACAGCAATGAAAATAAAGATTAAAAATCTTCCAAACAAGAAACTGAGGAGACTACAAAGGAAAATAATGTGTTGGTCATGGTCTCACGCAAAAAAAATTGGCTTGCAAAACACAAGATGCAGCATCCTACTACCAGGTAACATCTATTTCAGCAAGAGCAGCTTGGACATAACCTGGACAGAGTTATGCAGTGAAGCATAGTCCACAGAGCTAGTGCTGACTCGCTGACTTTGGTACTGTTGGCATGGTGACTGTCTTTCCAGCAACATAGGTAAAGTCTGCTGTCATCTTTATTTTTTCCTGCTTTTGTTTCATGACCTTTTCTTGAAGACACATTTCCTGAAGAAAGATTTTTTTTTTTATTTTTTAGGGATATATACCTTAGCTCAGTTGATGTACTCCGCATTTACCTTGATAAGAGCTTGTTTCCCTCAGAGTGGGTGACAGAAAGAACTGCACATGCTCTGGGTTTAGTATCCTCTCCTTACCTTGTTTTGCAAGGTCGTTCAGGACCCACACAAATCCAAGAATTATTATGCTGCTTGGTTTTACACATTGGAGTCAAGTTTTGATCTTTGCTGCAGTCAAAATGAGGCCTCATGTCATACCTACTCCTGGCTGGGTCACACAAGGAAAGCTTTTTTCTCTAAGAACTGCAGCTATACTGCCTGTCTCTTTCTCCCTGCAGCCTCATATGCGGATCCCAATGGACTCACCAGTCCATAGAGGAATTATTTAGAAGTCATTTAAAAGAAGCTGTGATAAGGGGAGAAAGGAGGAGCCTGTACAAGAGCAGTATTTACAAACAGGAGAGCTCAGTAGTGATACATAATGGGGTAACATAATGTTAACTGAAAAAAATCAGGTACAACTGTTTATGAAAAGATGAGATAACCTGTTTCAGGAAGCTTGTTGATATATTACTGTAGAAGATCTCCTGTGGATGGAATAAAGAGGTTAAAATAATCTTCAGATGATACCTACCTCTCCTTCTGCTAAAGAAAGAAGCTGTACTGGCCACTGTGGGATTTAGAGATATCCATATTTCTGATTGTTATTTCACAACTGTAAGCATTTCAGCTCTTTGTGTTCAGCAATATGTATCTTATAACTCTAGTCCTACTGAAGACAAAGTGTAATTACCTCCACCTATCTAATCAAAGTTATTTATGAAACCCTACAAATAGTGTATCTTATCTGATTACACCTGTCCAATAAAATTCTCCTAAAAGCACTTCAGCTACATGGTGATATAAAATGGGTCTGTGTTTGACCTGTGTTTAGACTTGTGTCATAACCAGTTTTCTGACATATGCTCAAAGGTATTAGGTAACAGTGGTTTGCATGTCCCAGGCAGAGCTGTCTGAAAGGGGTCATGTCCACAGCCCTGTAAAGAAAGTGGGACTAGACCAGCTGGGAGGGTAAGATGCTGTGCACATCATGTAATCTGTTTTCTTACATTTTGAAATTCAGCTTCTTCAGAAAACTGTTTCACTGAGTCTGTCTTCGTTATCTAATGGAATGGTATGAAAAAAAAAAAAAAGGAATATTTTGCTTCAGTTACCTCAAGTAATCGTATTCCAAAGCTGTTTGATCTCATTCTTCCAGTTACATTTAAAGCTCACATTTGGTTGCAAGGGTTTTGTGCTTTATCCACTATGAGTTATGAAAAGGTAATCCAAACGGGATAAAACAAAAAAGACCAAGGCAGGATTCCTACTTCAGAGAATCTGAAGCTGTTGACTACAGCTCCAGACATTAGCACAATTTGTTTCCAGGAGTTCTGAGCTCAATGAGGCAAATTTCAGTGAGTCTTTGCCCAGGAGTGAAGACAGAGATGTTTCTCCCTGCCGCTGTCAGTGAGGCTGAGGTGTTTCCATTCTTCTGTATCCTATCTGATATTTCTGACTGAAGTGGCAGGGTAAGGCTAATTAAGTCAGCAAGACTGCATTAATCTCCTGTTTCCTAATTGCCATTTTAACAATCCATGTCTGGCAATTGAGTCTCCAACCAAGATGCAAGACATACAGGCAGTTAAATAAAGGACATTTCTTCCAGACACATAATTATGATCTTACATGTATCTGTGACATTGTATTAAATGTTAGAATATAAAGGTGGTGAGGATCAGAAGAGGCCCCTGCTTCAAAGTACCTTTCAAAGATTCCAGTTTATTATGAATATTTTCAAATCAAATTCCAAATTGGCTTAGTTGTCTTGCCAGAGGGTTCATCTTTGTTTGAATACAAAGCCCCAAATATTTTAATACCATTGAACACACACACACAAAATAAAATTACATGTCATTATAGTTTTGTTTTATTCCATTTGTTTCTTGAGATGTAGAAGAATTCAGATTCTGTAATTGAATAGTATAGAATGCAATTATGTTTCAAGAAAGCTAGTATCCTTAGTACTAAGACCCAAGTTCTAATAAATTTACCTTCATTCAAATACAAAAAATCTTAAATTCACTGCATTCAGTATCAATTGTGATTCCTCCAAAGTTCAAAATCATCAATAAATCAAAAATATCAATGCCATATCTTTATCAGAGGTACTGATATGGGCCACTCCTTTGAATTCCAAAATGGCATACATTAACATTCTAGTTTTGAAATAATTTTAAACTTTGTTTGAATAAGTTTCTCTAATGTATTCAGCGGTATGGCAAATGCAGCTACTGATACACTTTTACAGAGAGAATGTAAAATTAAGTCATCTGCTCACCACGTGCAGGAAGATTAAAGCTGTGAGAGAATTCAAAATAGAGGGATTTACAGATGGAAGGAGACTTTGTGTTCTTCCTCCAAATGGTTTTATTTTCATGTTTTTACTTCTGCTTTTATTTTCTTGAAAAAAAAATATAATTGAGGCCAGTCCTTAATTGAAATTAATTTTCAAAGCCTATACATCAAATAAGCATGCCTAGAATGCCCAGAATGGTGTATTTAGTCACTGTGATGTAGGGACGGAAACACTGTTCTCCATCTTATTTTGTGTCCTTAAAAGGTCTGTGTGCAGCCCTTCAAGCTGCAATCCTAAGTGAACAGAATTTTCTGTGTTTCCTTATCCATTATAGTTCCTAAGAGTGATGTTCGTCAGGATTGTAGTGCCACTGTCAAGGAACCCAAATTCTATAGATTCTCCTGTTTCAAAATGACTCTGTGGACTGAGGAAGTGTCTCCAAGATAACTGAAAACAAATTAACACCAAGACATGCTTGATAAACAAAAGCACATTTCACGATCCAAGTAAATTCCAAAACGCAACGCTCTCTTTTATATATATGAAAATATTGAAAATGCACAAAACCAAAAAAAAATCTCAAAAGGTAACAGCTGCCAGCTACTCTGGACAATTTAAGGAAAATTTAGAAAGAAGTGGATACTGGATCATTCACCAAAAAAGTGAGATTGAATTCATCTCAATCTAGCAAATGTGTTCTCTAGGTTTTCCAGGAGAAAATAATATCCTGAAACAGAAAAAGAAAAATGACCGCCAGTCCATACTGTGCTTTGTAAATTATTATTTCAAAAGGAAGGAAAAACTAAAACCACAAGCACATGGAACGTAGAAGTTATTTCATTTACTCTTTCTGCTGAGACCAAATTTCACAGAACCTCATGTTAAAAAAAATGGCTCATTTGTTACTTTGAATCCTAATTGTGGAGTCTGCTAAGGATCTTTGTTGTTAATTGTTCACTCAGTTCTGTTTGGTACAATAACCCACAGGATCTGGAAAACAGCAATAAATTATCAAGACCAGCCCCCAGATTGTCCCATTTTTATGGCACAAAGTCTTCATATGGGAAAGGGAGTAGAAAAAATTATATTCTTTCAGGGAACAAAGCCCAAAACTTTGAATCTTACATGTATAACAGGGAAAGTAACAAGTAGTTTCATGGTGGTTTAGTAAATAATAATAAAGGCCCATTCCCCCAAAAAGTGGGAGGCACTCCTTCCTCACTGGTGAGTGCATCCTTTTAAAGCAGACCAAATGCCCAGGGTAGCACAGCAGACAGAAGACACAAGCCACAGAAGAGATGAGGTCACAAAACATTTTCCAGGTGACACCCTTCTGCTTTAAAAGGGGTGATTCCTCTGCAGGAGCTCCCCAAATCACACTGACTTCCCTGGTCTTTCCCTCTCTTGCTTCCTCCCCAGCACAAAGAGCGGCACGAGCTTTATGCTTTGAAGTAATGAATGAACCTGAAGGATGCTCTGCCAAGCCATGCAAAATTAATTAGGTCAAGGACTCGGGTGGCTGCAGGGTGACTGTTGCACTGACATTTTTAAGCAGCCTGTCTGTAGCAAAGCAGCCCTATCGTGCCATCCAAAAGATCAGCATTATGGGACATGTTCATCAAATCACTGAACATAATCATATTTCCTTTTATAACTGTCATGGCTTCTTTCCTACATGCTCACTCCCCTCTCTTTTTCTTCTGCATTGTATTTATTATTATTATTTTGCCTACAAGAAATGGAAGGTTTCTGAAATAGGGATGGGGTTTTTTCCTTTGTACAACAGCTCCCTCTAATGCTGTTTCTCTTTTTTCCTTCATTTCCTGATGGAGGGGAGAAAAAAGTCGAAGTTATGCTTAAAATTTGATGAACAGTGTTTCTTTGGCCATTCTTCTGTGTCGTGAACACACAAACACCAGGTCTCAACCTGACAAGAATTTTGCCTAGACACTTTATCTGATGAATAGGCTTTATCAAGAGTACCAAACAATTAAAATATGATTAAAAAGACTATAAGTATTACCAAAGCTGGTCTCCCGTGACCAGACTTCTTTGAAGCTTTTCATGGTTTCAAAGATCTAGATATGGTTTGATGGCAGAGACTGACTTACAGATTATTTATTTATTTGTTTGACTTGTTCCATCTCTGAGTAGGTAAGGAGATGTGAGCAGATGTGCTCTTCTGACATCATTTTTAGAAGCCTGTGAGTAGAGAAGTGCTGAATAAAAAAAAAAAAAAAAAAACAAAAAAAACCAACCAAATCAACCCAAGCGCTAGGCAAAAACATATCCATTCCAGAGGTCTTTGAGTAGTGGTGATTGCACCGCAGAGTAAGAAAAACAAGATGGGCCATACAGGAATGGGAAATGTATCAAGGAAAAAATTTAAAAGTGGAAGAGAGATAAAATGGTGAGTATGAGAAGGGAATGAATGATCAATTGGATCAGTAGACTTTAAAAACAAGTAGATCACTGCAATTACCCAGGTCAGCCTCCTGCACAGTGTATGCCCTAGATATGAAGGAGACAGATTTCTTCTCCTGAGATACAGAACTCCCAAATACTGTGGTTGTAGTTGTCTCTTAAACAAACCCTGGTCTTTGAAAACCTGTATTTGTGCAGGCTCAGTGTAACGACATCCAGTCTCCTCTTTCAGGGGAGAAGGCTTTTCACCCCCTGGAATGTCACAAAATCCTGCTAGCATTTGGCCATTCAATGTGAAGGCTGTTTCAAGGACCACTGAAAATAAGCAAATACTTATAGCATGCTAATTGTCAAAGTTTAAAACAACCACAGAACTTAGCAATTAACATTCTTGTTAAAATAAACCTCAGTACAGATCTCTAAAGCTTGTTGGACCTAAAGGACCTCATTTTACATTAATTTGTTTCAATTAAGATTTAATCTTTTTTGCATTTACTTTTCAAGTGTGTTATCAGGGAAAAAAAAAAGTCTTAGGGGAAGTGTCTCAAATTTAAAGCAATCTTTAAAAAATACGTGAAAAGCATATTACCTTCACTGGAAATCAGGGTTTACGAATTATGGCCAAAATTTATTACTGGATATTTTTCTGGCTACTTTAAGGAACCTCAATTTGGGAACATTGTAACTACTAGGTAAACAGAAGCCTAATGACTAGAGTATTTTTATTGAAACAAATTGGTTTCCTGTGGAAAGTGAAACTTGATATTAGATCAAGAGGTCTACAAGTTCCTCAACTGCCAGTCAAAACTGCTACTTTTTTTACAAACTATCACCATCGTATATGCTGACATTTTCATTATGTCAATGTTGTCAGATCTTGTGATGTCAATATGACATTTTAACATTAAACTGAACAAAAAATGCATATGAGTGTTCAGACAGGTACATGAGAGTCTCTGAAGTTAAATTTCTGACCATCGTGCATCTGCAAATGTAAAGTCTCCAAAAAATATCATTCAAATATAGATACACACACACAAATCTCAGTCATTGTAGGGTAAGTACAATAATAAAAAAAGAAGTAAAAATAACAACAACAACAAAAGCCTTGAAATGCAGTGGAAATTATGTGCTTAGAGAACATGAAGTCAAAAAGAAAGATTCTTGATGGTGGGCACCACCAGGTTTTCAGCATTTGGTAGCACTCTGCTGGAACACAAAGTCTTTGGTGAGCAACTTGATGGTCCTTCTGTGCTTTGAAAGAGCAGAAAAAGAGAAGGCAACTGCATTCAAAGACACATCAGCTCTAATACGGGGAGGGAAAATGCACATTTTTGTGAGAAGGCATCTGACTGCAATAAGGGGCATATCTGGAATTTTCCAGGCTCCCTCAGAGCAACAGCATTTCCAGCTCTGTTGGCCCAGGAGCAGTGTGGTACTGAGACACCACTGTCCACTGTTGGTAGGGCAAGGGAGCAGCTGCCTGCACCCAGGACAAGCGTTAACAACGGATTGGATTGTCTCTTGCTCCTCTCCAAGCTCCAAGCAAGGAATGTTCTGCAAAGTGAGAGCTTAAATTAAGAGCTCTGGTCAAAACCATAAAAAAGATATAGATATTTGTAACCGTATTAGTGAGGTGGTTACAAACTTATGGAGAAAAAATATAAATATTGTTATTTATATTTTAACAGTGAACAGAAAAAAAAATATTCTCTGTACACTCTGTGCTACATAGGGTTTCCTGGATGATATTTCTGTGTCAGACAGATCTCGGTTTTCACCTGGGGACAAGTACACTTCTCAGTTCTTGTTTACATCTTTGGGTTTCTCACCTGCTTATCTGCACACTGCACATCAGCTCACACATTTCAATTGCACAGGAAGCCAGTTCTCTCAGGGCCTCACATTGCATCTGTCAGGTTGTGTGGTGAGAGGCTGGTCCCCTCATAGAATGGCCAGGCTGGGGGACCCAGGGGCAGGCAGAACCCCAGTGCACCTATGTGCACTCTGTGTGGCCAGATGTGTATACCTATATATATATGTATATATGATGTACATACCTACATACCTCTGTGTGTGTGTGCGTGCGTGTGTGTTTATGTATATGAATCACATGTGTGTGTGTGTGTGTGTCTGTGTGTCTGTGTCTGTGTGTCTGTGTGTGTGTTTATGTATATGAATCACATGTGTGTGTGTGTGTGTGTCCGTGTCTGTGTCTGTGCCTTTTCCTCTTGGGAATACATGCTTGGTCTTGGTGCTGGCTGAACCTGGGGACACAGGGCTGCCACACCTCCTCTGCCATGCTACTGGCTTCAGCAGCTCTGTGTCAATATTTCATAGTTTGCATTGTCAAAGCTTTACCAGAGGAATCACATTACTATTTAATGGGGGGTACTTCTATTTTATGGTGTGAGCCTTTGAAGATCCACCAGCTCTCCTTTCCTGAGCAGATTTTGTGTTCTTTTACACAGAGTTGCCTCGACTTTTTCAATATGCACTTTAATAGTAAGCTCATCTGGAAGAATGAAATAAAATATTACTAGCTTTACACTTCCTTTGTGGAGAGATACATCTTCTTTTCTTGTCTCACATATTGTGATAGAAAAAGAAAATTTTCCATCAGAATGTGAAAGTGAGACACAGGAAGAATAAGATCCAACATTCCAAGATGCCTGAGCAAATTTACAATAGATAAGACTATTCATTTCTTCATTCAGTGCTTAATCTACTAGATAGCAATAATCTTGTAGTAAAGCAGTTACCTGTTGGGGTTCAACAAGGACCAGATTTTACCTTTTTTTAAAAAAAGAATTACACTGTTTTCTTGACTTGAAGTGAACTTTGGCATGATCTTTCTATCAATCAGATTTTTCTGCAATGGGAAAAATGTTTGCTGAATTTACAACCAGCTGCAGCCACCACAAATGCTGATGCTGACACCCGATGGAAGTGAGACCACCAAAGACAATCTAACACACCAGTATTGGTTGCAACTCCAAATTTAGAAGAGTGTTCTGGCTATACATATCACTGACCAAAGTATTGCAAGAAGGATTTGTGGGGCAGGTTATGGACCATTCCAGGATTCAAGAGAGCCTGGCAATTTAAGAGTGCTAATGATTGAGAGAAATTTAAGCATAAATTGATTAACACCTTTCTCCTCACACAGACTCTCAGGAAAACAGTAATCATGAAGTAGCTTTCACTCAAGTCTGATTTCAAGATGATTTTGAACCTCTCTAAACTGAGTTTTAGCAATATGGGTTCAGTTCTGGCAATAGTGCAGGTTTCTGTGCTACCATCAGTAAATGCTGCTGAGGGCATTCACGGAGACTGACATTAGCAGATAGGCTGTGTCTGCATCAGCAAACACGGCAACATGGCAAGGGCTGATCTGGAGAGCAGAAGTTCCCATACCACCGGCAGTTTGGGGGCTTTACTTCAGATCATTTCTAGTGTGCTTCTGTAGTCTGAATACCTGAAGACTCCTGAACCTCATGTTTTGAGATGGCCACAATTGAAACCCCAAGCCCTCTCCTTTCTACAAAATCATGGCAAGCAGGAGTGATAAGGAAACTTATTTCAAAAGAATTCTGCTGAGTCAAACTACAGTGCTAATGTAAACTAGAGTAAATGACCTGATTAGAGATTAGAACAGGAAAGATTAAAAAAAGAAAAAAACAACAACATTATTCTGTCTTCTTCTCCCATTGGAGTAAACTATAGGCTGTCTTCATTTAGGAACTTTAACCAGATGTCTAAAATTGATGCTGTAAGTATCCTTCCTGAGCTCTCTGAAGGACCCTTATTTCAATCAGGATGAAAACACCTCCTTTTTTATTCTTGTCTCCTTTTTTTTTGTCTCGTATTGATTTACTTGTTACCATCATAACCTGCAACTTCTGGATAATACTTGTCACACATATAAATGAGCCTAAAACAGAAGCAAGGTTTTATCTCTCTTTATACTGTAGACACATTAACACCCTGACTTTGGACACCTGCATTAGCTGTCAGATGGAAGCTTTTTTGTCTTCAGAAAAGCACATCGTGTTAGGTTTTCTTCAAATCTGATAACAGCAGAATCTCTCTAAACTTGCTTTTCCCTGAATGCAGCATTCTCCAAATCCCACTTCAGACAATATCCAGGATGAGCTTACAGACTGAAGCTTTAGACAGCTGGCTCCTACTGCTGCTAATGCTACTGCTGAAATAAAGGTGCTGTTATTGTCTGATAGGGCTTTCTGCAGTGCAGTTCCTTTACTTTGGGTAAAGTTTGAGTTATATTGTGCATGTTTGTGTGGAGGTCAAAGGAGCACAAAGCTCTTACTTCTGGTTCTCCAATACATCATTTCTTGAGGCAGCTGGGTGGGATGAACAGCAGCAAGAGAATGTCTGCATTGTGCAATTCCAAGTTTCCCCACTGCATTGTATAGATTATAAGAAAAGTAGCAATTACTAGTGCATCTAAATAAGAAGCTTTCTGTTGATAAGCTACCTTGAGTATTTTCTGAAGGTGGGACTCTGGTACAACCCATGAGAAATGGTCTACTGCAAGGAAAGGAGCAAGATAAAGCAGGACATGCTGAAAGCAGTGTAAGTGATATTGAGGCACTCCTGCATGTTTCACAGGTGCAGGTTTCTCCCTCCATCTCACAGTAGGCGAGCACGCTGTGCAACTACTGGATTCTAAACAAACAAGCAGAAATGGCAGCTACAGAAATCATCTGTAAAAGGCAGACATCAGTATATGAACAAGGACCTAAAAACACTCCAGTGTAAACAAGATCAGAATATACAGCATCAACATTAAACTGTGTATAACCATGTAGTGGGCTGACTCTGACAGGATGTCAGATGCCCACCCAAGCCACTCTCTCACTCTCTTCCTCAGCTGCACAAGGGGAGAGAAAATATTAAGAAAAGGCTGGTGGGTCGAGATAAGGACAGGGAGAGGTCACTCACCAGTTACCATCATGGGCAGAACAGACTTGGCTTGGGCAAACTAGTTTAAATTGTTACCCATCAAGTCGGAGTAGGGGAATGAAAAATAAACTCAAATCTTAAAACACCTTCCCCTCTCTCCTCCGTTCTCCCCGGGCTCAGCTTCTCTCTTGATTTTCTCTACATCCATGTCCACAGCACCGCAGGAAGATAAAGAATGGGGTCTGTAGTCAGTTCAAAACATGTTGTCTCTCCTGGTCCTTCCTCCTCAGAAGGAGGACACCTCACACTCTACCCAACCAGAGTGGGGCCCTTCCCATGGGAGTCGGTTTGCCAAGATCTCCTCCGAAGTGAGTCCTTCCCACAGGCCGCAGTTCCTTCACGAACTGCTCAAACATGGGCGCCTTCCATGAGGTGCAGTCCTTCAGCAACAGACTGTTCCAGCAGTCCAGTGGGGTCACAGGTCCTGCCAGGATCCTGCTCCAGCATGGACTCCTCGTTTCATGTGACCACAGGTCCTGCCAGGATCCTGCTCCAGCATGGGCTTCCCATGGGGCTGCAGCTTCTTTTGGGCATCCGCCTGCTCCACCATAGGTGTCCTCCAGGGCTCCACTTGGACCTTCATGAGCTTCAGGTGGGCAGCCTGCCTCACCACGGTCTTCACTGTCCCTGATGGGCTCTGCCTTGGCCAGCAGTGGCATCTCAGAGCCAGCTGGCTTTGACTGTTGGACACATGCAGCTTTCCTGGCAGCCTCTCACTGAAGCCACCCCGCTGTCCTCCCTGCTACCAAAACCTGGCCACACAAACCCATTACAAGTCAATGATTTTGGGGTATATTATGGGTTGCTTCTGGATGCCTATTGTGTAAGGATATATAGAGATACATACAGGAAGAACATGATGGTTTCAAATTAATTTTATATGTGTCTGAAGAATAAAACCAATTGTAACTGTCTTAACCTAATAATTAAAAAAAAAGGAAAGGAAGCCAACTAGTACAAGCGATAAATGTTTTGCTCTACATAGATAAATTAATCAGCAGCTGTAGCAAGACAAGTATCAGACAGATGTCTCTAGGAGCTTCCTGAACTCTAACTTGCAGTTAAGTTTGGCAGACCCAATAAAAATGAGGTACATCCAATGTGCAGCTCTTTACCCTGAGAGAGTAAGAAAAACCAGTAAAAAAAGACATAGTTGATTAATATAATTGTCTCATACCTCATTAGACAGCTCACCCTTGCTGTGCATTAAAGACTTTTTCCCAAGTCTGTTCTGGCACCACATCAGAGAATTGCTTTCTAAATATAATGCAGTGTATAAACAAAGTTAGCTTCAATTTTTATTGCTTGCCCCAAGGTCTGCGTGCAGTGTTTCTCAACACAATAACAGAGAGCCATGGGACTTTACCTCTGCCTCTCTATACACCATTTTCTCCTCTGAACATACAAGCTAGGAATACATCCAGAATAAAGCAACTGCTGTGCTTAAAATTTAACGTGATTTTTAGGTTCTGGATAAAAGAGGAAAAATTCAGTCTCAACAAAACTTGGACTATGGACTTTGTCTTTGGAATAAATTATATATAAACTTTGCACAGACCTGGAAAATGCGTATTTTGGCTCATGATATGGAACAAGGCCATATGTTAACATGAAAGAAGGGACTAGAACTAGGATAATTCAGAGCATTGCTGGCTAGTACCAGCAAAATCATTTCTATCAGCTCAACCTTTCCAAAAAAACTGCAGAAGTTACGTTTTGCTGAGAAAATTAATTTCACTGACGTCAATGATTTTTTTGCAATATGACAGTTAGTTTGCAATAGAGGAAGTTGAGTAATCAGTGGATCTTGTCTAAAATAAGAAACCATACATTTGAAATATATCTTGAACTAATGTTTTTTAGATTTGGGATAGTTAAGGATTTTCATAATCTGCACCAGTTTATAGCTTTTCCTTCAAATTTAGCTGAATACTGAACATCAAAAAATCAGTTTCATTTGTACAGATGCAAAAGTCTTCTGCTGAATTTGCATAACTGGGTTTTTTCTTTCTCCATACTTTTCTTGGAAGGTTTTTTTTTTTTCAGTGAAAGAAAATACCTATTAAAAAAAGTGATTAAAAGCTCCATATCTGAGTTCTCCAATATTCTACCTAAGTTTCCTTTTGGCGGAGCAGTAGAATCTGATGCATCAAGAGACTTCAGCTTTGATAATCAGATAAATACATCTTTTGTCATTTTAAATTCAAGGAGATTTTAGTGAAAATCTGACTTCTCCTTAGGAAAAAAATAAACATGTTGGACATATATGCTTCTGTACTGCTGAACTTCTTAAAAAGTTTTGGGAGTGGTCATGCAGGTTTATTATTTCTAATTTTTTATCATTTATGTGCAGCTGTCTAAAATAACCAATGCTAATTCCCTATGGCTCAGGAATCTGGACCAAACTGCAGCCTTTCAGTCTTGTGCAGAAAGTTGCTGCAACTTCTTTTCATTTGGTTACTGTAGGCAGTCTAACCTACCACAAAAGAACATGCAGAATACTACTCTGGAAAATTTAAAAATTTCTTCACAGAATTAAAATTTCCTTCACACTGGGAAATCGCACTATTAATGATGAAAGTAACTAGGGGGCTGATTTACAGAAATCAAGCCATGTTATGTGGTTTTCCAATAAGTATTAGCTTCTTAAAAGGTTTTTTGGAGGGGAGAACAGTAATTAAATCTGTATATTCAAAGAACTTGTTGTTATTTCAGGTTATACATATTACAGTAAATAATAAAGTCATGCCTTTATTAGAGACTGTGGGCACAAATACATGTAAGAGAAATGCCTTTTAAATAGTAGAAAGACCCTATTACTGTAAGAGTGGTAAAACACAGGTTAATCTGGGAGATTGCAGAGTCTCTGCTTTGTGACTGGAGTCAAACCCCATCTGGACACAACCCTGATCACCCTGCTCCAGCAGACCCTGCTCTGATGAGGGAGTGGGAGTAGGGGCCTCCCAAAGGGCCTTCCAGCCCCAGCCATCCCTTCAAAGTTAGGAACAATGAAGCCATGATCCTGTAGAAACAATTAAAAATGAAACCAGTATTTCTTTAATGTGCAAAATACTTCACCAAAAATAATAGAAATAGTGATTGCATGCTTCAAAAGAAAGAATTATCCTTGTTTAAAAACAGACAGATTTTAAATGAAATTTAATCATATACTTTAAAAATAAATATAAATATTCAGATAACAGCAGAAAAATAATAGATAAAATAATTGAATATTAATAAAAAAATTGTATACTGTTGTGCTTTCACAATTTTTAGGAATATCTATAAATCCTTTTTAAACACTTGCAGCTAAAACAAAAACAAAAACAAAAACAAAAACAAAAAAAAAATTTTATAAAGGAGAAAAAATGAGATTTTAAGCCTCCCACGTAGAATTTAATTGACCCAAAGATATTCAAGATTAAGTATCACTGCACCAGGCCTGCTGTCAGCTTTGAGTCTTATTTTGAATCACAGCCTCATGGCTTAAATATTCTAGTGGCCTAAATACTCATTTATGCCTTGAGGTGTGTAGTGGAAGGACAAGAGGTAAGAAGAGTAGATTCAACTGCTGTTGGAAAATAATATCTGAGTCAATATAACAAGAAATAAGGTGGATCATCTAAATTATTCAGGGGGTTTTTAATGCTTTAGCACTGCAGATGAGATCAAAAAGCCTTCTGCTTCAGAAAAAATTTGAAGCTATTGACTTATAAATTTAACTTTAAAGTACTTGAACTTGCATATTCCTTCCAGCTACCAAAAGGCTTTGTCTTTGGGAGGTGGCTGGTAGACTTCTCTCTCCATGATGTTTTTACAGTTTCATTAACTAATCAGGCCAGCAGAATGGTTCTGAGGCATGATTGAAAACTGACCCGTAGGTACCATCTGAGGGGCATGAGAAAAAACACTCAATTTAATTTCATCTCCTTCAGGACTTTGATTCTATTTATTCAAAAGTGAGTATGACAAACTGGAATTCAAAATTTCCTTTTCTTTTTGTTTTTTTTCCTCATCCCCTCACGCCAAAGCAACGGATTTCTGCGGTGTCTTTCATATCTTCAGAAGTCTTCAGCAGTTATGCTTTACACCAGACTTTTGAGACTTAGGTAAACATCTAGAAGACAACTAAAGTTTGGCATCCCTGGGATACAGCTGATCAGGCATATGAAGGTCAGCTTTTCTCTCTGTGTGCCAAGCTTTATCAGATCAGATGAGACCAATGAAGCTTTGAAATTTGACTCTGTTACTCATATAGGCTTGTGCTATGCCATTTAGGCATTCCTTACTGTTCTAGCTGTCACCATCTGTCACAGCAAAAAGAGATAATATTTGACGAAAGTCTTTACTGCTGCCATCTTGACAGTGCACAAAATAGGAAGTGACTGTTGTAGCCTTTTGCATTATGTATTAATTAAAACACTGTTTCATTTTCTAATTTTAAATTTAAGATTTGTCTCTCTATATACTTACTTATATAAAGCACAGAATTCTACTCTCTTTTGGAATTATCTAATAGGGCAAATGAATGAACTGGACCATTTCCACATCCAAAGTTTTGCCATATGTTTCAGTTAAACAGAGATCCAAAGGCAGGAATCAGTTCATCAAGGTTCTTATTCTCTTGCTTCTCAGGAGATATTTCCTTCCTTTTCTCTCCTGGATCCATGAAAGAATTTATGCATTTTGCATTTCTTGGCACCTCATTTGGCTAGAGGGGTGCTTTTATGACCTCCCATTGATTTCCAAGTGTTATAGTAATTGTTTGGGGGTTTTTTTTTTCACCATTTTAATCAATTTTAACAACAACAACCAGAAAAAAAAATAGTATTTTAAATTTGTTATTTTCTTCTTTCTGAGGCCTTGAAGTTCTTGCTGAAATGTATATTGCTTCTTTGTCTTATACCCTTAAATATGGCCTAGGTAGATACTTCAGAGCCTAAACACTCAAATTTTAAAATGTATGTGTACTATAAACAAAAGAAATTTAACAAGTTTTCTTTAAGTTTTCCGAGTCTCGAGCCTGAATAACAAGTATTTTTGTCCTATATAAGATCTCTCACAAGTACAAATGTGTTTTTCATGAGAAAAATGTGTTAGAACACTTAAGAAAGTGAAACATTAAAATAAAATGAACTAAAAAATTTCCCTGATAATGCTATTATAACCTCTGTTCATGAAGAGGGTATGAAAGTGAAAGTCATACACATTTTTGTTTGAACACCATTAAAACCACAAAAACTAGTCACCTAAAGTCTTGTTTCTCATTACTGCTTGGTGCAATTTTCTCTTCTACAGAGGAAAGGCGACCATAAAAGACAGAGAGAACAGTTTGACAGGTCTCTTCACAGCCCCTGTTTTGTTGGTTTGGAAACAGAAGGTAGCGGTTGTAAAAGTAAAGTTCAATAAAGCCCCTTATGGCTTCCAGCTCCTTTCAGTATGATGAGAGTTTCTGTGGGCGAGAAGGGGCTCCCTGGGTTCCGTCAGGTGCCAGCTGTGCTCCGCGTGAGAGCTGAACCCACGGGAGCGCACACCTGTGTGCCGCTGACAGGCTCGGGTTTGGATCACATGCATTATGTGCCTCTTGCAGGGAACAATATTTCCCGAAAATAATCTGATCAGACAGAGCAAGTAACTGCTATATGAATCAAATCTCCTTATATTATCACGCACTCAAGATCGAAGAGACTGACTGCAGCTTTCAGCATGTGGAGCTGAGTTGTCAGATCACAGGATGTAGACAGAAAAAAGGAGCAGCTTTGCCCAGCTTAATTCTAGCCTTGAGATATTATCAGACACTATGTGGTTTTTGTAACAATAAACTTGCAGATAACTGAGGAAAAAAAGAAACTGAAAGATTCTGAGGGCTATTTCAGTTTGAAGCAGATGCCCTTTTTAAAAGAAATTTCTTGGTCTTTGATGACCTCTGGTGGACAAGGTTACATTTGCAGGTCTTCCAAACGAAAACGTGTATTCTGCACCTATTCTCAGGAAAAACTGCAATGCAATGCTGTCAAACTACGACCCTTTCCCTAATTACTTCACAAACCAATCCCCAACTCACCTTCTAATTGTGAACCTGCTTAAACTGAAAAGTGAGCACAAATTATTCTTTATAAGAAGTTTGAAAGATAACAAGAAAAAATTCCTAAGGCAGAATTATCAGCATATGTAATAACAAAAACAGTTCAAACACATTAAAAGAATGAAAAAATTCTGCTGGTCTCCACTTTTTCAAAACTGTAATGTTGCAAAACACAATGTTCAAATTTTCTAAATGGATTTTTCTTTACCAAGGTAAACGATGCTCTTTTCTAAGGAAGTTCACCTTAAAAATCATAGCCATCAAGTACACTGTCATAGTGCCACATGCATTTTTCTCTCATTTTAGCACTAGCTGGATTGTAAACATTCATGTCCACATAACAGGGGTATGAATTATACAGTCTCCTGCAAATTCTTTGATTAGAAATTACAGATCTTTCCTTACATACTCTGTCTGTGAAGACTTTTTCTCCTCTTCCCTAGTCTCTTTGACTCCTTTTCCTCCCTACTTTCCTATTCCTCGAAAGTCTCTTTCTCTATCTCTTTCCAGACGCAGAAGGTATTTTTCCTTCACCTGTGCTTCAGAGCAGATACACCCTGAGGACCTTGGGCTGAGTGTCAGAAAATTATCTTCTCTAATTTCATTGTTTTACCATAATAATTATTTTATTGTTTGCTCATTCAGGGTGAAAAGAATTATTAAGTTCCCAAGGCTTATATAAGAAGTTCACTTTTCTGACTGGGAGTTCCATTTGTTTCTTTATTATAACAGCCTGTGGTAGTTGGCAAAGTGTGATGATAAGTATTAGCTTTAAATTTAACTAGCAGTTGTAACTCTGAGAAAAGAGAATAACATTCACTTTTGACAGTAAAATCATCAGTAGCAGTAAAATAATCAGTATACCTAATTTCCTCAAATTATCACTGTATTCCCTTAAGAAAGAAAAATAAGATGGGGCAGAAGAGCAGATCGGAAACGGCTGCACATTCCTTACAGAAGCGACATCATCATTGAGGAGGCAATGGTCAGTGTACAGCAAGCAGTAAATGGTAAAAAACTTCATGGCAACTACCAGGGTAACTTCATGGTCGGTGATGTCTGACCCTTACTGGCTTCCTCATCATGCAATTCATTAAATCAGCACACCCCTGAGCACTTCCATTCAGCCATGGCTAGCTCCCTCTCATATGTCTCAAGTAATTTGGCTTTTTCTGCTAAAAATAATGTTAATTTTTAAATATTGATCTCTGATCCTCTGCTTCAGTGCAGCATTTTCTGTCATGCTATGAAGGAGCATGCAAAACATAAGCTCCCCTGAATCCAAGGGGAGAATTCAAGCTACTTCAAGAAGAATGAAAAAGATGTTTTGATCCAGACTTCCAGTGAGACATGCAGGGATGTCTCATTGTTTTTAATTCCTTCATTAAGACATCAGCACATTGCATAAAAGGATTGGAAACTTAAAAGGTGAACCTTGCAATGCCTTGAGTCACAGAACTGCTCTTGCTGCTTCTGGAAGTTGGAAAAAAGAGTTGTAACAGCCTCCATCTGCCCTCTGGGTGTATAAGCAGGTGCTTTATGTGAAACAAATGCTTGTGTCTCTCCCATGCACTCAGTGCTTTGTACTGCCCTCACCCTGGCTTCTGCTAAGCTGTTTCAAAGCTGAGAGGGTTTTCACTTTGGATGTAACACTAATGCAAACAGTTTCCTTGCCAACACAGAAATCTCCTGTGACACTGAACCCTGTAACAGTCTCTACCTTCTTTTTTCCACCGACAATAACTCACTCTGTCCTGCCATTGAGGAAGACATCTTCATAGGCACTCAGTTTATCCAAACATTTCTTTAGAGAATATTTCATGTTAAAGAGTCCCTAAAAGTAGCATCACAGAGTAAAATTAATTTGTCCTAGTGACAGTCTCGGAGATGAAGCACAGTGGCATGATATTCAAATTTACTTTATTAGCAGTAATGTGAACATATTATAGTCTAATATTCTGTCCCTCAATTTATTATGTCCATGGTTACAGAAATAAACTTGTTGCATAGAACTGATCTATTCATCGTCTTTTACATCTCATATTTTTACAAACCTGAAGCAAAAATTTTAGTAGTCATTCTATATACATTACATTACGTTCATCACTGCCTAGGGCTTACCTACCCTTGTGCATAAGGAGGTCATTCTACCATCTGATGTAGGTAGCTCCTTCAGCTCCTTCAAACCATATTAGCTATTATTTGTTTATCTCATCATTATTCTGTATTTCTGTATACCATATTCTGTGGCATTTCTCTTCTTCCTCTTTGCCACAATGAATAATGGCTTTGCACCTGCTGAGTGAGGCTTCCTAGTTAACCTGCTTGTCCTGTATTGTGGGAACAGAAAGATAGCATGAATCACTACCAAAATCTGCTCCATTCAATATGGTGAAAGCCTGCTTGAGAAAATATGTGCCCTGGGCAGCCACAGAGAAAATCACTGGGATGGATACCAGATAACATTATTACCTATCTGACAGGAGAGAACAATAGGGGCGTAACTCATCTTGCTGGGCTGGTTTGTTAACAAAGACAAGGTCAATATCTACTCTTGAGAAGACTTAGAAAGGAAAACTGAGTGTTTGCAATAATGCATCTAATGTATGGTTTGTTGCCAGCTATGAGGTTAGAATAGCTGAGCAAAATACAGTGCAGTCCGTGTAACCTAAACAAAAACTGACAGGCAATAATCTCTCTATAACTGCTGAAGTTAAACAGCTGCTGGAACAAACATATCCTCTAAAAAATTAGAATGAGAATGAAAGAGAGAGACCATTTCTTTCAATGCAGTAATTAATCCTAATAAATTCATGCATACTTTTTTTGATAAGGCAAACAAGCTTGAAACAACCTATCTACCCTTCTATGAAACATCCAAAATTACTTTGGTGGTTATATTGAACACAATGGACTCTAAGCTGTGATATTTGCCTGTGCCATGACTGAGCACTAACACCTTATAAATTTTAATGAAATATTGTGGAGGCATTGAGGTCCAATAGATAAACCATTGAACCAAGACTCAGAATTCAGTTCCCAGCTCTACACCTCATCCCTCCTTGGCTGGTCTTAAACAATGTCTATTACTTTTCTCTCTCTTACTTTCTGTTTCCCAAAAAAAGGCATAATATCTACCTTTTAGGAAATGCACCTGTATCTTCTCTGTAGGAGAGGGTTAGAAAAAAGCTAAGTTTTATTTTTTATCAAAGTATAACCTGATAGAGATTACTGTATGGCCTTCCAGCTATTACAGAGCAGTAAGGCTTTCTATAAGATGTGCATGCAGTAGCCCCAGTGAAAGGCTGCACTAGTATATTAACGAGTCACTTCATTTTCTTTGTCAAAAGATGAAGATGTCCTGTCACACAAACCCATGTGGTTCTATCCAGGCAGAAGGTCCAGAAGTTTTATTTGTAACATACACCTTCTAAAAAGCTTAAACTAAGAAGAAAATATGAATTATTAGAACTTTGAAGGGGCATAAGGGAGCTGAACGGTCTCAAAAAAAAAAAACCCAAACAAACAGAAAAACCCACAGATGTATGTCTAATACACACACACAAGTAAAAACAAACAAACAAATTTGTTTTACAAGAAGTCTATTTCTGCTACTCTTTACTCCATAATACCTCCAGTATAATGGTGGTCAACATGGAGACATCCAAGGACAGGGTTTTGAAAGGGAAAAGATAAACCATAAGCAATACATCAGTTCTAAACTACTGCAACTTTATGGAGGTGCTGAACTGGAAATGAGTAAAACCAGCTTAAGAGCAGCAATAATGCAAACCCAAAATGTGACAGCACTTCTGAGGACAGCCATGAGAAATGGATTGCCTTTATGCATTCAAAAGGCATTACCAGTGAGTGCTTTTAGAGCAGCACAGTGCCACCAGGCCACCTGTGGCTGTGATGTCGGCTCATACACAGCTGGTAAGAGCCATTGCTGAATGCAGCCACTTAAGCACAACATATAGATCTTTGGAACTACTGATGCTGTCTGACAAGATGCAAAATCCCCTTTGCACTGCCTGCGGAAGACCTCACAAAATCTAATAAAGTATTGGACAGTGCAGGTTTCTGAAGACATTAAAATAAGAAATGCTCCCCAGTTAATCTAATCACAAGAAGCACATGACACAGGAGACTATTCACTACTACAGCAGTCTGTGGAAGACAAGATTTTGCTTAAAGGAAAGTCAGAAGTTACTCTAATAGATTCAAGGTGTGACATCACGAGCAAATTTTATTCTACCTAATTTCAGATGTCAGCGTGGGAGAAATATCACTTTAAGCATGCAATTTTTCTGAACTGTTTTAAATGCATCCTGAAATGACATGAGACAAAGAGCACCCTGAAAGTGATTTTTTCTTAAACAGATATTAAAGGAGTCTTGGGTAAGTCGCTCAGATACACAAGTCTACGTGCAAGACATCTGCATCTGATTAGGTAAGTTCCACACCATGAGACTGCATTATGAGAAAAAAGGCTTTTCTAAACCAAGCCAAGAGAGACAAGCCAAGTGCAATTAAAAAAAAAAAAAAAAACAGAAACAAAAACAAACAGAACAAACAAACAAAAAACTACAAAAAAAAAGGGAATCTAAGCGACTCGTTGTTCTGCTTCCAGAATCTCTGAAGTAAGAGCTAAACACTGGAAAATGCTTGAGGAGAGGAACTGTATAATGACAGTAAATTAGCACTTTACAATACAGTGCTTGTGTGTTAGGCAGGTTTTCTGAAGGATAGTTAGGTGACAGATGGAAACAAAAGACAAATTTTGAAAAATACAGTATTGTAATACACTCTGCTCAGGTAATAGGATATCTGCCAGTGCTGCAATGTTGCCTTTCTCTGGTCTTAAAATAAAGAACTAAACACAGTTAAAGGAAAAAGGGGTTTTTACCGCGGTATTTATTTAAGGATCTTTAGGTGCAGCACTTCATCTCAGTGGAATGCACCAAAATGCACCCCCCGAAATGCAAGCCCCCAGCACCTGAAAAGCACACACAATTATAGGCCTTGCAAATTAGCATATCTATCAAAGATTCCCCAATGAGAGGCTCGAGTGAACCCCGCATCTCGAGGAACCTTCCCCCTGGATGGGCCTGTCTTTGTTTACAGGATGTGTTCTGGAGAGGACCTTGGTGTCTGGGGCTTTCTGACTCTTGACTGTGAGGCTTCCAGTGGTCTCCTGGCTTAACAGAATAGTGGGTTTCAGCTAGGTTATCTGACTTAAGGAATTATAAGTATGGGGGCGAAAAGCACTAAAAATACATGAAAGCTATATAAAAGAGTATATAAAAGGGGTATAAAAGAAAAGGCAAAATGTCATCNCGAGTCACATGGCCTGGAGCCTCAGTTTACCCGGGTGCCAGGGGGGCGGGGAGAGCACATGGGCAAATGGTTTCAGGGCACAGGGGTGGTACATGGGCGGAGTTGGGATACAGGAACCAATAGGGAGAACTCGAGGAGTGGCCAGGACTAGGGGTAGGGGCAAGGGAAGGAGAGAGACCCCATGGAGAGGGCAGGAAGCGATCAGTAAGAGGGGGTACAGCGCCACAATCGTGGCATCAGCAATAGAACCAAAATAATTAAGCAACATGATAATGTCACTGTATTGTAAATAAGGCATCTTTCTTATAGTTAAAACCTTCCTATGCTTCTCATCCAGGAGCACCATGTTACCTTTATAAACAGACAGAAGATGATTGGTAAAATGAGACACTGCGGACCTGGTGATGTTTGGCTACTATGTTGCATCTTCCCAGGGACAGCAGTAGCACAGCACTAAGCTGAATGAAGGGTTAGTGTCTTACACCTAGGCAAATCAGCCCAGCAGAGCAGCAAAAGGCAAGACCAGGAAGCACTTAAAATAATCCAGAGTCAGCAGTTTCCTCTAACAGAGAGAAAAAAAAAGGAAGTATCAGAGGCTGTGCACAGATGAGCAAGTGTGTGTCTAACCCTCAAGAGGGTCTAGAAATGCAAAGAATGCAAACACAAAGCTTTTTTGAGATCTCTTTTATGAGGTAGATGAGCAACAAGCAATAATGGAACTAAATCCAAAGCCTTCATAGATAAAAGCAGATTCTTTATGTCCATGGATAAGCAAAGCTAAAGTTAGAACTATTAGGACACTGGTAGGATTGTAAGAAATCAGAACTGATATTTATGAACCACAGCAAGGATTGATTTGGGAAGATCATGCTCAACATGGGTGTAAGCAGTAACAGGGTGAATAAAGTCTGTGTCTAATATGAACAACACAAGAAGGAGAGGGCATATTGGTTAGATAAAACAGCCAACAGATAAAGGACTGTGCAGCAGACTAACACCCCCTGCATGCCTACCAAACTCAGCCCTCCCAAAAGTAATTAAATTTTTGCAAATAAGCCTAACTAAAACAACGGTTGTCAACATGAAATGGAGAAATCTTCATTATGTTCAGAAAGAGAATTCTGTGAATTCTGGGCAGTATAAAGCAAAAATATGAAAGAGAAATCAACTATCCAATTCTACCTGTATCAGGACAGTCCATGACTCCAGCAGTTTTCCTAGCAAGGAAATGGTTTGGGTTTTTTCAGCATAGATCTGCCTTTTGCTTTCACCAAGAATGCAGTTCTTTGAGGCACAGTGTCAAAATGAATCCTGCAGATCAAACAGCCATGGATATTTTCAATGTGCAAACAACAGCCTGAAAAAGTGAGTAACTTGAATTCAGGTTTCCTGGATGACTTGTTAAACAATGCTTTTTGCTTAAAGAGACCTTGACATCATCAGTTCACATTGTTCAGGACAGAGGAGTGAAAACAGGCCACAGCTCTGTGTGAAAGTGTTTAAAACAATCAAAGAATTACTAATTATATTTTATTTCTGGCAGAGGTGCATTCCTCCCATGACAAAGTGGGGTTTCAACCTGTAGTGAGTAATTGGAGCCTGTTTTCATTGTCTCACACTGAATAAGCTACACTGTACAAGTCTCTTCTAGGAGCATGCAACTCCCTGCTAACATTTCTGCAACCTCTCTTAGGAAACTCATGACACTGCTCAAGATAATTAATGCTATCTTATCCCTTCAAGTCACAACTCTTGGACAAAAATTTTGCTCTGTCTTTTTCTTTTTGAAGTCTACCCAAGAAACAGCGAAAGTGATACAGGGGAAGAAAGGAGGTGAGTGTCTGTGCCACTCTAACAGGCTTGGCATAGACTCAGAATGGCAATAACCTCAGATAAGATCTCTTCTCTACAAACAGTAGGGTTTCCCACCCCCACTCACCAGATCAAATAAACAATGATGGATTGGTAAAGGCACATGAACCCTCCTTTCTTCACAAGGGACCATAATTCATGATGGCACAGATAGCACAGACAGATGTTCAAGCTCTAAATCTCTTAAGACCCAGGCCATAGAGCTCATTGATGCCCATGACCTTTTATTTCAGTCTTAGAATCTGGCCGTGCATCAGCTGGGTACTACACGAGCTCCACACAGTTTTTACTCACCTTAAATAATTTCTGTTTCCTGCTCATAGCTCATTCCTTTCAATCTGCATAAATGAAAGAGGTTATTGTTTGAGCAATGGCATTGTAAGAAGCTGCTCCTCTCCTCTCCATAAGATGCTTACCTTGAGAAGCTCATATGGGCTGGGAGGAGTCCTGACAATGGTACAGGAACCACAAGTTTCTTGACTAGCAGGGAAAATTCCCTGACACAGGAGAATTTAAGAGATTCAAACTCTTTGGTCCTTTGTATCTTTTATAGAGAACACCTGAAGGTTTTCTTTAAAGCTTCCTTCTGCCCTTTCCTATGTTCTGTAGATGAACAATCCTGATGCTTTCAGACACAAAAAGTTATGTCCCTTCAGCATAAGAGTGACTAAATTATTTTGTCACTTACCAGCTTCTATGTGACTATCCAGGGAGAAAAATTCCATGCTCCTGATACTTCTCTCAGCAGAAGGCCTTGTGTGTCACTAATATTAAGCTTTCATACTAGATAATAATCCATGGTGGCAAAAATAGGTTCAATAGGCTCAAGTGGCAAAACCTCCTAAATGGCAATAATGTTGGGGGCAGGACAGAACATATGACAGCTGCTTTAGATGGATCCATTTGGCCTTACCACTGCAACTGCTAAAAGGCTGTGGATGGCACTTAGACACTTTATATTATGGCCAGGGCCCCCCAGAGCACTCAGCATAAACCAATCTGTTTAAATTATCATCCCTGTTTGCTTCCAGCTTCTAATGTGACCTACACTATGGATTTTGCTACTAGCCCAATAAAGTTGCTCTTTCCAGGATATATTTACCTTTCACTTACATCAGTCCCATTGGCAACAGCACTGTGGTGTCTAAGCTGGGGAACCGCTTCAAGAATGGTAAGAGGTTTTGAAGCTGATGCCTGAAATACCCAGAGCATTTCTCACTTGGGTGACCCAGACATACAGACACTGGTGAGTCACAGCTCTCCCAGCAGCAGGGGCAGTTTACAGAGCTGTGCAGCTGTGTACTGGGTCGAGATGCTCTCTTCTGTTCTCATCTGCTGAAAAAATAAAACATTGTGTAGAAAGAAATGGCAAAATTTTTATTGCCAAGTCACTGGCCACAATGAGTCTGAAAATTATGCATAATTTTGAATCTTTGAAGCTCATATTTATTAAAAAGAGAGAGACAAGCAAAATTTATGCCTCATGATAAATGATCTACAGCTTAGTGGAGATAAATAACGAGCCACCTATTCCATGACACACTGTGGCATTTTTGGGCTTTTTTATTAAACACATAATCAAGATGAAAAAGGTGTCCCTGGTTGAAGTTCCGTCCTTCCCAGCTTTGGAACATCCTTCCAAAGGTAAATGAAGCATTCCAGATAGATACAGCTCCCTCAGGTGTTATATCATAATTTGTGAGCTACAAGCAGAAAGTTTTTTAATGGGTTTAGAATAAAATACCTATCAGAATTGGATATACATTTTTCTTTCCTTTCAATGCCTTTTTTCAGAAACTTCATTAAGGTAGAATATTCCAATCCAATTCTAGCAGCCATGTTACCAACAGTCCAAAAGGTCTTTTTAGAAATCAGACTAGTACAAGTATCTGAAATTACTTTCCAGAAGAAACTGAAAGAACAAATGTACTCCAAGAGAGATTTCAGTAAACAAAAATGCTAAAAACATTATTTAGGTAATCCTGTTAACTTTTTTTCTTCCCCACTACCCTAAGATCTGAAAACATTTACAGTTTTTTATAATGTATTAGGATTTTTGGTTGGTTGGGGTTTTTTGTTGTTTTGTTTTGGGGTTTGGTTTTGTTTTGTTTTGTTTTTTTGGTTGATTGGTTGTTGTGTTTGGTTTGGTTGGTTTTTTATGGATAGGCTGTAATAATCCCAAGTGTGAATCCTTTTAAAATTTTTTGTGATGTTTTGTGAACCTTATTCAATACCTGTGTTTCTACTTAACTTGCTTTTCTTGATGTATTTTTTCTTGCCTTCACATTATACTATGCATCATTCTAGTATCAAACCATGTCTGACCCCTGAAGAATTTTTGTAACACTCAGACTTTCCTCCTCCAACACTTGTCTAACTCCTCCTGTTTATGTCAGACTCAGAATTCTGCACATGTGACATCTTTGGGTTTTTTGTCTTTTTCAAAGTGCTAATAAATTATATTCATGCCTATTCTAAACATAATTTCTTGCAACTGGATTTTAAAAAGCTATGCTTATTCACTTATCAGAACCTAATTTCCTCTTCTCAAGGTATTTTGGGACTAAGAACATGTTTTTTAACTGATTTTCAGATACTGAAGACTCAAAGGTCCTACCAAAGCCACTAGAATGCATGGGGATTCAGCATCTTTGTCAGGCCCAGAAAAAAAGGCTTTTGGCAAAGTCTCAGTTCATTGTTTGTAAGATCTGGTACTTTGTCACAAATAAAGGCCACTTAAAAGCCATTTTAAACCATTGCTCCATCACTTTTCATATAGCAATTTCCCACTCCTTTTCCATTTAATACATTCCTCTTCAGACACACCGCTTATCTTCATTCCTCATTCCAGCCACAGGTCAGGTCTCTGGACACCACAGGAGAAGCATTTCTGCCAAGACTGAGAGAACTCATTATTAAGTCTTTAATCTTGATTCTCTCTTCCCTCTCCTGGTTGTCGTGGTTTACACTTACTCTTCCTGCAAAATAAACTGCTCTACCATGTTAGTAAAAAAACCATTCTGAGATGGCACTAGTCTTTGAGCCCTTCTTGGGGCTCTTACCATGGAGATGGCAGGGAGTGTCTTTCTCTGATGCTAAAAAAAAACCCAAAGTGTGCTTGCAATAGAACTGTGTTTCTGATATCCTGTTACACCACACTTCACTGTTTTAACCTCTGCAACTCACAAAACACTCCTCAATGATCATTAATTGCTAAAAAACATGTCATTTGCAAGGCTTAATTTGTCTTTTAAATTAACATTTTTAATTAAACAATTTCTTTAGGATTAAGAGCTTTATCTCTGCTTCACTTGGGTCCATATTGATTTTTATAAACCTCCAAAGTGTTTAGTACTATTCAGACAAATAACCTCTCAGACTCATTTCTATCCTGCTTGATTTTCTTTTAATGTGAGAAAATATTTTCATATAATTTCCAAAAGATGGTTAGAAAAAGATAGCAGTACTCTCTAATTCAGTCTTACACTGCTTATTTCTTTGATGTCCGTTGCTTCTCTCTCTGAGTCTTCCTACAGAAAAGCAGAAAAACCTTTGAGTGTGCAGCAGGGATGTAACCCAGGAGAAGCCCGTGGAGCCCAGCTAGGCACACACTACTCCAGCTCTATCTTAAGTGATGGAAAAGGACACAGAATTCCCTCTTTCTATAAGAGACAGACAGAGAAGAGGAATGCACGGAAGCGAAGGTTCCCACTTTAAGGAGAAAGTCCGCCCAAGGTTTTCCTCGCTCTGTACCAAGATCCAGACCCCCGGTCCCAGCAGAGGGTGCTGCTGCTCCAACCTTCATAGCGCGAACGGGGATTTCAGCTGGACAGCGCCGATTGTTCAAGGCACACTGATGTCATGTCGTGATGGAGGAAACACCTTTCCTAAAAGCGACAAGAAAACTTACATATTAGATATAAGGCGAAACTCAAACAGATTATAGAAAATATATGTGCCTGGGTACCTTTATGGTCCGCACTTCTACTGATGTGATCCCGGCAATTCAATGTGGGCATTAAAAGAAAGTATTTGTGGATATACGGTGAGCTTAAAGCTCAAAATAAACTAGAGTTTTCTAGATTAACATGAATTTTACCAAAAGTTAAATACTTTACTGCAAAGAGTTAACGCTAATGTAATAACACAAATGGGGGGGTGGGGGAGGGGGCGGGTTGCAGGTGCTTTTAGCAAAAAGATCTTTAATTCAGGTCAGCATTCTCTTTCCTCATATGATATAGAGCAGATGAGACACAAAGATGAAAAACATCTACCAATCACTCATTAAGCTGCTGTTAGAGGTAGGAAGATATCAAATCTTCCTAAATCCAACACCAAGAAGGTTGACAAGATACTTCAGCTCATAACTCGGGCACTTTTAAGTTCGATATGCTTGGGCCAAACAGTACCGCTAATCAGATGGGATTTTTCAGCTCTGTACTCTCTCACTTCTTAACAGGAGCACAAAAATTATTCACCACTCTGTGTCAGACCAAAAGTCCATCTAGACCAGAATCTTTTTTCTGCTGATGAACAGTAGCAGATGCCACAACATTGAAGATATTAAACCACACAGTATAGTCTGACACTTTGCCACTTTCTACACTGTTTTTCAGCAGCCAGCTGTTCAAGGAATTTCTGAGCATGTGAGTGGACTATGTTATTAAACAGCCAATGATGATCTATGCTCAGCAAAGTTTTCTAATCCTTTTTAAGCTGTTTCTGGACTTCACAACATCTTGTGGCACTGAGTTCTGTCAGTTAATTATCTGTCAAAAGAAAAACCTCTTCTTTTTTTTGTGTTAAATCTGCTGCCCAATATGTTAATGTTGTACTCAATTTACCAGAAGAGCAAATATCTCTCCTATAATCAATCGG
Source organism: Oreocharis arfaki (assembly GCA_013398015.1). Lineage (NCBI taxonomy): Eukaryota > Metazoa > Chordata > Aves > Passeriformes > Paramythiidae > Oreocharis > Oreocharis arfaki. Next base: position 6,065 of record VZRR01001434.1, on the reverse strand, counting down.
GAGGAAGATGTCTCAACTATTTGGCTCGCTTACACAACTTCTGACTCACAAATAGTTTTGTTACATTTGTTGACTCTGGATATCAAACAGCAGATTCAAATCTATTTTCATTTTACTCATACCACTGTCTATATTGCGTTGATCTGAATCATTGGATTTTAAGCAAACCTCTATAATATAAAAATGAAGAGATTATTTATGTCTTGGGAAGAGTAGCTTTTCTCTTTTTTTTTTTTTTTCATGAAATATCCAGTGCTAACTACTGAGAGAAAGAGCATAACAGAGTAGATGGCTTTTGTTTTGTTTCTCCAAGAACTTCCCTAAATTCTGAGATTATTATTTTTTTACTTGAAACTCAATGTATATATTAAATCTTGACTTCTCATGGACAAAATATTTAATTGACAAAAAGAAGGATGCTATAGCCTTAATTAGCCACTCTCTGCAGCCTCTTTGACTTACTGTCTAATATCAAAACAAAAGCAGTAACTGTCTTAAAAAGCAGCAACATGAAAAGATTGGTAGCTTTCAGACAGTCTCCATTAATATTTTAGTATTTCTCTACCATTACACAATTTTTACATTATGCCATGTAATTCAGAGAATTTTCCCAGGCTCAACCCTTTCAGTGCCATCACCACCACCACACCACCCACCACAAAAAACTCCTCCCTCACTATTCCTCCTTCTGTATTGGCAGACAAAGCCCTATTTTACTTTTTTACCAAAATAAAGACATAATCTATATTTTAGAATTGCCTCAAACTCTTGGCTGAACCAAAAATAAAACCATACACTCGCATCAGCTGATACCTCTCTGTAGCCGTTATGCAACACAAGTGAATCAAGGACTGATATTGCAGATTATTTTGATAATTAATTCCCTGGAGAAACTCATTTTCATCTGGGGACAGTAGCAATGATTCTCCAAAAGGAAGAAGAAAGTCAGTTTTTCCTTTACAAATTCCCTGTTGATGCACGACAAACTTGCAATTAGACTACAAAAGAAATAAACATGATTTTACGGAACAGGTGTATATGTGTTACATTGATTTCAAGACCATAAAGGCAAGTCAAAATTCCCATGCTCTCCAAAATTATTAAGGAAAACAGTGTATTGATTTGTTTAGCTTGTAACAGGGTTTGATGGGACAGAAACATTGCCAGATTTGCTATGACAAGACTAGAGTTCCTGATTATCCAGGATAGATTATGGGGCAAACTATGCAAATGTAAAGTTCTTGTTGTGAAACTCCAGGCAATTAAGTTGATGGTAGTTCTCCTTACAAAACAAAAGGTTATATTCACAGTTATGCAACTTGGGTGGGGCAATAATGAAATATCCAGCCAGATGATACACTTGGTATTCAGTGGCTTAAATTATTCCAAGGAAGTGTGTCCATGCCAGCTGAAAGAGCGAAATAAGAGTTCAGTCTTGGATCTCAGCAAAAGGGGTGTGTTGGCTGGTAAGTACCCTGGTGCAAGGAACGGAAAGGCCCTAATGGGATCAGAGGGTTCATCTTTGATCTCCATTATCTTTACAGGCTGTTACTCGGTGTTCTGCAGCTCAGCAGATTCTACCACGGCTACACGGGAGCAGGGCCTTGCTATTGTACTGAACAGCCAGTGCAGTGCCATTTCCCCATTCCTGCATGACAAGTTCCTCAAAATGGAAAACCACTGTAGCAAAAAACCCTTCCACAGTCAGCAGCCAAAAATTCCCCTGAAAAATACTCTATGGTAATGTCCATCAGATACCAGGTCTTTTACTGAGTCTTCCTCTTCCTAGATGCCTGACAGCTGCTTGGCCTTTTGAACCACTCAGACCTCACTCATAAAAACAGATCCTCTTTCAGCACGTGCTGTCAACACAGTTTTGGAGCAGAGACTTGCTGCTTCGCTTACTTCAGAACCGTGAGTGCAGGGGGCCAACATGCACAGCCTGAATCCTCACTGACCACACAACTGGGGAAGAATTTAAGAGTCATCTGTGAGTGCATGGGAGCATTGTTTGAAACTCTATACTTTGCTACAAATATTTAATTTAATTTGTAAAAAAAAAACCCAGAAAAAACCAGAAGTATGGATTTGGACTGATTGAAATGATTATTCACAGATTTGGGACTACAGCAGAAGTAGTGGGTGATTTTGAGAAGCTGAAATGTTCTTTTTTTAAAAACTGTTTTAAAAGAATTCAGGAAAAAATAAAATCTGAGCTACCTGAAAATTTTTTATTTTGTTTTGCTCTTTCAACCAATACTGTTCCATCAGCTTTGTGTCGTTTGACTTGTAGGAGGCAGTAGGGTTTTAAGCAATGTTTCTTAGCTCCATGTCAACACTCTATCCCACTATTTTCATTAACTTTTTGATTGAAATGTCTGAATGATATGTCAATCGTTGCATGAGAAAATTTATTTTCAAATAAACAAACCCTATGATTCTTTTTTTATTCAATTTCACTCAGTCAGATATAGAAACTTTATGAGTACATCTGCAAAGTATTTCTGTAGTTTTCAATTAAATGTTTTGCTTCTGGAAAATCTTCACTAGAATACTTCCTTAAAATATTTTCTGAGAATAGAAACATATTTAAAAAGAAAAAAAAAAGTGATAAAATTTTGCCTATATCTGCTAAATGGGGTTTTGTTTTGTTTTAATTAATATTTTTCTCATTATATATTTAAATAGCATTTTTTTCAGCTGGTGCTTTTGGAGAATGTCACTTTTATTCACTGCAAAAATTCACTTTCAAAACAATTATTCTGGCAACAGAGAGGAAAATGTTATCAGAGGTAGAGGAGCACAGTGTCGTATTAAAAATGCTCCCTTTTATTAAGCTTTTTACTGTTGAGAACTAGAAACACTCCTAAATTGTCAGGAAAGATACAGAAAGACATTTGATATACCCAGCAGAACAAGCTAAGGCTGCTTCATAACCAGCCATGTGGAAAGGCAATCCAACCTCCCCGCTTTGGGTGAGCTTTGGAGAGCATGTCATTCCAATACTGGTAAGCCCTTCCTTTCATACAGGTTCATAGAAACAGAAAATGCTGAGTTGGAAGAGACTCCTCAGGATCACTGAGTCCAGAAAGAGGTTGTGAGAGATAGTACCAAAAGTTTTGCTGAAGTCTGAAAAGGTTACATCTACTGGCTTTCCTTGATCAGACAGGTGGGTTATCCTGTTGTAGAAGGAAATCAGGTTCAACAAGCAGGACTTTTCTCTCATGCATCCGTGCTGGCTATGACAGATTGGCTGCATTGTCCTCCAGCTGTTTTTCAGTATTTCCCAGAATAATCTTTTCCATGATTTTACTGAAAGCACTAAAGTGACACTGACAGGCCTGCAGTTTCCAGATTCATCTTTCTTTCCCTTTTGGAAAGTCAGAACAACCACTTTCCAGTGAGCTGAGACCTCTCTGGATTCCCAAAACAGTTCAAAAATCTTCAGGAAAGGTTTTGTGATGACATGAGCCAGTTCTTTGAGGATTCTTAGATCAATCCCGTCTGGCCCTATAGATCTGTAGAGATGCAGCTGGAGCAGCAGATCCTGCACAAGTCCAGGGTCAAGTGGGAGTTGATCATTCTTGAAGTCTTACACAGTTGTGAAATATGGAATTTGCTCCTTTGACAACAAAGGAGCTTGATGGAGTCGATGTAGGCTCTGGTACTGATTACTGTATTCAGTAAGAAGAAAATACTATACCCTTAATCTACCCCAGCTGCTTGCAGCACCATAACTGATGTTCACAGAATGACAGAGTTGCTACAAATAATTATAAAAGCACCTTTAATAGGGGGCAGCAAAGGTCATCTAAGATTTTCATTTCTAAGATGCCTTTTTTAGCTGTGATTCTGTGTAAGAAATATGCCAAGTATAGAACCCACTATAGACTTGGATAAGAATACAATGAAGGGATGAAACAAGGCTCTCACCTTTTAGATAGTCATCTTAGGCATTTTAAGCATTAATAGGATTAAGTGTAGTTAAAAAAGGGTTACGTAAAAACACAGACAGAACCAAGATGAAATTGATAATGCTTTTAAACATATTGAGGCTTTTTTCTCTCTCTTTCAGCTTTTTTTGAGCCAATGACCCAACGTTTTTCTATAAAGTTGTTGATATTTGCAGTGATTTTTCTTTGTTCTAATTTCCAACTACTATCAAGTTATGTAGCAGCTTCAGAAGTATGTTATCCTTACCAAAATATCAATAAGGTTTGGCCAGTTTCCTTACAATAGAGAATTTACTGCTATAATTTTACATACATTTTTCATTTCTAGATTGAGAACTGTAATTTGTTCTATAGAACTACATTTAGATTGTTGGGCTAGGTTATGTCTCCAACTGATACCTAAAAGTTTTCTCTCCAACTGATACCTAAACTGATACCTAAAGTGATATCTAAAAGTGGTGCAAAATTTAGCTGCTTTCCTTGTCATATTTTATTATGAGAATCTTAGGCTATTATTTTTGATACAGCACTTGGCTTTGCCTCTGGCTGTCTGAAAAAAACAAGTGGTTATTTAGGGATTGGTTTTGTCTTCTACAGTTCTGAACTCCCTAAAAATGAAACTCATCTGAAACCATCCTGCCAGTTAGGATCACCAAGATATCTCAGTTTGACAGCCTAATCTTTTGTAGGGCTTTTCATTTTTGCAGAGACTTTCTTTCATCAGCCATCTCATCAACATGATTGACTAAGGACTTAGCTGAGAATCTACAAGGACTGGTGCAAGAGCAGATAGGTTTCCGTTAGCAGGGATGGATTATGATACAGATCCTGAATGCTTTTGGTTATTGGTGGTTTTTGTGGAATGAGGTTTGAATTTCATGAATGTTTATTTAAGGACTGTCAGAGAAGAGTCTAGAGCGGTTAGGATGTTTCTTTGAGCAGATGGAATCTAAGTATATGCGTAAAAAGATGGAGTGTGGTTAGTTTATAAGCTCTAGCCCTCAAAAGCTAGAGAACAGCAAAGTAATGTATCCTGTGCAACCCTTGGATTACACTGCAGTTTCTACTTCCCTGGCCACATACTCTTTTCTTTTCCAACCAGTAAACATCCTTTTCATTGTGCAGACTGAGCTGTGTTAGTTCTTGTGCTCCTGCTTCTTCCTCTCCTTTACGTTTCAAGTAGATGAGCCAGGATGCACTTAACCTGCTAAAATCAAGTGCAGCCAACGTGTGATGTCTGATGCCACTGCTGATCTGTTCTCTTTCCACATCTTGTTTGTTAGTCATTGTCCAAAATGTGTCCCACACCCTGTATAATGCACGTGACTCAAGTTTTTCTCTAGATACAAAATTATTATTTTCCTCCTGGGCTTTCCTGTAGCCTGCTGTAGTCACCAAGTGATGCACAAACACCAATTAAGTTATTTTCACAACATACCAGTGAGACAGCATACTATTATTATACCTAATTTACATGTGGAGAACTTAGGTATGAGGAACTGTGGTTCCACGTGTAAGGTACGAACATCTTTAACTATACAAGTTGGAACCATTCTTGGAACAGAGACGACCTATTAACTAAATGAGGTTGGGTTACTGTTGAAAAATAGCATGTGATGCTGTAATTAAAAACAAAGTCATACCACAAGTGCCTGATAGGGTCAAATGAACCTTACTCAAGCAGAGGTAATTCTGATATTTCCTAATCTTTCGAGCTAAATTTATAATCCTTAATTACGTATTTTGATCCAGCTAATATTTGAAAATTGTAGGATTAATCCTCCACAAAATCCGAAAAAAAGAAATTTCATTAGATCTCATTATCCTGACTTTCATGCAAGTAATCAGGAGGGTGTGAGCTCTTTGGCTTCACAGTGGAGTCCCACAACACCTGTCTGCCTCAGGCTGTGCTTCTGTGGAGGTCTAGACCCATCTGCTGCTAGCTAAAAAGGAAATCTGAGAGGAAAACGACTGCAGTTTCTTTTCTGGATCAATGAGCACTTACAGCAGATAGATAATATGAAACCACAACCTGAAGCAGCAGCAGCATCCGGGGGAAGCAGGATGGGTGCTCTGGTTGGTTGGGTAGTTTTGGGGGGATTTTGAGGGTTT
>VZRR01001433.1:24895-112410 GCA_013398015.1 Oreocharis arfaki | reverse complement strand
AGCAGTGACAGCTGGGTCAGGGCAGCACTGATCGGTGCAGCAAGGTTGGAAGCAGGCAGCCCAGGCAAGGACCCGGGGCAAAGCGGCAGGGCGGCGGTCAGGGGCACGGGGAGGCAGGACAGGAGCGAGGGCGAGCCAGCGAGGCCAGGAGAGCCGGGTGGCAGGCTGGGCCAGGGCAGAGGAGGGAGCGAGCAAGCTGAGCAACAGCAGCAAACAGCAGCGAGCCCCAGCGAGCAGCAGTGCAGTTGGTTTTTATACCCCCTGGCCCCTCCCGAAGGCTGCTCCCTGGCAGGGGACCATTGGCCCAGTCCAACCTTCCTGTGCCATCCATGAGTGGAGACCTTTCTCGAGCTGACTGAGAGAGAGGCCCCTCCACAGTGTCTCCTACTGCCTGCCCCATGGGAGGTGTCGCCAGGCGAAGTCCTCCCAAAGAAGAGGCTTCTTCCAGTTGTCTCCTGCACATGGCACACGTGCACCCCTGCTCCACACGCCTCTGACAGCCATTGTTGGGGCATAACAAAACTGAACTGGCTCCTCACACCATGGCACTCAGAGGTTAGCCTGGCTGAGCAGTGCCAGCCCCAGCAGGCTGGCTCTGCCAGGGGAAGGAAGATAAGCATGCTCCAAATCCCAGCCAGATGATTATCCAGGCTTAGAACGGCCCATGTAAATTTGGCTAATTGTTTAATGACTTGGTCATTTGCATTCGGTGGCTTTGACACAGGCCTGGCAGGGAGGAGGGTCGGGCTGTTGGGCAGCACATTGGCCAAGTGCAGGAATTCTGCATTCCAGAACGGCTTCCCGGGAGCCTCTGGGTGTGAGCACAGCTCCTGCACCCACCTGTGAGAGGGAGAAGTGGTGCTGCCAAACCTGTTTAACCCAAACTTCACCCAGGACAGCATTTACAGCTCCCACACCCCCCAGACTGTGCATCCTTCACACAGAGCTGTGCTGCTCCCGGGACAGCCATGGGACTGGACCAACCAGGATCTTCTGCACCAGCGCATCTCCCCCACAGCCCTGAACTCACCTGGGAATAACCCTAGAAACACCTGCACCACAGGCAGTGGCAGACACAGGAGAGCTGCTCCTACAACGGGCTCCCTGTAATCTCTCCACTGAAGCTGGCAGCAGGAGGCAGCAGCAGCTACTTTCACAGCTACTTTCATTTTACACATTGATCTCCAAAACCAAGCACAAGCTGTAAAAGGCCACGGGCAGGGCACGCAGCATATTCTGTTTGCTGTGCCCAGGTGCACTTTGGTTTGTAGCAGCTTCAGTCACACATGACATTTCCTGCTGCAGCGAGAGGTGGAATCTGGGAATGACCCAGACAGGTTTTATACAAAGGAAAAACATAATTTTCTTTACAGGCTCTTGCATAGAGATGAAGGAAAGTATGTCACAAAGGTTTCCATCCTACCTGCTTCCCTCTCCTTTTTTTTTTAATACACTAAGTCATTATTCTTTTAGTCATCAGCGTATCTGTGACATTGTGACCACACTTCGTCCACGTCTTTCAATGGCTGGGATAACAAAGGTTCAGAAAAACATAGCACCTCCCTAGACACACAGAGCTGAGCTTTGATCTCTGCACTGCTGTTTGCTGACTCTCCCTGTTGCCTTTGGTTTTCCCTTGCAGGGCACAGCTCTTTATCCCGGCCCAAGTCTCTGCTGGTGTCCTCCCCCTCCACGAAGCTGCTCACGCTGGAGGAAGCTCAGGCTCGGACACAGGCCCAGATCAACTCTCCCATCGTGGCAGACAGCAAGTACATCGAAGTGGGAGAAGGCCCAGCAGCTTTGCAGGGGAAATTCCACACAGTCATAGACTTCCCATCTGAAAGGTAGAGACAGGTTTCCTTTCCAGCACGTGTCATCACTGTGTTACTTTGAATACAACAAGAATTTGCTTATATTGACTTGAGACTCGTTGTGTATGCAAAGTATTGGAGCCAGTTTTCCACCTGCTTTGGACTCTGGGAGGATTTAGCTCACGTCAGTGGTCTGGTGGACTTGGTTTAGCCAAATAATTTGTGCTCCACTCCCTTGTTTTCAGCAGGGATATCATTAAATGTTGTCTGTGATGCAGACGTGCCTGGACCAGTCACACACAGAAATGTAAACAGGGTGAACACGTGCAGATGCTGAGGTTTTCCAGATCTCAGGACTAAGGGCCTGTCACAGATCCAGGGTTGCTTGAAGTGGAGCAGTTGGACAGGCTTGAGGACACAAGAAATTAAATATGGCAGTGGAAGAGATGAAGGTGGTTTTTAGCAGTAGTTTTGAACACCTTTGTGGCTGCCCAGCTTCCCAGAGAGCTGGAGCTTCTTCCGTAAAATCCATCCCTTGGCTGCTGGACTGGACAAGGAGGAGCCTTTCCTTACCTGCACTGCAGCTGCTTGGCAGAGGCTGGGGGAGTTCACTCAGCAAGACTTTAGGGCTGAGAATGAAAACATCCTCAGCTGTGGAAAAGAGGGAGTTTCCAAGCAGAAACCAGGAGTTTCTGAGCAGAAAGAGTGCTGATGCACTCAGCAGAGAGTGCTGATGACAAGCAGCCAGGATTGAGCTGCAGCTCCCACTCCATCCATGTGTTCCATTTTCTCTCCCCAGGAAAAGGCCTCCCAACAAGATGAAGAAGTCTCCAGTGGGGAGCTGGCGTTCCTTCTTCAACCTGGGAAAATCCTCCTCCGTGTCCAAGCGCAAACTGCAGCGCAACCCCAGCGAGCCCTCGGAAATGAAAGCCATAGCCCTGGCAGGTGAGGCCCCGTCCAAAACCCGGGGATTTCAGCAGTGCACAGTGATGTTTGCAGTGGGCTTTTATCTCCTTCTAGCGTCCAAGCCGTGCATGACACCTCCAGCAGCTGCTCTTTCCCAATGTGTCTCGAGCAGCTGTGGAGCCTGCTGGGGCTCACACCTCCGTGATTTGCTTGGAGCAGCTTTGGAAAGACAAGGTGTGGGTGCTGCTGTAATAAGTCACAGGATAATTCTTTCTGGCACTCTCATTATGAAATGAGAATACAGTTCTGGTTCCCCTTGCTGCTCTCAGAAGATGAAATGAGGGAAAGGCACCTTCCCACAAACACATTCCCTCAGAAAGCTGTACCGGAGTACCCAGAGAAGGCAGCCAACAACCCTTTGTAGCCACAGCCAGGATATGGAGGTGGAATTCTCAGCCTTTTCCATATGTAACTTTCTATCTCTTTCCAAACTTAAAAATAGCAACAACATGTTTTTGCAGTAAAATACCAGAAATACCCCAAAACGTGGGCCCATGAGAACTTTTATCTCCTCATCTCCAGGTCCATCTTTAAATTCTTACCCTCACAGTCCTCACACACTCTCTGATGCCCTTCGGGACTGTCTCCTCAGAGACTGATATTGTACTTGTTTAGTGCCCATAAACCAGGGTGTGTAAATGTTCCTTCCTTCCCCCTTTTGGAGGGGTTTTGCTTGTGGGGAGTTGTTTCCCAGCCTCTCACCTGCAGCAGTCACCATTTGGGTTGGTTACCATTTCCAGGTAAAATGAGAATCAGAAACCCACCCTCAAAACAAAATTACTCTCAGGTCAGTGATGTTGGTGCTAGAAACACGTTTGTGTTTCTCCTGCCACCATTACCCAGCTAAATGTAAACCCCTTTCCTAACTGATCCTTTCCCTCTGTGGTTCCTTCCCTCAGGAGGACGAGGAGACAGTGGGACGCTCCGCTCGGCCAAGAGTGAGGAGTCTCTCACCTCCCTGCATGCCGTGGATGGTAAGGCAAAATCCTCCCTGCACTTCCAGGAAATGGGCGTTAAGGGAGGCACTTGGATATCTCTGGCTGCAGATACTCAACAGGGCAGGTTTTCCACCCCTCCAGAGAAGCTGAACTTGCTAACAGATGAAGCTGCTTTCTGCTCCCAGCACAGATGGGTCTCACAGAAATGCTCTTCATGGCTCTTCCTGCTTTTAAGGTTAAAAAAGCAAACCTCTTGCTCTGGTGTAGCTGGCACTGCTTGTGTTCATTCCTTGGCACCTCCCCTTGCTATTTCAAGGTTGACGGGACAGCATTGTGAAGGAAAGTGCTCTCTGAGAAAGGTACATTTCAACTGTCCTTGCTTGTGCCCACAGCTTAGTTTCAGACTAAGTCACGCCTGGCAAGTGCTGTAAAAGAGTTTAAGCAAACGTAATAAGCAGTTACTGCCAACACTGTTACTTTGTGTGCAGGGATCACCAGGGAGCCTCTCGCTGCCTTAGGACTGTTCCGACCCCCTCCACAGGGCCTGGCCTCCTGAACGGGAGGTGTTGTCACTAACCCACACGTGTCCCCTTCCAGGTGAATCCAAACTGTTCCGGCCCCGAAGGCCCAGGTCCAGCAGCGATGCCCTGTCTGCCTCCTTCAACGGGGAGCTCCTGGGGAACATGAACCGCTGCAACTCCTACGACAACCTCCCCCACGACGACAGCGATGGGGACGAGGGGCTCATCCACGTCCCTGCCCTCATCTCTCCCCGCTCCTCGGAGGACGTGGACCTGAGCCCGCCGGACATCGGCGTCGCCAGCCTGGACTTTGACCCCATGTCCTTCCAGTGCAGCCCCCCCCAGGCAGAGTCCGAGTGCCTGGACAGCAGCACCTCCCTGCTGGAGTCCATCGACATCAATAAGGAGAAGCCGAGCCTGCTCAAGAAGGATTTAGAATCAGGCAGCCAGTCCCAGACCCCGGGCAGTGCCACGAGCTCTGAGCCAGTGTCCCCTTTCCAGGAGAAGATGAGTCCCTTCTTTACGCTGGACCTGAGCCCCACGGAAGAGCAGGCCTGCAAACCCCTCAGCTTCTCACCCAAGATGGCCCGAAAGCCCATCAAATCTCCACCACTGACCACAGAACCCACCTCCTTTGTGCTGCCCAGCCGTGTGCCAGAGGCCCTGGGAGGAGTGCCCACCACATCCAGGAACTCCTCTGCTTCCAGCTGGAGCAAAGGGATTGGCATCACTGAGATCACAAACAGGTCCCCAACCCAGATGTCCTTGCCCCTGAAAAACAGTGAAGCAGGAGCAGGGGAAGGAGCCCACCAAGAGCTGCAGCATCCCCAGCTAGTGGCTGCTTGCAAAGCAGAGTTGCCAGAAGAAGGGGAGAGAGCCATGCCAAGCAGTCAGAATAAGACTGTACCCAGTGGACACACACAGCCAGGTACAGTGCATTTTCCTCCATTCTTTCTTTAAGTTCCAAAGGGGAGCTGCTCTCAGAACCGTCCTCCTCTGCGTGCCTTTAGGAGAGGGGATTGCCCGTCAGTTCTGGTCACGAGTGTCTTGCAGGGCTGTGCAGATCCGTAAGGTCTTAACCTCTGCCTTCTCCCTACATCACACAAATCTTGGATAATTTCCATAATGCTTTATATTCTGCTTTTTTTTCCCCATCCTGTCATACGTGAAAATCTCTAGCATGTCCTTCTCAATCATTTCAGCCAATAGACCATCTAAGACTTTTCTTTTTTAAATTAAAAATCTGCCAACACTCGAAGAAGGGACCTTTCCGCCTAAAACCTTATGATCAAAATTGTGTAAGGGTATCTCATTCTCTGCCACCTCCTTCCTACCTCTCTAGAAATGCAAGAGGAGCCTTTAGACAAGCTCTTGGGGTTTTTCCTCTTTGTGATGAACTGCTGTGCTGTCGAGCAGCGTTTGCCTGTGAGACACAAGTGTTTCACATCAGAAGGAACTGCCACTGTGAAAGTGTGGAGAGCATCTATTTTTTTATAATAGTCGTTAAGGTCACTCTCCTTATTGGGTAACATAAAATCACTCTCTCTCTCAATTTTCCCCCCATTAGGAGCAGTTGCCCTCGACTCCCCCCAGGATCCTGTTCCCGTCAGTTCTGTGTCTCTTATCCCTCCTCCTCCTCCGAAAAACGCAGCGCGCATGCTGGCCCTAGCGTTAGCCGAGTCCGCACAGCAAGCATCCGCCCAGTCCCACAAAAGGCCAGGAGATGCTCATGCTGAAAGCACAAATTATGGAGAGGCTGAAGCTGGCACAGCTCTAGAAAAGCTCCATCTCTCTGCGGGTGCCCCCGACAAGCTCCACCTGTTCACTGCTCTGCCCGAGAACCGCCTGCACTTCCAGCCCGGGGCACCTTTAGAGCAGGACTGCCAANGGAGCAGGACGGCCAAGGCGCGGCCGGGGAGCAGACCCCCCCGCCCGGCGCCCGGGGAGGCCAGGACCCCCCGCCTCTCCACGCGGGCGTGCCCGGGGACAGGCCTGGCAGCAGGGATGCGGAGCGGGAGCAGTGCAGCTTCCAGCCCGGCAGAGCGGGGGACAAGGAGCCCTTCCCGGCCCACGGGGGGGACTGGGAGCCCGCGGCCCCGCACGGCCCAGGGNCACAGAGACAGGAGCACCAGGCAGCCGTGGGACAGGTGCCAGCGGCCAAAGCACCCAGCGGCTCCGGGCAGGTACGTGCTGCTCCCTGCACAGCTCCTCTGGAGTGCTGAGCACTGGGAAAGTCGGTCCAAATCCAAATGGCAACCGGGGGGGAATTCGCAGGACAGCGGGGGTGACGTGGTGTAACACAGACACAGCCTTGCGGGAAATCCTGTGCTGCTCTCCCAAGGAAACATCCCAGTATGCCCACTCTCCTTGGTTTTAAGAAAACAAGTATCTGCAGGGGCAGTTGACAGATGGAATGATAGTTCAGAATGCTCAGAAACAAGAATTTTTGCATCCTCTGATGAGGTCCTCTTCCAGTATCCTGGTTAGGCTCTTGTCCGGTCAGTGACAGGATGAGAAAACGCAGTCTTAACCTGCACTAGGGGAGGTTTGGGTTGGACAATTAGGAAGAATTTTTTCACAGAAAGAGTGATCAGGTGCTGGAAGGGGCTGCCCAGGGAGCTGGTGGAGTCCCTGTCCCTTGAGGTGTCCAGGGAACAACTGAACTTAGCGCTCAGTGCTCTTGGCTGGTGACAAGGGGGGCGGATCGGTCTCAGGTAGGACTCAATGGTCTCAGAGGTCTTTTCCAACCTAAGTGATTCTGTGATTCTGTTCAACAAAGCAGGTCAGATTCCTTGTGCAGGATTGAGACATGGAGATGTTCTGTCAGAAATCCAAACCCCCCAGCCCATGCAGCAGGCCTGCCTGTAGCCCACCCTAAGCCCCGCAGCCACATTTAAAGCAGGAATTTCTGCTCTATTGCACTCCTTGATCTGCTCACCAGGGCCTGAGCCGGTTAAATCCAGGAACATTTTTGTTAACACCATACATTTAAAAGCAGACCACCCAACAAAACACTGAGGGCACCGTGTGAAGAGATGGCCACCTCCTCCTCTTCCTCTGGTTTGGCTTTAGCAGAACACACCAGTTGTGATGGGTCCCAAAATCTGCTAGTGGCACCATGCTGAGAGAGGGAACCTACACGTCTGTCCTTCCCCAGCAAACAGAAACCAGGCACAGACAAGCTGGAATGGAGCTGGTCCATATGAGTGTCTGGGATGTTCTAACTATACAACAGCAGTGGAAAAGCTGCTCGTCCCTAATTTTGACTGCTTCCTTCCCTGCAGGCGTGGAGCACCGCTGCACCTGAGAAGCTTCCGGAGCCCGCACCTGGCTTTGTCTCCGAGAGCAGTTCCGGCACCCGCGGCTCCTCTTCCGTGCCCGGGGGCCACCAGGGCCACTTGGAAAAGCCCCGGGAGAGCACGAGGGCTCCCCCGCTGCACCTGCGCTCCGAGTCCGTCCCCGCGCCCTCCTCCTACAGCTTCACCCCGCCCGTGCCGCCCGTGAGGACGCTGGAGAGCAAGATCGCCGCAGCCATGCACTCCAACAACACGGACACCATCAACAACTCCAACTACCACTCCTTCCTGGCCTCCTCCATGCTGGCGTCCTCTGTGGAGGAGGCGCTGCTGCCGCCGCCGCCGCCGCCCAAGCACGCGTCCCTGCAGCCGGTGTACGTGCCGCACCCCAAGCCGGAGAGCCTCCCCGAGCCCGTGGGGCCCGATGGCTACCTGCACGCCAAGCACCAGTACCGGCCCGAGAGCGTCCCTGCCCACAGCTACCACGGCAAGGCCGAGCAGCACCAGCCCTACCCGCCCCGCCCGGAGCCGCCCGTCGCCGCGGGTGCGCGCTACGGCTCCTACGGCACGCAGGGCAAGGGCTCTGCCGCGGGCCTGCACCCCAAGCCCCGCGGCCGCACCGACTTTGTGTCCTCCGTGAGCCCCACGGGGCTGCGGGGTGCTGGCTACGCCGAGGAGGCCCCCCCGTACCCCACCATCCGCAGGGTGCAGTCACTGCACGTGCCCAGCCCGGCCGCCGCCGCCGCCATCCGCTCCGTGCCCATCTCCCGCACGGAGGTGCCCCCGGATGACGAGCCCGTGTACTGCCCACGGCCCCTCTATCAGTACAAGCCATATCAGCCCCACTCCGACTACCATGTCACGCAGCTCCAGCCTTACTTCGAGAACGGGCGGGTCCATTACCGCTACAGTCCCTACTCCAGCTCCTCCAGCTCCCCCTACTACACTGCGGCCGACGGCAGCTTCTACGACCTGGATCCCTACAGCACCGTGCGGGTGCGGCCCTTCCACGGCCTGCCCGGCCGCGAGTTCGGCCCCTACGCGTCCCGGCTGCAGGGCAAGGGGCTCTACCGCTACCCCAGCCTGGCCGCCTACCCCCGGGCAGGGCTCATCAACCACCTGGGCAAGGAGCACAGCTTCGTGAGCAGGGACGTGCCCCCTGCCCCGGACATCAAGCACATGTACATGTCCTGGGACCTGGAGGACATGGAGAAGTACCGCATGCAGTCCATCCGCCGCGAGAGCCGCACGCGCCAGAAGGTCAAAGGGCCCCTCATGTCCCAGTACGACAACGTGGCCCCGCTGCTGCCGGACGAGCTGGGGGGCCTGGACGCCGTCCACCTGCGCAGCAAATCGGATCCTGGCAAGAGCGGCCTGCTCACGGTGGCCGAAGGGAAGGAGGGCCGGTACCCGGCCAAGGCGGCCACACCCGAGGGGGACGAGCGTTACTACGGGCAGCACGCGGAGCCCGAGCTGGACAGAGCCCACTACCACGGCGGGGGCTACGGGAACGGGCAGCCCGAGAAGCCGTCCCTGCCCCAGAAGCAGAGCAGCATCCGCAACAGGAAGATGCACGAGCCGGGCGGCGGCAGCGAGCACAGGACGCATTTGCAGCAGGAAGCGAGCCATAGGCAGCCTTCCGAACCCAAAAACGGGGCCCCCTACCCCGAGTACAGGCCCAAGGGCGGACCAGAGCCCTCCGAGCCCATGGGCTACCAGCACGCGGGCAGCAAGTACATCCCAGCTGGCCAGGAGACCCTGAGGCTGAACCACAAGGAGGGGAGGCTGGCAGAGGACAGGCCGGACCTGGAGAGGCCCCGAGGCAGAGCATCCATGGAGAAGCACTCCAGAGACTGCTACAAGGAGGAGGAACACGCTGCCCCTCCAGTGGCACCGCCGCCCAAGCCCGAGCGGAGCCACAGCCTCCGGATGCAGCACCCCGAGCCCATGGAGAGGGACTCTGCCCTGCTGTACCCCTACCAAACCCTGGGCAAGCGCCAAAGCACGATGACTGTGGTGTCCCAGTACGATAATCTGGAGGATTACCATACCCTGCCTCAGCACCAAAGAGGGGGCTATGCTGGAGCGGGGGGCTTCGTGCCCCCCGGCTTCCCCCACGTGCACAGCAGAACTTACGCCACGGCGCTGGGGCAGGGAGCCTTCCTCCCCACAGAGCTGTGTCTGCAGAGGCCCGAGACAGAGGTGCACGTCGAGTGAGCCGGGGGGGGACGAGGGATAGAGTCTAAGCAGCCTCTGCTGGACAGTGGACTGTTTTATTTTTTCAGTGATGGAAAAAACCCCCCGACCCTTCCCTGGTGAGCAAAGCAAACCCCCCTCAGCCCCCCCAGCCCCCACTCACTGTTTTTATGTAGTAGAGCTATAGATTTTCATGTAGTTTTGAGCAGCCTGGGAGGACAGGGCAGGCTGTTGGCACACAGGTGTTGCCAGAGGCCAGGCAGGGCTGACACAGAGGCTCTTGGGGCAGGGAGGGAAGGAGTTTTCCCTTCCCAGATGTGACACTGGCTGCTCCTCCCCACGCCCGCCGTCCCACGCGCGATGGGCTGTGCACGATGGACTGTGCCTGCAGCTCTCTGCTGCTGCAAACTGCCCCTCCCAGGCTGGCTCCCAGGAAAGGGGCTCCCTGCCACGCTGTGGAGAAACCACTGCTCAGCCCTTCAGAGTCACACAGCGAGAGTGGGGCTGGGGGAAAGGCTCCCCAGGGGTCCTCTCCTGGGCTCATGCTGAGGCCCTGCCTCTCCCGTGGGCATGGAGCACCCACTGCAACTGCTCCGAGGTGGGTAGGGGCCTGTTTTGACTTCAAGCCCATGGAATAGGCTCCGAAGCTAGCTCAGAATGTGATAGGCTCGTTACATTTCTTGCTTAACAAGCTGCTTCTGCCTACAAGGAGTCCAGTTCCTTCACATTTCTCTGTTGTAAGCAGAGGCCAGCTGCAGGAGCCACGTAGGGTAGGTTTGCATTGCTCACAACAAAAGAATTAAACACAAAACTACACCAAACCCTACCCCCAGAGCTGGGAACAGGACACCCATTCCATGCCAGTTCTTCCTCTTTGCTGCAAAGCTATCTGTGGCCCAGATGAGCTCATTCCATCCTGTGGCTGGCCAGACTGTGTCATCTCACTGCGAAGAATACTGGAAAAATTGATTTAAAAAAGTATATAGCATTATGTAAATCAGAGCCCACCTTGCCTGCTGTGTGACAGGGTGTCTGCATGAGCAGCTGCCCTGGGCCAGGTCCTGCAGCAATTCCATCAGGGAATGCTCCTGCTGAGCTTAAGCTGGAGCTCTCCAGGCTCTCTGCAGCCTCCGAGCTCCATGCTGGGCAGGGATCCCTGTGGAGCTGTGGCACGCAGGGAGCAGTGCTGTGCCCGGGTGCAGCTCCCCCAGTACTCAGTGAGTAGGGACAGAAGGCCAGTGCACTCCAAAATACACCAAAACTGGTGTCCAAGCTGTTGAAAAGCTCTGATGTTGTAAAAACAGCCTGGCAGCCCCTCGTGCTGCCTCTCAGACTCTCCAGGACTCACACCCCCTGTACAAATAAAGCACATCCATCCCATTAGGCAGGGCTTGCAAGCAATACTTGAGATTTAGGAGTTTTTAAATGTTCGCTGATAAATTCCAAGGCCATTCCTGTTCCGTGTGCTTGAAGAACTTCTCTACCTGTTTCGAATCTCTAATGTTTTATGAAAAACCTGGAAGTCCTGCAGTTAGCACACAGCTGCTTAGGTGGGGTTTTTTGAACAAAAAAGTTTCATGGCTATTTTGGGACTTCTAAATCCTAAGGAAAACCTGCTTCTAGTTGCCGACTAGTCTGTAGCTGTTTGCTTCTTTTAACCTTGGAGCCTTGTCTGGGGCTGTTTCAGTAACTACCTTCTGGTTCTATTTTATTGTGCAATGCTGGTGTTTTAAGCATTTTGTTTAGAAGAGTTCTCACATGTTATGGAATGAAATCTGGCAGTAGGAAAGAAGGAAGAAAAAAAGAAAGCAGCAGCACTGTGATTCAGGTTATCACAACCTCCTTGAGAGGAACTCCCAGGTAGAGGGGTTGGGATTTTTGGTGAGGGAATGCTTTTTGTAATGTTTTCTTTTTAGGAAAACAGACAGAACTGCACACAAAGGGGCCACTGGGTGAGCCACGCTGTCTCCACTGGCAGTAGCTCCCAGGAAAGGCTGAGCTGCCCCGGTTCCTCAGGAGCCAGGCTGGATTATCTGTGCTCTCAGCAGAGCTGTGTTGTGCTAGGGCCAGGACCAGCCTCAGCCCCTGGTTACCTGCCAGGTCTCCAGTTGAAGCAGGGACACATGTTTGGTTCAGGCTGTTTGGGATTCAGGCTGTTTGGGATTCAGGTAATGAGAGCTGCAGGTCCAACCTCTCTCTGTGAAAGCCTTAACTCCCCCCCTGCCCCGCAGCCTCTCCCCCCCTCCGCCTGGGCCTTACGTCAGCCAGGATATCCTGCCACTACGAGGGGCTGATCCCAGCTCCCACTAATTGTAAACGCCTCTGGATTCTCCTGCTCGAAGCCACTGTCTCCCTGTGGAGCCCAAGTGCCATCCCTGGACAGCCCCTGCTCCTCAGTGCTGTGCTGCTCCCGCCCGAGCCGGGCTCTCCCTGCCTCCTGTGAAGTGCCAGGTGCGAAGCACCCGCTCATCCCATGGAAACAAACCTTTGCCCAAGGGCTTCTGGAAGTACACACACCTGCACCCTAACCCAGAGGGCAGCTGCAAAGAGCCTTTTGGGAATGAGAGGAAGAAGACAGCAGAGCAGTGACTCCCAGCCGTGTCTCCCTCTGCACGTCACCACAGCCAGGTGTGCTCCAAGGGTGGAAGCTCTCCAAGAACCCAAACTCGTGTCCAGCACTGCTGAGCCACAGTGCAGAGTTCAAAAGGGTGAAGGCACCAGCTTTTCCCAGATAACGCAGACCAACACCTTTCTTTTGTTGTTGCTCTTGCCCACGGCTTCAGCGTCCCGCACGATCCTGCCCCGCCAAGCCATACAGTGAACTATGCAGTCCTGCTCCTGCTCTGGGCTCGGTCTGCTGCTCCTGCAGAGAGTTCTACATCCTCATTAATCCCAGAATTCATAGGTGAGGTTGGAAAGGGTGTACCAGAGCGAGGTGGGGAGGTGACACCACGAGTCTGGGGTGGGTGAGCTGGAGGAAGGTGACAGCCCAGTCCTGTGTCCCAGCAGAGGAGTGGAGAGAGCAGGGGGACAGCAATGCAAATAATCCAATCCAAGTGCAGTTGTGCTTGGGCTCAGCAACTCCTTGCTTAAGCACGTCCCCACGAGGTGACAGCAGCTCTGTTCCTCAGCAGTTCCCTCACACGGGCACTGTCTGCTTCTTCAGCTGCCACTCGCTCTGTTTCCAGGCGAGGGTCTCCCAGTGCACGTGGGAATGGGGGTCCAGGAGTGTGCTCCAGCTCTGGATTTTCACCTCTGCTTTGGAGCAGGACGTGAGCCCCAGGAGACCTTCCGTGGCAAGGAGAGTGCAGTTGGTGGGGGAGTAATGAGGACTTGGCCCCTATGAAGTCTTACGTAAAGCATTAATTTCTGACTTTTGCAGAGTCTTATCAGGTGATATCTATATGCATCTCTGAGAACACCCCCACAACTTTGTGCCTCTGTCTTTGCAGTGATCCCCCTCCCCTGCTCATCACTGGGGGGATCAGTAAGGATTGCACAGTGGTAGTAAGTTGCTACACAAAACCAAAACCGACTTGAAAACGTCCTGTTCCTCTTTGAGCCCAGAAGGGACAGAACCTCAAGTGTGCTCTGCCATCCCCCAGGCTGGTGACAGGGCATTGACTGGAGTGATGTGTTAAATGTCAGGAAAGCTGGGTGAGAAGTTGTTCTCCTTCCTTTCATTGCAGCAGCTTAGGCCCGTTGCTGTTTGCCCAGCGCCCGGGTGCCCGTGCCACGGGCGCGGTGCGAGCCGACAGCACCGCTCCTCCTCGGGTGCGCAGCGCTGCCTCGTCCGGCGGGGGGCAGGGGGGAAGGGTTGTTTTGCCGTTCATTTTCCTGCTGTAGAAGACTTGATTTTTCTTTCCCTGAGCCGCATGAGAGAAACATCCCAGAAAGTCTTGGGTTACCTTTGGAGTTCCCTTCACTTTAATTTATAGAGTGTCTTTTTTTGTGAACTGGTGTAAAATGTATATGCCGACAAGCTCATGTATTTTTATGTAAATATTTTTTGTGGTTTCCCCACTTGCCCTTCTCTGTAAATATTTAGAATTCTCATATTCTTCTCACCTTGTATGATGCAGACGTGGTTTTGTTTCTGTTTTTTATTTGTACTGTAATGCAACAATCCAGACTGAGGTGTCTTGTGGTATTAAACAAAAGCAACAGTCCCACTGAGCTCACACTCAGATGTGCAACTTGACAGCATTAATCAAGCCAGGTTAAAAACTACTCTGGTGTGCCTGTGTGTGTTTTTTCCTGTGCCTCGTTAATTAACAGTACACTCAAAAAACAAAATGGGAAGAGCCAGCCTGGGGCCATGCTTTGGAGGGAGGGATGCTGGCAGGCAGCTAAGGATGAAGGAGGTGACTTTGAATTCCTGTGCCAAGGCTTGGGCTTATCTGTGCCATTCCACCTGTGCCCATCGCTGCTTCCTAACAATAAATAAACCTGCCTGGGCTGTGTGAGTGTCCCTTTCCTCTCACCCAGCACGACAGCACGAGCAGAAACAGCCTGGCCCTGGCACAGAAGGCACAGGGCAGATGAAATCAGGACAAACAGATGGCACAGGCCACCTCCGAGCTGGCTGGGAGGGATTCTGGGCACCACAGTAATGCTGCTCATAGTTAATTAATAGCAAAAAGATGATTAAAGGAAGCGAATTTCAAACATCTTTAACACTCTAAGAAGGAATTCTCAGAGTCTTTTCATCCAGTAAATGTTACGGGGTTTAGACCTGCTGCCAGGAATAAAACCAGCCTAATCCTGCTCCCCTTGGAGGACAGGTGCCCCCACTGCTCATGGACCTGTGGGGCAGGGGTGACTCCTGCTGCGCAGCCCAGCTCTGCCCAGAGGCTTTGTGTGAACACAGGGGGGCTGCATTAGGGCTTTGGAAATCTTGGCCTCATCTGCTCCCAAATCCTCCCTTTCCAGCCCAGATGTGCTCATTAATGCACACCCAAACTCTGCGCTGCTGCCCTTGTAGGGTCCCACCAGCAAAGCCAGCAGCCCAGCCCTCTGTGAGCCAGGAACTCGTGCTCGGCCAGAGCCAGGACCAGGGGGCCCTGCAGGGCACCCTCTGTGCCCCCCTCTCGTGGGAGGGCACCAGAGCTGCCCTCGGGGGCAGGACATGACCAGGCTGACTTGGCAAATAGAAATCTTGACTTGTAAGTCCAGTAGACAAATTCCCATTGTAACTAAAGCGTTGGTAGCTGCTCAGGCCATTTCCTGCCCAGCACACTGCCGAGAGGGGTGGGTCAGTCTGTGACAGGACACTCGGGTTGGGTGGGTAAGGGAACAGCAGCAGGAGGATGAACCCCGGGGGTGTTTCCTCAGGGAGCAGCCCCAGAAGTGGCATCTCACCTCCCCAGCTTGGCTTGGCCCGAAAGCAGCACCACGGGCATCTCCTTTAATGCCACCGAGATCCCAGTGAGCCCCGAATTCCGGGCCCGGGGTTCCACACGCCGGGAGAGGGCTCGGGGTGCACCCAGTTCCCCAACCTGTGCCGTGAGGATGAACAGGATGGAAACTCCATCCCTCTCGGACAGCCTGTCCCGAGCGGCTGAGGTTTGTGGGCAGAGCGGGCTGAGGAAAAGGGAGAAGGACGGATTTAAACTCTGCCGAAGGACTGGTAAAACCGGGGGCGCAAAATCGCTTTTCCTCCCGAGGAGTTTCCAGCAGGCAGCGCTGTTAGACCGCCTGTGCCTCATACCCGACCCGGCCGGCCGAGGAAAAGGATGCTGATGTTCCTTTCTAGCAGTTTCTGCTCGGGTTTCCAACTCCTTGCGTCTGGGGGGGAAGGGGGGAGGTGTCCTTTTAGTTTTTTCATATTAGAGGAGATCTGCCGAGTGGTCAATGCCGGCAGCATCCTGAGGAGCAGCCCCGCTCAGCCCAGATCCTGAGCGTCCCCACTGGGAAGGGCCCTGCAGAGCTCGGCAGGGCTCTGCTGCTCCCCAGAGCAGCCCCCAGCTGTTCCGGGCCCCGTCCCTAAGGAGCACAACAATATGTTCACTTCCACGCTAAAAGTCATCCAAAACCAGCAACTGATGCTGGGAAGCCGGGGAGATGCTCAGTCCTTCCCCGCTCCCTCCAGCTGGTGCACGGATGCCCTGCCAAGATTCCTCAGGAGCCCGCAGAGCCAGAAGAGCCCCGGGCAGAAGCTCCGAGCCCAGCACCTGCCAGAGCAAGGCTTGGGCAATCACATCCCCAGCCCTGCCTCCCTTCCCCTTCCCTTCCTCCCGTCCCAAGCCCAAGCCCAAGTGTCCTCATCTCCCCATCCCCCAGGGGCTGAGGGGCCAGGGGGACAGAGGTGACTCTGCCCCGGATCCCTCCAAACTGGGAGCTGCTGGTGCCCCTCTCCAGCAGGGCTTGACAGAAGTTTGGCAGCGGCACAGGAGCGGGGGAGGGATGCGGGAGGTCACCCAAATCCCCTGGACTGGCACTCCCGGTGCAGGAGCTGCCTGCCAGCCCCTCGGGGAGCTGTCACGGAGGGCAAGGATCTTGCCCAGGCACGGCCCAGGAGCGCCACACCGGCCTCCTCCAAGGGAGAATTCGTGATGTGGGGCCAACAGCAACAACCAGAATGGATGGGAAAAGCAATCCTTTGTGCTCCTCTCATCCTTCCCGGGGACAGCAGGAGCACGCTCCTTGCTCCAGGGCTGTCCAGCCTCCTCCCACTCCTCCCTCGGGAAAAGCAGAGCGGGCAAAGTCCTGCCCTTTGCTTTGCCTCTGCAAAAGCTTTGAGGCAGCTCTGCATCAGGAACAGTCACAGCAACACTCCCCTGCCCCTCTGCCATCACTTCATCAGCCTTTCCTGAAGGGTTTCTGTTAATCCTGTGCCATCTGGGTGCTCAGATGCAGTGGGAGAAGTCAGGGGTGTTAGGAAGGGCTGGGGCCCTGACAAAGGGATCCCCCCCGCCCGATTACACCTGGGGACTGCTGAGCACACACAGAGTCACTGCAGTGTCCTGCGGGGTGACCAAACCACACCCCCACACCTAAGGTCATCAATTCAAGAGGTAGCAGAGCCCAAACCAAAGCTGCGACCTGCAGAAAGCATCCCTGGAAGAGGGAATGGGCTGTCCTGGAAAAAGAGGGGGCTTGGTGCATTTCACAGGGGAATTAAAGCTGCCTCAACTCCATCCCGTGCATCTTAATCCTTCCAGTTCCAGATCCTCCCCAGTGGGCCAAGGAAAGTCACCAGCCTCGGACAGACACCTTGAGTCCAGACTGTGTCTGTGTTTTATGGTCAAACTGCAGGACAGGCTCCTCCAGGATCTGCCTGGGAAGGTCTCCCTGCCCCACGAAGCCTCCTCCAGGCTCTGCCCAGAGCTGCTGTCCCACCTGTCATGCCACAGCCCCTGTGGTGCCACCCAGGGCCTGCCCAGCAGCACAGGGGGAGCTTCACTGCTCTGATTCCCTCACAAGGGGAAGAGGAAGATGGATCCCCCCCAGAAACCTCCTGGTACAGAGGGACTGAATTCATCAATTACAGGCAGATGCCGTCAGGAGGCTCTCACCTCCTGAACAAGGAAAGTTGCCCTTCTGAATACCAAAGGCAGTGAGGAAGAACAAAGTCCTCGTGCAGCTCTGACCCTGATGGGGGCTGAGCATTTAGAAGGATGCAAGGATTGTAGGTGTGACAGGTGAGAAAGGAGAAACAGGTTACACAAAGGGGGAGATTTTCAAGTAAAAATGTGTTCATCCATTTTTTAAAGATGTTGGAGAAGAATATTTGACTCCAGCAAGTGCTGGAGCTTTATGCATTATTCAAACTGTGTGAACGTTTGAAGCCTGGAGACCTGGAAACCTTCACTGAGAACAAGTCTCCTGGCACGCTCCCAGGGAGGAAGTGTGGGTGATCCGTGTCATCCCGGCACAGGAGGCGGCTGCAGTGGGTTTCCTGGATGCTGGCTCTGCTCTGCACCTCAGCTCTTCACAGCAGCCCTGCTTCCCCTCCGCCCCCCGACTACACCGAAAATCCCAGTGGGATGCACCCAGGATACACCCAGGGAGAAGCTGCTCCGGGGCCCCCCGTGTCACACGGAGCTGATGCAAACACACGGAGAGGCAGCAGGGAGGCAGAGGGAGGAAGGAGAACACAGCAGCCCACATTAAACCTGCGAGGGAAAACCAAGTCCCCCCTCCTCCAAACCCACCCTCGCCCTCCCGGGCAGCCAATCCCACCCACAGCAATATTCCAGAGAACCTCATCCTGCTGCACTTCAGGCTATAAATTCAAACATCAGAATAAAGAAAGAGGTGCCAGACGGGGCCAGGTTTTCAGACAGGCAGGCAGGCAGCCAGCAGCACAAACACACCAAGCACGGGCAGACAGCTGCCTTGCCTCCTCCTCCTCCCCATCCCTGCTCTTTATTTATTCCCATCTTTTCTTATTTCTTTTCTTCCCATTCCCTCTGGTTGCTTTCTGAGGGGGACCTCGCCCGTGGGGTTTTTGTTCCAAGCCTTTAGTTTCTTTTCTTTGAATCCAGCTCAAGCTTTACCAGCCTTTCTCCCTTGATTCAGCCCCACCAGGGTGGGAACTGGGGCAGGATCTGCTCATCTTCTGTAGCCGAAGACAGCTGGGGAGGGAAGGGCAGGTGGATGGATCCCACCACAAACCCCACTGTGCTGGCCAGAAACCCCTCTCTCTTCTCCCTCATATGGGGACAGTGGAATTTCACCGAGAATGCAGCAACTTCCCAACCGATCTCCAATCCAAAGGCTCATCCACACACTGCAGAGCAGGCAGGAGAGGCTGCCTCAAACTTCCTCACACTTCCCTTGTGTGAAAGCCTCTTGGAAAAGGAGCCAAGGTTAAAGTGCCACCACTTCATAAAATACTTTCCTCAAGCAACAAAATGAGTCCAAAAGGAAAACAAACCCACCATAACAACACCCCCAGCACACAGCCCTTCCCCTCGCACCTCAGGGATGGTTTTAAGGTGAGAGATGAGGGCAGGCTCAGTGTCCCCACCCACAGTGAGCTCTTCCCATGGAAGGGGGTGCAGGTTTCCCTCGGGGCTGTCGGAGTCTGGACTCTGCAGGGCAACTGGGAGTCCTGGAATGGTTTAGGTGGGAGGGAACCCTTGGAGCTCATCGAGTCCAACTGAACAGAGTGATTTTCATGTCAGGTTTTGAGGCACAGGTGGGCCATCAGGAAAATAGGGAAAAGCCTCCCTTCCCAAGAGCCAGAGGGGTTATTTGCTGTCAGTGAAGCAGCAGCTGATGGCATGAAAGCCCACGAGGCTCTAAGTCAACCACTCTCTTCTCCAGAGCAGGATTGGAGTAATAGAGGGAGGGACATGAGATCATAGGGGAAAAAAAATACTTACTGAGGGCTGAGCAGGTGGCCATGATCCATCCTGCACCCCACAGGAGGTGGGCTGGGAGCCTTGGAAAAGAACAGTGGGGCTGCACAGATAAAAACCATCGTAAAGCTGAGACACAAAGGTGCAGACTGAGACTCCCCAGCCGCCCCTCTGCTGGCAACTCCTCGCGTCGGAGTCCCTCACTTTGCAACCTCGGGAATTCCCTTTTTGTGGGTTTGTGTTGCAGATGCCGCCTGTGCTCCCCGCTCTGCACACTCCCATCACATCCTGCCCCCACCTCAGCTCCAGCAGCTGCGTCCCTGCTCCCGCCCCCTCCCAGCTCAGCTCGGGAGGATGGGCAGCGGAGCAGTGAGGACAAGGAGGGAGCAGATGCCTTGTGGAGAGTCAGAGCAGGCAGAGAGGAGCTCAGCACCCGGATGAGCAGGAAGCTCTGATGGTTTGTGTCTCCCCACAAAAGCACTGGTGGGAAGGAGGCTCAGGCAAAGCCCCTTGTCACAGAAAGGAAGGAAGAGAACAAGGAATTAGGTTCACATTATTTTTTCCCCTACAGATGCTGTGGCTTTGTGGGTGTAACTCAAACTCAGACCCAGAGCACTGATGTCCTGCCAGGTGCCATGGGCTGGAGCACCCCAGAGCTGGGCAGGGCCTTAGAGATGATCCATCCTCACCTCTGGGAGGCCCTTCCCCATCAGCACCTCATTACCACAGGCTAATTACTCACTGACAATAAAACCCTGCCCACACAATCCATCCTTTATAAGGAGAAGGGGTCCTGCACCGGGAACCTGGGCCAGCAACACCTTCATAGAAATGCCCAGCTCGTGACAGGGACACAGGATTTGTCTGTCAAAAATCCCTAAAGGACTGGGGAATGGACGATTGCAGGTTGGATGGGGCTTGGAGCACCCTGGGACAGTGGAAAGTGTCCCTGCCCAGTGGGACTGGAGGGGCTTTAAGGTCCCTTTCCAACCCAAACCACTCTGGGACTCCATGAAGATGGATTTCAAAACACTCCAGTCTCTCATTGCCAGGCCTTGGGACGCAGCTTTCATCCCCATTTTACTGAAGGAAATCCAGAGTCTGAACTCAGGGAATTTCGGGAGTCAAACAGCACCTGGGAGGTGACAATGGGACCCCACACACACCAGTGTCCCCAGGGGACCCTGCCACAAGAGACCGAGCTCATTTTCCTGGCTTCAGACTCCAGGTTTATCCTCTCCTGGTTTATCCCTGCACAGCGATGGGGAGCAGGTCACACTGCAGACCCTCCCCAGGCTCCTCAGCTCCCAAGGCCCAATTCCTGGGCTCAGATGACACCAGCACCCAAGCCAGTACCCTCAGAGGTAATCAAGCACCTGATCAATCTGGGGCCTCTATCACTAGCTGGACGTATAAATCAGATTTATCCCCTTTTTTCAGCAGGCAGCAGAGCAGGATGGAGAGCTGCCAGGAGCTGGGACAGGGCCCTGGCCAGCCTTTCCCATCCTGCAGGTTTGCTTTTGGACACGCCCAGGACTCCTCCTGAAGCATCCTGAGCTCAGGAGGGCACTCTGCACTTGAGGAATAGAAATGTCAAAGCAATTAAGGCTGAAGAGGTTCTTTTTCTCTCTGTCCACTCAAATCCTGTGAATTCCCTCCAGTGTGCACAAAACATCTCCCATTTTAGCACTCCAAGAGTTTTCCCTGAACCATGGTCAGGGGATGAGGCAACATTCCCCTTCTGCAGAGGAGCTCCTGGGATGTGCCTGGAAACCAGCCCGTGCCACTGGACACGCCTCAGGCACTGGGGAAAGCCAAATTAGTGAGCCCCAAAGCTCTGAACAGGAGTCACGGGGCCCAAGGCCACCAAGCAGCCACCAAGCAGCCCTGACTGTGCTGGAACCCCCCAGATCCCAGCTCCTGAGCGTTCCTGCTCTACCTGTGAGCACGAGCTGTCCCACGCCTCCTCCTGCCCTGCCCTGTCAAGGACAAGGTCAGTGGTGGATGTTTCCTGCAGAGGAAAACCCCCTGTGGGCATTTCCCAGGATCCCAGCCCTGGGAGGCAGCTCCGTGGCCCTGTGGAAGGAGGCAGGAGCCGGACAAGGGCACAGCTGACCCCATCTTCCTGTGGCCTTTCCAGCTGCCCTTGGCCCAGCTGCTGTGGCCACAGCAAATACCCCCAGCCCCTCAGCCCTCCCCTCTCCAGGCTCCTCTTGTCCTGAGCAGCCCCCTGAGACTGAGTCCTGGGCAAGGCAGTGCAATCCCTTTCTTTCAGAGATCCATCCAAGACTGAAACCCCAAGGAAAACATGCAAAGATATTTCTCCCAGGGCCTCTGCAAGCAGCAATAAACCCTTCAGCTGCCTCCCAAACTGATGCTCCACAGCCTCTAAAGCCACAGAGCGGGTTCAAGAGCTGTGCCTTGTTTCCAGGACAAGGCATTTCCACTCCCCTTTCCCAGCAGGAGGCTGCCGGGGGCACAAATACCCCAGGCTGGGCTGTCTGGTGCCACCAGGATCATCAGCTCCCCGACTGCCACGGTCATAAAGCCAGAACAGCCTCATTTCTTGAAACTGAAAAGGCAGAGAGAGCAGCGGAGCTGCTGGATGCAGCCCAGCCCAGCCCAGCCCAGCCCAGCCCAGCCCAGCCCAGCCCAGCCCCCGGCTCTGCTGCCCCAGCTAAGGGACAGCAGCTCCGGCATCCCCCAGGGCAGGACACAGCCCCTGCCACCGACCTCTGCAGGGCTTGGGGCTGGCACCGCTGTGAGCCCATCCTTCCCCTCCCCTGGCTCCTCTCCCAGCGCCAGGGGCTGCTCGGGGGCCAGGGCTGGCTCCAGCCCGGGCTGGGAACGCCGCTGGCACCTTCTGCAGGGCGCAGGCAGGGGCTGGGGAAGCAAAAGCTCCGAGCTGAGGGGACGGGGTGGGTGCCACCACTGACCCCTCGGCAGGCCCCTGCATCCCACAGAGCATCTGCCTCGCCCCCTCCTTTGTCCCTTGGCACAAAACCACCGCGGGGCTCCTCAGGCTCACGTACCTGAGGATGGCTCAAAGCTTGGGCTCCTCTTTGGCACCTCAGGACGTGGCTCTGGCCCGGGCTGGCACGGGAATGTAAAGGTTCTGTCCCCGTGGAGACCCCAAACACGGAGTGTGAGGGAGGGAATGACAGCCGAGTGCAGAGCTGAGTCCTCTCCCCACAGCTTTAAGGTCCCTTTCGGAGCTCCCTCCCAGCAGGAGCTCACCCCAAAGCCACCCAGGCACCCAGAGCTCACCCCAAAACCCTGTGTAGGTACAGGACGTGACAGAAGCCAGCAGAAAGATGATCTCCAGCGTCTGGGCAGGCACTCGGTCAGCCTCGTGCTGCAGCTTCTGCTTTTGATGCCATTTCAGAGTGAAAGTTGTCACGACAGGCAGCACCAACGACAACAGCTAAACAATGACAATGACCACAGGGTCCTCTCCCAGCCACGGGCACTGCCAACCCACACATTCATCACCCAAACACGTGCACAGTCCCTTTGGCCCCACAAGTACTTCTGGCAGGGAGTTCCATAGTTTTCGAGATTAAAAAAAAATTTAAATCTGTATTTAACCTCAATCAGTCCAAAATGAGCTGTTTCTTTCTAAAGTTTGTGGCATTCTTGGTTTGGTTTGGTACTCCCCCTCTCTCCCTGGCTCAGGGACGTGACATTTCCATAATACACTGGGTTCCACTGAAATTGAGATAATTCCCGGGCTGTGGCCTTTTGGAAGGCAGGAGTCAGGACCAGCTTTTCTCCATCTCAGTATCTGCGTGCCCTCTCTTCCCTCAGACAACCCCAGAGCTGTGCCAGCCCAGGAGGAAAGGGCAGGAGCTGTGGCAGGCACATGCTGCTGCACTTTCATTATCACAGTCACAACATGCTGCCAAGCTGGGCAAGTATTTTTAGACTGGGAAAGAAAAAACCCGGGCATTTATCAGAGAATTATTAATACAAAAGCAACACTAATATTAGCAGTGTTCACTTCTCCCTATACTTACACAAATTTGGCTTGGTTTTTTCCCTTCTCCAGCTTTTCTAGACAAGGAAATTGGTGCTTATCCACCACGGAGGGGTCTTGGACAAAGAGACCAGGACAGGGGAGCAGGGATGAGCAGCTCCGGGACTTAAGGGGGTACAGGGATGTCTTAAAAAGGACCACTTGGGCTCCTGCCATGGATGGCAAAAGCTGTCACACCCCACAGGGACCTTGGCACGAGCGCAGTGTGACACAAACACTGAGGATCCATGGGCCAAGTTCTCCCATCCTCTGGAATATCCTTGCTCTGAGGAGACTTGCTGACAGGCAGGTGGTCAAGGCAGTCCATCTGAGTAAGACTGGCAGAGATAAACTGGATTAAACCCCCGTGTGGACACAGCTAGAAGCAGGTGTTGTTTATTTTAGCTCTGAAATAAATAACTAAAGGCCGCCTCTGTTCTGACCAAGAGCAGCCGTGCCAGCGTCACTGCAGTGATCCACCTTCAATCCGTGCTCTTTGTTACCCTGGACTGATTTTCACCCAAGCATCCCTGGTCAAACAAACGTGAACAGAGGAACAGAGGGCCCTCATGAGCTGGCTCCAGCCAAAACAGATCCAACACCAACCAGCACCGGGATCGGGCAAGCTGGGAACAATTTCAGCTCCTTCTGCAATGACATGGAACTGCCTGAGTCCTCGGGGGGGAGCCGAGGCCACAGCAGAGCCCAGCTGGTAAAACAGCCCCAGGATCACAGAGCGGAGCCTCTGGAGGTCACCTGCAGCCCTGTGCTGGAGCAGGGGCACCCCAGGGCCCGGGGGGAGCCCGGGGGGTTGGACACCTCCAGAGGAGGAGACTCCACAGCCGCCTGGGCAGCTCTTCCCGGGCTCTGCCACCCTCCACGTCTTTCCTCGAGGGACACATGGTCCGGCCCCCTCATCATCCTCACAGCTCTGCATTCCTGCTGGATTTGCTCCTGATTTAGTGGCCAGGCCACACTGGGGCTTTCAGCCTGGTTTTCTCCCGGAGCCATTTCTGGTTTGGCTGTGCACGAGGTTATTTAACAGGAGCCCGGGGGGGAAGGGGGAGGGAAGCAGGGATTTCGCTGCTCCAGAGAAAGCTGCTGCTGTCAATGAACAAAACAAAACACCCTGGGGAGAAAGGGGCTGACAAGAGCCTGAGCCCCAGGAAGTGTTACCAGGACGGAGTCAGAGGCTGACACTGGAGAAATGAAAGGGCTGAAGAGGCACTGAAGGCAGTGAATGAAGGGCAGAGGTGCCCAGGAAGGGCTCTGCACACGAGGCAGGAACAGCAGCTCCTTGGCAGCCTCGGCTGAGCAGAGCAGCTCCAGCCGAGGCGGGCGATGTTCATCCCACTCACGCTCCCACGCCCCATTTTCCACAGACGAGCTGATTTCCACAGGCCTGCTCCCAGGACAGCAGCAACAGCAGATACTGGGGATCTCACACAGCAATTCATTGAGCTGGAAAGAGACGTTCTGGAGGGGGTTTTATCAAGATAAGACAAGCAGCAGCTCGGCTGCAGAGACAGAGCCCCATCAGAAGGTATGACCTGCTTGGCCCCTTTGAGCTGATTTATCTTTGGGGAAAGAACAAATACAAACATAAACACCTGAAANTATTCCTATTTCTCATATCCTTGCCTGAAAGCCCCTTAATTTCAAAGTTATAATAATCCGGAGGGAAGGGGGTTGCACTTCCCATTTCAAAGGGGGTTTTAGCCTCACTTAAACAGACGCCTGTCTTTCAAATCAGGACAAGGGGGTTTTATCAAGATAAGACAAGCAGCAGCTCGGCTGCAGAGACAGAGCCCCATCAGAAGGTATGACCTGCTTGGCCCCTTTGAGCTGATTTATCTTTGGGGAAAGAACAAATACAAACATAAACACCTGAAACAGATTCTGTCCTTGGCAAGGGAGAACACACCTACAAACACTGGTGGTCACAAGCTCTCAGCTTCAGTGCATTCCCCTGTAGCAAGGCCACACCTTGACCGGACCCAGGAGTTCATGAGAGGGCATCATTTTGGAGGAGAGAAGCCCCAAAGACAATGAAGCTCTGACAAGCTTTCTGGAAACAGCAGCCAGGCAGAGGGAGAGAGCCCGCAGCAGCAGCCCCGTGGCAGGAAAGGCTTTCACAGCAGGCAGGTGTGAGCAGAGCCCCTGCTCGGAGCGGAGCCCCCGGGTCTGGCAGGAGTTCCTTCGTCCATCGCCTCCAAACCCTCACCCAGCTGCACTCAGGTTCCAAGCAGCAATGAAGTTTGAACCCATGCTGGAAACCTGCAGCCAAGGAACTGGTTCAGCTTTTGAAGTGATGTGTTTGCAGTTAAAGGATCCGTTTTTCCCACCATAAACAAGGCCATGGGTTAAGTGCAGCTGTTCCACCAAATACAAGCAGAGAAAAAACCAAGGATAAATCAGTGTGTGAGCTGAGAGAATAATTACTTTTACTTCTTTCTGTTCACAAATGGATTGGAGCAACTGAGAGTTTTCCTGGATCTATTTATGATGGGAAATTCGCAAGGCTATTCCTGCAAATAATTAGTTATTGATCCCTAAGTTTGCTTAGGGAAAAGCTCTCCTAAGCAAATCAATCTATTATTCAAGCCACATTTGTTTAGGGATTTGTGGCACCGGAGCCACATTTTTGGTTTCCTACTGATGAAGCACTACTTCAGGTTTCTCCATGAATGAGGGAGGTGTTTGAAATCCCATTTTTCAGAATCAATCCTTTTTTCCCCCTTCTTCTTCCAATAAATGCTTTTCTCCAGTATTTGCTTAAAAGGTTTTGAATATTTCTTGGCAAAAAATTATAGTTATTTTATTGATACTCTAGGAGCATTTTCCCGGCATACAAATATTCTAACAACAACAGCATTAAGCGAGTCCTTGGATTTCTCCTGACCCTGCAGGGCACACAGCTGGGACTGAGTTCTCATTTCTGCTCAGCGTCCTGCTTCTTCTCACGGCAGGAAAGCTCTGCTCATCACAACACCACCCAACACACTTTTTGTTACAAAACCACGCAGGTTGCACACAAAAATGCCACACAGTCTTTTCCCAGTGTCAGGACCTGGCACGTGGCTGGGATTCCTCAATCCAGCGTGACAAAAACCCATCTGGTCCTCTCAAGGGCAGGGGTTTCACTCAGGGAGTGCTGAGCCCTCACCACAAACTTTCCTTAGGTCCCTTTTCCCAGAGCTGGGGGAATCAGCACTTTTCTCCTACCCCTGTTTGCAAGAAGCATTTATTGCCCTCTGATTTGAGTTCTGGGTGGATTCAACCACCCCCGGAAAAGCAGAGCAGACTTTCACTCTACAGCAATTAGAGGCAAAACCTGAGCAAGGTAACTCTCCACCTTCAGCTGCCCTGTTTCACGCTTCCCCAGGCTCTGGCAAAACAGGCTGCCAGTGCCTGATATTAGAGTTTTACAGGGAAAGCCCAAGTGTTTGGGGGTGAGGCCGCTTGCTGGAGTGTTCCCCAAACCTGTGTGACATCTGGGAGTCCCACAGGGCTCTCCCAGGCCAGGCACGCACAGGCTGGAGCCAAAGGAAGCAGCTGGGACCGAGGTAATCCCAAATGCCAGAGGGGTCTGGAAAGATCACATCACATGGTCATGGAATATCCTGAGCTGGACCCACAGGGATCACCCAGCCCAGCCCCTGGCCCTGCACAGACACTCCAACAATCCCACCCTGGGCATCCCTGGCAGCGCTGCCCAAACGCTCCTGGAGCTCTGGCAGCCTCGGGGCCGTGCCCATTCCCTGGGGAGCCCGGGCAGTGCCCAGCACCCTCGGGGGGAAGAACCTTTCCCTGAGCTCCAGCCTGACCCAACAGTCCTTCCACACCTTTAGGTGAACGCTGATTTTAGAGGTCTCCCTAATGCAGCTCTCTCCTCTCTGTCTGGACCACGGTGATTTCAAGTGCTCCTCAAGCTCCTTCACATCCATTTCCCTGCTCATCCCGCATCCATTCTGCAGCAATTCCTCCAACTGTGTGCCTCAGAGCCCTGTGCAAGTGTTCCTCCATCCTGCTGCACTCACACCAGGTGCTGGTGTGAAATGTGCTTTTCCAAACTCTCAGCCCCAGCCCCAGCAGGGTTTGTTAATGCAAATACCCCAAAGTGTCCTGAGCCTCCTCCTCCCCTCCTGCCACAGCTCAGTGCCATTCCCAGCAGCTCTGGAGCTCATTCCTTCCAACGGGCCATGGAAATCTCTATTACCACACCATGATGGGCTCAACAAAAACCAGCATTTCCAGGGCAAAGGGAGGAAATTCCTGTTTGGTTTTGGTGGGGCTTTCATTTTTTAAAGGCATGTTGTGAAAAAATAAGAGCTACTCTTGGAGATAAATCTGCCTTTGCAAGCTAAACAGGAAAAGTGCATTTCCATGCCTTTCCATGCCTCAGAGCCCTCTTTGATAGCTCAGGAGTGTGTAGGAAAACCTGGCCCTAGGCACAGGCTTTGGGTTGGAAGGGACCTCAAAGACCATCTCACTGAAGCCAAAATCTGTTTTTCATTAACTCAAACTGCATTTCACAAGTGATTTATCCTCACAATAGGATGAACACAGGAACTGAGCCTCAGAGAATGAAAACCACTGAACTTCAGGGTACTAATGGGACCATATGAACTTTTATCTAGCTAGTAACACCCTGCAAGGTGCCTTTACGCAGCCTAAGTGTCATAGTGCCATTACAGTGGTCACAGAAAGGCCAGAGGACAGTGACACTCAGGGCTCAAGATTCCCAGGGCAGTGCCCAAACTTGCCAGTTACATCTGCTCTTACAAGAGCAAGGATTCATTTCAGTCTCATTGAACGAGAAAGAACAACCCCGAGACTTTGCACAGAGGATTCTGAGCTGCCCACTGATTCTCACAGCAGCTTTCAAAGTGCTCAGCAACTTTAAAAAGTCCCTATGAGCTTAAGGACTGTCACAACTCCCCGTTAATCTGAGCAGGATAATCAACTTGGCACCAAGAAGCCCAGATTTAGAGGCCAGAACTCCCTGGCTGCTCAGTCAGTGGGAACTGGCTGCCACAGCCCTTTAACACCACGGTTTTCACTTCCCATAATCAAAGACTATCCAGAGGAAACCGAGTGATCAGGTTTGGAACACTCCTATTAAGAAACTCTTTGAAAATGAAAAATCAGCAGGCAGAGCACAACTGTGCTGCAAATGTGATGTCAAAGGCGAGACCAAACGAGTGAAGAATCCCAGGCTCTGGTTCAGCACCTCCTGGATGCTGCTCGGAGAGGTGACACTTCATAATCCTTTATGCACTTCGAAGCCGTGCCCTGCTGAGAACCCTGTGAAATTTAACGGGCTCCTTGCCTTGCCATGAGGGAGGCAGCTGGAGCAGCCACAGGATTACACTGCTCCCTGCCCCAGATGAGCCTGTCACCAGTGAATTCCTCCTCCCCCTTTTCTTCTTCCCATATTAATGCCCTTCATCATAATAAGGATTCCTTCCCACTGCCAAAACCCAATTTACACTATTTACTTTAATGACCTCATTTGTCATCCTGGCCTGTGCTGCTGCCTCTGGGACCACAGCCCGTCCTGCTGCCAGAAGGTCTCATTTACAGTTTGCTCTTTCATTATTTTTTTTAAAGATTAAAGTGCTTTCATTTCAAGGCAAACAGTCTGGGACAGTGAGATACATTCATACATTTGATCAATGCATTTTAGGGTTATGGACATCCCAGTCCCAGCTGGCTCCCATCCACTGCATCATCCACTTACTTCCATCACCTTTGGCTTTGTTATTCCTTTCAATCCTTGCAAAATATACTGGTTTGGGACATTTGAATATTGCCACAACATTAAGTTGTGAGAGGAATTTAAACTCATTTTTGGGGGAAGAATAAGAGTGTGATCATTTCCTTCCCCAGAGCATCAGTTCCTTTGTCTGTCTAAACCCCATTTTTTATCTCACAGCCTCGCTGCTCCTGAGAGGTACATTCCTTCCTATTAGATTAGATTTCCCTCTCCAATCCTGACATGCCCAGTGAAATTCAATGGTAATGAAGTCATGTAAATAGGTTAGTGAAGAGCACAATAGCTCATGTTCCACCAGGGCGTTGGCTCTGTGCAAACAGCACCACACAGAGTGCTGGGCTGGGGCTGGGGGAGCCCCCAAAATCCCACACCAAACCCAGCCACGGCAGCAGTGCCCCTCAGAGCAGGGCTGCCTGAGTGGGCTGTCCTGCCTGGCTGCAGGGCTGCAGTGGAACACTCCCCAGCCTGTTTGCAGCAGCTTCCAAAGCAGATATTAGAGCTAATTTTCCTGTTTGGGACCAGCTGCTCCATCCCTTTGCCTCCTCCCAGTCAGTCCCAGCTCACTGACTGGGACAAGAGGTGTCCTCCCAGTGCAGCCTGCAGTGGCCACTGCTCTGCTTTTCCAGTTTGCCTGGGAGCATTGGCCAGGCATGCTGGACATTTGCTGGACATCACTTGTAAATCCCAACATAAAGCTCAACCAGAAAAAACAGATTCATTGCCAAGTGCCAAACTTCGAATCACAATATCACTCCTTCCTTCACTATTTAAAAATCTTTTCCCCAGATAAACAGAAACCTGTTTTTTAAGCAAAACAAACAGCAGTGAAACTTCCCTCATAAAAAACTTTAAGAACTCGCAGTTATTTCGAAGTTAACAAGCACCTGCCTCATTTTGTTCAGCTCCTGTAACTACAGGACTCTTTCTTGTTTCCTTCCATCCCAAACATTTGTCTTCAGCCCCAATAAACACCACCCAAACCCTTTGCAATGATTTCCAATATGCTGATGCATTTCTTCAGAAGCCTTTTCAGTGAATAAATTGGTCCCAAACTAATAGTCCTTGTTATTTACACAGACACAGCCTTGCTCAGGCTGTCTCCTAAGTAGACTTCAGCAGGAACAGAAGGAATAACATCTTTGCCAGATAAATTTGAGTCTGATAGAAATGTAAGTATTTTCTGCAGAAAAACATGCTTCAGATTTCTCATCAATATTTATACATGAAGCTAAACCAAGCTTTTAAAGTTGCTTCTAGATAATACATGATGGTAACTTGACAATAACACAATTTTACAGGTTATGTATGATGCATAAAAGCACATAAATATTACTTACTGCCAGAGGATCAGGTTTCTGCTGTGTGGGGAGAAGATGGAAGTTATTCCAGCACAGCCTTCCCTGGATTCCCTCAAGTCTTGCCCTGGATCATCACATGCAGATGAGAGCAGCAGCAAGGCTGAGGGGAAAACAAACCAGAATTGACAACATCACACCAGCAAAAGCATCACCAGTGTGGTCTGAAATAATCTGCCAATACAGGAGCAATAGAACAGCATCAAAGCTCTTGGAAACATCAGGTAGTGCAATGAAGATGCAAACATTTTAGAGACTGTGCATTGGAACTCTGGAAAACAACTCTTACACTCAATAATATTTTTTTCTTATTTTCTTTTGTACTCTTTTTACCTTTATCTGTGCAGGATTCGTGTCCTCACCTTACTCTGCTCACTGCAGCACAGAATGGTGATGCCTGAGGCTGGAAAGGACTCTTCACTATTTCTGTGGGAGCTGCTTTCCAAGGAAACATGGGGGGAATTCAAATAAAAAGAATACACTGGAAACCCCATGGAATTCCATGTGAAGCAGGGAAGAATTCCAGTTGTTCCTGGTTTACTGGTAGGGACAGCCACTGAAATAATTCCAGAAGAGCTATAAACAAAGAGGGAGAGCTGTGATCCCAGGATCACCGAGGCTGGAAAAGCCCTCTAGGGTCATCGAGTCCAGCCTGTGCCTGATGCCTGCTGTGTCCCCAGCCCAGAGCACTGAGTGCCACCTCCAGGCCTTCCTTGGACACCTCCAGGGATGGGAACTCCAAACCCCCCTGGGCAGCCCCTTCCATGGAGAAATTCCTCCTGATCCCCAGGACGAACGTGCCAGGGAAGCCCATCTCCCACAGCCTGGACCTCGCCATCATCTCCAAACCCAAGGTGGGACCTTCACCAACCAGACTGCCCTGGCCCTCCCTGGCCCAGGACTTTCTGATCTATTTAGCCAGGGAAGAGCCTTTTCCTGACAGACGGGGACCTCTCACGCCTGGCATCTCCCAACACCTCCTCCCACGTGCAGAGCAGTATTTGTAGTCACAGCAGGTAAACGAGCTGTGGACAGGGAACACAGTGAATTCAACGGCATGAATTATTTACACACACATTCAGCAAAGCCATCGTGCTACACAGCAGTCCCAGCAGCTGGGATTATTAATTTATGACCCAACTATAGCTACATTAAACAGAATGAGGCTTCCATAAAAACTTAACTGTGGAGCCACAGGAAATATTGCCCAGCACATCCAGGCAGTACAACAGGGCTCTCCAGCAAAGCCTCAGCTGAAAATCCATCACATCTCTTGGGATATGGAAAAACATCCACTGAGTTCCAGTTTGCATCCAGGCACGTCCTTGCCTGCAGTGCCCATCCAAACAACGCACCTGAAGCAGGATTTGCCTTTAAGGTTCTAAAATAGCCCCAAATTCTTCCCTTTCCAACAGCAGGGCCAACAGCCTCCTTCCCTAGGGAGCAAAATCCTTGGAGAGGCAACGGGGAGCAGCCCCCACTCGTGCAATGTCCCCTCTGGGCCCTGCTCACCTGATGGGAGCAGGGGGAAAAGGGACACACACCCCAGAGGGAGAGCAGCAGAAGCCTCTGGGGGTGGGACAGCCCAGGATTTGATGAGAAGCTGCAGAGCACGAGGAAGAAAGGGAAGGAACTGGAAACACCTGAACAGAGAGTCCAGGAGAAGGAAATGGGGCACAGGGCACAACTACAGCAGAGTCAGAGTGGGGATTGGGGAATTCGGGGAAACCAGGGAAACTGAGTGGTCCAATTCCCCACGGAACAAGAAATGCAGACAATAAGTCTGTAAGGAGAAAGATGGTCAGCAATGGGAAGCCTGCAGCCTGGGAATGGATAAGGAAGGGGGAACAGGGAGGAACATGAGGAGCTCCACAGCATCACGGGGCAGCTCTAACCACAGCCTTTAACGCTGGCTGTCCATGTGACAGACACCCCCATGGTGTCCTGCAGTCAGACGTGGCTTTATAGAAACACGGGCTCGTCCCTGGCTTTAACCAGGGGCTCCACATTCCAAAATTCTGCTGCTGTGCTTTGTGCCTTCTGCAAAGAAACAGAAGCCACCACTCCAGGCATGTTCCCAGCACACTGTTCATCCCAGCACACACATTAACAGCTGCCCTGCTGCATCCTCAGCTGCTTTTTCACCCAATTGGTGGCTGAGGCAGCAAATTCATCTCCATACAGTAGGAATTCAGTTCCCCTTCATGACTGGAAACCCCCCCTACCGCAGTGTGAGCAGCCTGAAAGAATTTCCCACAGCACAACCTCGTGGCACAGCAACCCTGCTGCTAACTCTGCCCGAGATCCCAGGGCAGGGAGGATTGCCTGTTCCTGGTGACTCGGGGCATTCCTGTCGTCAGGAGAGGGGTTTGGTGCCTCCTGAGCACACAAAGATCTCGCTTTGGGGCTGGAGAAAAGGCCCCCGGAGGCACTTCAGCCCTGCCGAGTGCTGGGGAGGGAGCACATGCTCAGCCCAGCACTGCAGCTCTTTCTGCGCCTTCCACAGGGGCATTCCTGGCACTTCCAGGACTCCTGTGCTTGACCAACTTAGGGATCGCTCTGGGGCACTGCACAGGTCAATCCTAACCCCCACAGCTCCCTGTTCCCGGGCAGGAGGAGCATCCTGCTGTGCCAGCACCGAGCCCCTCCCTGTGCCCCTCCCTTTAGTG
Source organism: Oreocharis arfaki (assembly GCA_013398015.1). NCBI lineage: Eukaryota > Metazoa > Chordata > Aves > Passeriformes > Paramythiidae > Oreocharis > Oreocharis arfaki. The sequence goes on along the minus strand of VZRR01001433.1, from coordinate 79,556 downwards.
ATGGTGTGGGGCTGCTCTTTGCCCCTGGCCCTGAACTGGGATGAGGGGAGGTTTGACTGCTGCAAGCCCCCGGCAAGGAGCACCCGGCGTCACTGCTGGGATTTCCCTGCTGGCCTGACCTGATGCTCCCCGAGCCCTGCTGAGGTGCAGGGAAGGCTCTGCCCATGGACCAGGACAGGCAGGTGGCAGTCCCAGAGCCTCCCTAAATAAATAATAGTTGAAAAAACAAAACAATGGCCAAAACAACAAGGAAATGACCCATTAGCTGCAAATACTGGAAAGGCAGGAAGGTTAATGATCCCAGCAGGGTGGAAATTCTCCTGTGTCAGGCATTTCAGGCAGCATGAAAAGCAGCTTGGTACTGAATTTGGGAGGAGAGAAGAGAGAGGGGCTTCCAGGTGTCCAGAGAATCCATCGGGACAAGCAAGAGGCAAAGCCTTGGAAAGGTGCTGCCCTTGTGGTGCCAAAGGGGAGGAGAAACCCCACGAGCCACCTCAGTGCCAGTTCTGCCAGACAGGAGAAGGACCCACTGTGCCACCAGCACCTCTCTCCAGAAGTGCTGCAGTTTCCAGCAGAGTTTTCCTGCCTGCACAAGCAGGGGATCTGCAAGCCCTGGCAGCTCCGTGCCTCAGTTTCCCCCTCGCAGATGGGTCATGGATGGCCAGTGGGCCCTAAGCAGGTCTAAGGGCCAGGTGGGCAACACCTCACTGACTCTTTGGGCTGGACTCTTGTTTCTGTAGCCAGTGAGGAATTACTGCTTTTTGTGCTATCACAGCACTGCCAGCAGCTGGGGAGGAGGCCAGAGAGCTTAACACAGGGCTCATAAAAAGTTCTCAGACCCAGCAAATATTCAAACAGACCTGTTTCTAACATTTATCCCACTACCTGCCTGCTCTGTGCTCCAGTTTCTCCCTCTGCACAAGCGGAAGGCGGCACCAGGCACCCGTGGGGTGCTTTGGAACACAAACCCCTGAAACGCCAGCTACAGGCTGTGCGACTGCTGTGACCAAGGAATGCAGCCTTTAGGGGGGCAGGGGCTAAAGGGGCTTTGGCAGGAACCCCAGGGGCAGAGCAGCACGGAGCTGGGTTCGACTGTCCATATCTCAGTGCTCAGCAAAGCAAAAAGCACCTCCCGACAAAGACACAGCTCGGTCACTGCCTGGGGCACTCGTCCTTCACACCGACACTGGCAGCACGGCCAGACCCTAAAGCACAGCAAAAACCCCCAGACAGCCACTGCAAGTGCACAAACCCCACCTCAAGAAAGGTACCGGCACGGGGCAGCCTAAGGACAGCAATTACACACAGGCTGAGGCCCTCAGAAAGAAGCCAGCTTGGTTTTTTCTGCACACACAGTAAGGGCAGCACACAAACCCCTTCCAGCTTTCCTCCGTGGCTGCTCCTTTTCCTGAGGGAAGCAGGGCACGAGGCAGCACGGAGCCTGAACCTGTCCCTGCCACGCTCCAAGCAGCAGAGATGTCAAGGAGAAGCCCCCCAGGTCCACCAGGAGATTTCAGCTCCTCCAGCCAGACCAAAGCTGCTTTCTTCCCAGAGCAAAATCAAGTTCAACCAACACTTCTCATCACAGGAGAACACAGAAGAGGGACCCCAGCAACCTCTGCTCTCTCAGCAGATGGAGGGAGCCCTCCTGAGGGCCTGGGAGGGTACCTGGGAGCAAAACCACATTGCTCCCACTCGGTGGCTCTGAGTTTTGGGGGTTAGAGCTGAAATCCACCCAAAATAGTCCAGGGAGGTTTATGAGGACTTCGGAAAAGGTCAACTTAATTCATAGCATCTCAAAACCAAGCAAGCTTTTACATGCTTCCACTCTGTCCACAGAAATGTGTGTTGAGAATTCCCATTTTCTCTCTTTCTTCTATTTTCCCTTTTGCAGAGTGCCAGGGGAAGAAACAAGCAGATTTTATTTTCAAGTTCTTGTTCAAGACTGTAATGAAAACTCAGGGATTATTTTTTCATGAAAATGCCCACTTAGGAACAAGGCAGTTCTCTTCTCTTTCAGGAAGAAATGGTTTCATTAAAAAACAATAAAAAGGTAAAATGGTACTTTCTAATGAGAAGCTGGAGTCTCTTCTTGAGTTATTAAGCGGCAGCCCAAGCCACAGAAACACATTTTGTTATCCTCCCCAGTGTCCACACTTGCAGCAGGGAAAATTCCTGCCAGTACTTTGGAGTTACCAGCAGTACTTTGGTTAGGAAAAGATAAAAATCTGTCTGGCACACAATCTGTATTTGTGATTCACAGTCAGGCTTTGGAGGCTTAGCCCAGGTCAAAGCTCAGCTCTGCCTTACTCAGCAGAGGACGTGAGCTGTGGTCCTGCCTTTGTGATTCCAGCAGGGCTGTGGAGGGAGGAATCTGGATGAGGAATTATCTCAGTTTTGGAGGCAAATTTCAGGAGAAAAACCCTGGAATAAGTGTGGAGAGTGTCTCACAGAAGGCAGAGGTTTTGTCCTTTACCTACAGATGGTAAAGCACTCACCCATCCCATAACTCACAGAATTCCCAGGAAGGCTCAGCTGTCACAGCCAGGTCACAGTGTCCCCAGAGCAGCGCAGGGCTGGGAGCAGCAGGACACGGCCACAGCCCACGGGCTGGGAGCAGAGAGCAGCAGGAGCACTGCTGGGGAGAGCCAAGGTGGGAAGGGGCAGGGCAATGTCAGGAGGTGGGGCTGCCTCAGCCACAGCCCGGGGCCAGCGCTGGCTGTCCCTGCGCGTCCCCAGCTGGGAAACAGCTTGGACCAGGTCCCTGACCCAGCACTGCCACGTGTGTCCCTGCAGCAGTGGCCTCAGAGATGGCTGGGATGGCAGCACGAGGGAGGTGACCCTGATGCCACCGAGCAGGACTGCGTGCCATGCACAGGTCTGTTCTTCGCTGCTGGGGCTCCAGCCAGGCCCTCGCTGGCTGGGGCTGGCACGAAGGCCCTCAGCAGCAGAGAGCAGTGCCACCACCACGGTATTTATAACCTGCTATCAGTGCACTCCAGCCAGGCCTGAAATCCCTTTCTATTCTGAGCGAGAGGAGAAGGGCAGAGGTCCTGCCCCAGAGAATTCTCAATTTAAGCAGCCTGCAGGCAGGGACAAAGCCTTTGGAGTGAGGTGGACACACAGATATGATCTGATAACTGAATACCTGTTTGCTCCCTCCGTGGCTGACCAAAAAAGTCTTTCCATAAATTTGCAAATCCAGAAAATCTGTTCAGAACCACAGAATGAGTCTGTCCCTAAAGCACTCAAGGCCTGTAAGCTTTAATCAGCCATCCCCTCAGCCTGTGCTCTGTCAGCACAGGGGCCCTGCTGCTCGGGCAGCTTCAGAACTGCGGGGCTCCCTCCCTGGTGACTGAAGTTCTCCCAGCACCTCATTACCACCTCTCCCAGCTGCCTGCCCCACATCAAAGGGGTTTCCTGAGGCTTTGACAACCATCCCCCTGCTTCCAGCAGAAAGCTGTCGTAAGCTTTTTTGGGGAAGAACTGATCTAATGGAGCTGAAATAGGATTTGGCCATAGAGGAAGAAGCCCCAGTTTTGCATCCCACCATGCACAGCAGAGGATGATCCCTGCAGCCAGTGGGGAAGAGAATCATGGAATCCCAGAGCTGTTTGGGTTGGAAGGGCCCTTAAAGCCCATCCTGTTCCACCCCCTGCCATGGGCACTTGGCCTTGGACACTTCCAGGGATCCAGGGGCAGCCACAGCTGCTCTGGGTCCTCCATCCTGTGTGAGCACTGGGAGCTCCAGTGCTGCTGCTGGGAAGCCCTGGAGGCTCAGGCTTTGCTGTGGACTGATAACACAATTATTTATCTCGAGTGGATGGAAGTGCAATCAAGACAGAGCCTTTCAAAGCATCTTGAGACAGGGAAATTGAGCTCCCAGACCCAAACAGGTCTTGCTAAGCAGTACAAGGGTGGCTGTGCAGACCTGCCTGCTCTGTGGCAGATTTTCATCACTGCTATTCATCCTGGAACAGAAATCTTAAAGGGAATAAGTGAGCCCTTATTTCCCAGCACTGAAAATGCCTTTAGGCATCACATCCAGGGTGCTTTGCCTCCCTGGAATGTTCTGTGTCTGTCGTGGGCCTTGTGACAGTCCCCATGTGCCCTGTGGAGCAGGGGGATGGGGTGGATGAGCACGTGAAGTGCTGGAGCCTGTGAGCTCACCCAGCTCACCCAAGCTCATCCACAGCCCAAAGAGCAGGAGCCGGAGCTGTGCCCCTCATGCACACGTGGGAATGGTCATTCCCGTGGAACGCTGCTGGGCAAAGCCAGCAGGGCTGAGCTGCCCCTGTCTGACTCCTGCTGAGCCCTGCTTCAGGCAGCTTCTCAGGGCAAATAATTAAAGATGGGCTCCAAATCCATAAATCAAAGAGAGAAAGACCTTGGATATGGGAACAAAAGGAAGAAGAAAGGACTTAAAAGTCTGCCCTGCGCTGTACAGTGCTCAGACAGGTTATTTGCAGGCACAATTGTGTTCAGGAACAGCCTGCTGAGGCTCTGTGAGCTCCCTCGGAACACTGGTGGGGGAGGCTTTGAATCTCCGGGTGCTTTTGTAGCTCTGAGTGCTTTGCTCTGCTCTTAAATCACAGCCCTTCTTTCCTGCACAGCTGCCAGGGAAAAGCAGAGGCTGGGAGTTCCCCAGGGAAATGCTGCCGAGCGGAGGGGACGTGACAAGCTCTGACAAAATACCACGGGAGGGCAGCAGGGAAATTCTCCTCTACAGGCCACGGCCACGAGGAGAAAATGAACCAAGGACAGACCTCCAGCAATGACCCCTCTCGAGCATTAACATTTCATCAGCATCAGAGCTGAGAGGGAGATTTCCCACCCCACACCAAAGGAGAAACCGAGGCATCAGAGGGGGAAGGTCCATATGGATGGAAATCCTTCCCAACAAACAGCCCAGTGGACACTTTCCTGCTAGGAAGCAGAGCTGTGCTAGTTTGTGAGCAGCATCGTTCTGCTGCTTCCCTCATCAGCATCCCAGCTGCCCGCCGGGTCGGGCTCCAAAGGTGATGCCCACAGCCAGGAAAGCCCCTGGCTTTGCAGGAAACCCCCAATGAAATGGGGGTGGCCAGGCTCCAAACAGCCCTGGACTTCATCACTCCTCAGCCAGGGAGGTTTCTTGCTTTGAGGAGGCCAGACAGGTGTTTCTGCAAGCTTTAGATCAAATTATCTCCCCAAGTTTGTCAGAGCTCCTCAGTGAGGATTTTCAGGCTGAGGGGGAGGGAGAGGAAGGTCTGTGGAGCCCTCAAACCACACGAGGCTCTGGAGAAGAGAGAGGGAGGCTGACTGCCCCGGGAACAGGCTCTGGCAGGAGATGTGGAGAGCTCTGCCCTTGGCTGCTGCTGAGAGTGAGGCTCTTGTTTTCTGGTTTTTTTCCCCCAAACCTCTTAACCTGCTCTCGCACACTGCAGAGCTGGGAGCCTTTTGTTAACTATTTCCTGCTCCGGTTTCCATGGAAAACAGAAAGGCACATGCAGCACCTCCCAAGAGATGACAGAAATGCCTCTGGTCTAACAATCCCTTTAACACATGAGGCCAAAGACAAAAACCATCAAGAAGCAAAGCAGGGATTTCAAGTCCATCTGCTCAAGTGCCGCAAACCCTCAGTATTTAAGAATAATCAAGTGCTAAAAAATTCCCAAGCTGTTTAGGTTAGGCCACACTGAGGCATTCTTTCCCCCCAAAGGGCAAAAAGGAGGCATTAAGCCTGCATATTGCTAAAATGCTGCAGGGAAGTGTAATATATTGTGATTAAAAGTATTTGATCTTGGTTTTCCCTGATGACACGCTGCTAATTCTCATTATTTCTAAGCTTTGGGCCAAGGTCTCATCTGTCACACCTGTCTTTCCTGAAGTTTCAGCTCCTTTTCCAGGGCTCCTGCTGGCTCCTGGATAACATGATCCACCAGCAGGACACCTGGCAGCATCCGAAGTCCTCTGAGAGGCTCAGTGCCCAAAGCTGGGGTGTCCAGCAGAGGGTGCCTGATTTGGGCTCTTTGCAGTCCTGTTTGAAGCCTGGAGTCTCAGCTTCTGTGAGACCTACAAGAAACCCCTGAGTTTATCTGTCTGCTCACCCCAAGATGGCACAGAAGGGAAGTTCGAGCACTGGCGATGTTTGCAGACCAGCAGGTGTTTCTCTCCTCTGCAGGCACTCACATGAGGCTTCCTCATTCAGTTTTAGGCTAAAACCCGCTCTCGTTCCAGTGGCTTCAGCTGAGCAGCATTTGCCTCATGACACCTAAAATACAGGGGTCAGCTGAGGTTCAAGGTCCCAGAATGAGGAGGAATGTGAGGAAGACCCCAAGCTGTGAGCAGCTGAGGGTGAGAGGAGGGCCCGTGAGGAGTGAGAGCTCCTGTAGCTCCGTGCAGCAGCAGAGTGCTGCTTGGGGCTGCTCCGGGGGCAGATTCCACTGAGTCTGCCTGGATCTAAAGTAGAATTTTTAATTAAACAAGAGCACGGTGCTCTAAATTTAGATGCTCTATTAGTGCCTTTAAAAGCCACGGAGTGGCTGAAATCTCACTCAGAGTGGTTGCTCCCATCAGGCCAAACCTGAAATCCTGGAGCCAGTGGGGAAAACCTCACGGGTTTGAGTGCTGAGCGCCCTTTTGCTGTCCCTCTCCATCCTTGGTGGCCCTTCCAGTGGTTGCTGTGTGCTCCCAAGTGACACAACCCACAGCTGTTAATACCTGTAATTCCATTTCATGCTTTAGCCTTTCTGGCAGCAGAGCAGCAAGGCTGGAGCTGGAGTTGAGCGAGACAGCAAATGAACAGCAGGCCAGAGAGCTGCAATGCAAAGAGATACCCATCTTTCAATATCAGATCTGTTAGTCTAATACCCTCTGTTTGTGTTGCAAAACAGCTTCTGTCTTGCACTCAAGCTACAGCCACATCACATGGGCCATAAATCATGGAATAATTCAGGCAGGAACTGGGACTCGTCTGGTAAATCACTTTCTGCTCGTAATATGCTGATCTCTGTGGGATGGGGATGGATGAGATCCCTGGATTGAAGGCAGTGCTGTGCTGTGACAGTTATACCTGAGGGATGTTCATAGCAAACCCACGCTGCAATTTATTGTTTAGTCAGAAAAACTCCTCTTGATTTATAAATATTTCACCTGAGAAGAACATCCGCGCTAAATCCAAGCACACAGACAAGCTTCCCAGTGCCCAGGGATGATCAAAGAGGATCGGCTGCAGGGATGCTGGGGGTTCCAGAGGGACTCCGGAGCTGCAGCTCGTCCACAATGAAGCCCATTAAAACAAACGGGAGTGCAGCTCACGCTTTTCCATGGGATCACTGCCAGGTGTTAATCGACCCTGTATCCCCCACTCCAGCTGAGAGGTGAGGTGGCAATCCGGGGTTAAAAACTGCTCCCGGCTGTTGCGTACAGAATCAGGAGGGGTGCAATCCTTGCGGCGTTCAAGAACAAATTACCAGCTCACCTGTCCTGCCCAACTCCCTCCCCTCCCGTCAGGTCGGGAAGCTCAGACTCCGCGTTAATAAAACAAGCGCAGCTCCCATCACTCACTCCCGGCCGGGTTTATCTGTTCCAGACACCTCTTGCTGCCAACAGCCCCGTTCTATTTTTACGGAGCAAATGCTTTCGCGGCTCCGCTTCCCCGTGCTGCCCACTTGATGTGTTGTTCACACCTCGTTTACTCTTCGCACTCCTCAAGGACCTGGCGGAGCGGCGTGAAAGGATCCGTCCCCTGCACAGCCCCGCGCCCCGACAGGAACGGGAAAACAAATCGGAACCAGAGCTGCTGTCAGCACTTGTGGCTCTGGGGGAACAGCACGGAAAAGGGCGAGGGAGGGGATCTTCACTCCTTCAGCTGCTCTCCTGATTATCCCTTCTCTCCTTGTAGCCAGTTTGGAGTGGGAGCCGTCAAGAAGAGCATCTTCTCAGCCAGGGCCTGAATTACTGCATCCAGGCTGTGACTTTCCCTCAATTTTCCATGTGGGAGCACAACCTTCCAGCAAGGGGTCCAACACGTTCACCGACAAATGCCCAACAGCTGAGGAAGTTTAAGACTCACAGTCCCAAATGAGTAACTGAATTATTGAACAAACTTTCCAGATGTGCCAAAGATTCCCTGTGTAATCACTGGGATCACGGGGCCCAGGCTGGATCAGCTCATCCCAGAGTCTTTAGGGTTGCCATGCAGGAAACACATCCCTGTCCTTCACCACTTCTTAAGGCTTCAGCAAGATGTGCTCAAAGCGTGGCTACTAAAGCAAATGTAGTCTTGGAAATATTCCCAAAACATCCATCTCAGTGACAATTAGGTAAGAAATATGAATCCCTTGTTATCAGTTCAGAGTTTTTCCAGTAACTTTCTACTTAATCTTTGCAATGTGCACTATTCAGAGAGGGAGGACCACGAATTTCATTGGTATGGGAACAAATGCATAAGCCCAAGATATTTTGATTTTAAGGATCGACCCCAGTATTTAAAACCTATCAGTTTTGCCCTCCCACCTCAGTTATTAATAGCATAAGTGCAGAAGCAATCAGCCACTTCTCTTGGGATGACCCAAAGCTGCTGGGGTTGTGTGGGGCTCTGGAAGGGTATCTGGGCACCTGCAGGTCAGAACATCGTGTGCAGATGCTCTGCTGAATGCAGCCTGGCTGTGAGCTCCCACTCTAAGAATAAACACTTCCCAAAAATAAACCTGTGCTTTCCTGGCTTTCTTCCTTCCTTTGTTTTCTTTCTCTGTTTGTTTTCTTTCTCTCTTTCCTTCTGCCCACCTATCCAGCAATCTTCTCATCTGCGCTTTGGGTGGATCAAATATTCCAAAAATCCTCTTTCCAGCCCCCCAGCGCACAAGGAAAACTACAGCACTTTTAAGTTCACTTTCTAAAATCACTGATATGAAAATAAACCACTTTGGAGCCAGGCCTGTGTTTTACAATCATTTACAAAGCCTGTAATTCCATCCTCATAACCATCAGCAGACTGTGTAAGGAGTGAATCACTGAATTGATTTGGATGAGGAAAAGGCAGCTTTTCCATGTCAGAATTACAGCAGAAAGAATTTAGAACTTGTTTTCAACTGAAAAGGAAATGGTTCAGAGTCTATAGGATACTCATAGGCAGATGATGGACAACTACCACAGTAACACGAAGTTCAATATCATAAAGCCCTTTCCTTGCTGTCACTTGCAGTCAGGTGTCCCTCCATCCTCCAGTCTCCCTAAAAAGAACAGCAGTATTGGCACAAAAGGCATGAGGAATGTGTAAGACTTCCATTTCTTGCACCTCCACTTCCCATTCTTCCTAAGGGAAAGTTCCAAGTCCAAGGGAAAGTTACCAATCCCTCACATGTCACAAATACGGGGCTTTGGTTCTTTCCTCTGCCATGGTGAGCAGGGCCAAAATCTCCATCTGCGACAGAGCAGTCATTTTGGAAATGCAGCTGGATCTGCCTCAAGGGAACCTGCTTTTCCCAAGCCATCCCTGCTGGATCTCACTCACAATTATTGAGCCCGTTCTGTGCTCAGCCTCTCCTCTCCCTCATGCGGAGCAATGTCAGTTTAAGTGTTGTCATCTCAGCTTTTCTCTTCCCACAATCCAGCTCTTTCACATCAGCAGGGATGGGGGGAGCCCTCCCCAGATGTATTATTTCAATGAATGTTTCCAACCAGGCTACATTTTTCATGGTCTTTATTTGGATCAATCACGTTAAAAGCTGATGTAGCATTATTTAATCTTTGACAGGGGGAGAACTAAGATACAGGTTTATTCACTTACAGAAAATGTCAGACTAGAATTAGATGATCACTTAAGGGATTGAACTTAACTACTAGAGCTGCATTTTCAAGCAGAAAATGTTAGCATTCTTGCCTTGTTTTTTCCCTGGGTTCTAGTGGCATGAAAATGGGATTTATTAGAAACTGGAGTAAGTTTGGGATAAATGATCCTGTTCTTTTCCTCGGTGCAAACAGCCGACAGCTGAATATTCAGCACCAAACAGCACTAGGCCGGCTCTGGGAGCACCCTGGGTAGTGCACGCTCACACAGAGGAATTTTGAGGACTCATGCCTGAAGGCAAGTGAGATTGGCTGTGCAGTCTGGGTCTGGTCTGGCTTCTGACAGTGCTGGGAGCTGATTTACGGAGCCAGGACAGCTCCTCTGCAGCTGAGGCTTTGCACACACAGCACGGTGCTCTGAGCTGCCGAAAGGATGGACTTCAGCACCAGGTACTCCAAGGGGTCATTTCATGGGACAGCCCAGGATGGAATGGAGTTGTCCATGAGCCAGTACGTTGTCCTGGGGGCCAAGGAGGCCAGTGGTATATCCAGGGAAGCACTGGGAAGAGCATTGCCAGCAGATATGGGGTGGTCCTGCCCCTCTGCCCAGCCCTGGGGGCACCTCTGGAGCGCCATGTCCAGCTCTGGGCTCCTCCTGGAGCGGGGCCAGCGGAGGCTGCGGGGCTGAGGAAGGGCCCGGAGCATCTCGGTGCCCAGGAAAGGCTGAGGGAGCTGGGGCTGCTCAGCCTCGAGAGGAGCCCCAGCTGAGAGGGGCCCTCAGCCCTGGGTGTCCCTGGCTGCAGGGAGGGCTCCGAGCAGGGCCCAGGCTCTGCTCCGGGGCCCAGCAATGGCACCAGAGCAACGGGCAGGGCCTGAGCCCAGGGAGTTCCCCCTGCCCAGGAGGCACAACTCCTGCCCTGGGCAGGGCCCAGCCCTGAGCAGAGCCCAGAGAGGGGTGGAGTGTCCCTCACTGGAGATATTTCAGAACCCTCTGGACACAATCCTGTGCCCTGTGCTCTGGGATGGCCCTGCTGGAGCAGGGAGCTGGGACCTGGTGACCCTCTGAGGTCCTTTCCAGCCTGATCCGTGCTGGGATTCTGTGAAAATTTGCTCCTCTTGAAACACTCTCCTGGGCCACTGCAATTAACACCACATTAATACCAATTGAATACCTCAGTCATGAAAACGCAGCTCCACAGCCCTCGGTCCTGTGCTGTGCTGAGTTCCCACGTGCCCGATGAAACACCTGGGCACCGATACTTTCATTGCACCATTCGGGTGCCCGAGCAGCAAAAGCACCCCTGGGAGCTGGGATGGGGAACACCAGCAGCTCTCCAGGCATCCATCCCTTCATTTCTATCTGGGCCTGAGCCCCTGCTGCCCCCATCTCCTGAAGATGCACCCTGTGAGGAGCTCTGGTGAGGAGGGGGTTAACAGGCAGCCACATGCATTTTCCTCCTCCTTAGCGGAGCTCCCCCCAGCCAAAGCAACAGCCTGTTTTCCAGCATGGATCTCCTTCCCACTCAAGGGGTCACAGATTGCCAGCCTTGTTTTAATGAGCTGTGTCCTGCAAATTTCACAGTCACTTCCAGTCTAATAAGGGAACCCACAGGGGTGGTGTTTTCAATTTGCTCCTCTTTCCTGGAGAGTTTGTGCCATACATCACATGGAGCAGCTCACAGCTGGTGCAAAGAGAAAAGAATTAGCTTGTATTCCCCACGCAGGGGTTTTATAATTCAATATTTATTAAGATTGGGGTCCTCTCATTGGAAAGGCCAAACAGTTTGTTTTACTGTGTGTGGGATAGATTACGTTGACACAGAGAACAAGGGCTTCCAAGAACTAATTTAGGGAGGGTGTTGAAAAGCCCTGCACACGATAGAAATATTATGAACGAGTAAGAATCCTTAATACTTCGTCTAACCAAGCCCTGTGCATACAAATTAAACATAATTGGAACCCCTGTTCCAGCCATCAGACTAAGGGCTACTTTACAACTGAAATGACACCTAAATGTCTAATTTTAATTTTAAATTCACTCTTTAAAAGCACAGCCTGATTGTTTTCCTCCCTTCGAAAGAAGATTTATGAAAAATGAGCAAATCTAAGCTTTACTTAAATGTATCTGAATGAACACAGCTCTCAGCTGAAGCTCATTGCAAAGCAGAACTCCTTGAATATTCATTAATTCTTCCAGACATCTGATATTCCCCTGTACACACAGTAGCACAATACTATTGCTCAGTAAATAATACCAGAATCCCACGAGAGCTTCGGAGATCTGGTTTCAACTTTTAATCTAAAAGCAATGTGAAATATTCCATCATTTTGGAATATAGACTACATCAATACTCACAGAGAAAACCTCATATTTAGAGCCATAGAACTGGAAAAACCCTCTAAGACCATCAAGTCCAACAGCAGCCACCTGGGAACCACAGCCCAGCACTGCCATGGCCATCACTAAACGACGTCCCCAGGTGCCACATCCACACAGCTTTTCAATCTCTCCAGGGATGGGAACTCCTCCCCTGCCTTGGGCAGCTCTGCAAGGGCTGGACAATCCTTTCAGAGAAGAAATTGTCCCCAGTATCCGACTGAACTTCCCCNCCCTGAACACGCTCCAGCTCCTCCGTGTCCTCCTTGTCCTGAGGGGCCCAGAGCTGCCCCCAGCACTGACGGTGCCCCAGCAGGGCTGGCACAGGGAGACAATCCCTCCCCTGGGGCTGTGGCCACCCCATGGCTGGTACAGCCCAGGTGCCCTTGGCCTCTGGCCCACCTGGGCTCGTGGCCAGCCGCTGGCACAGCACAGCTCGTGTCCAGCACAGCACCCCCAGGGCCCTTTCCAGCCCCTCTGCCCAGCCTGGAGCTCTGTGGGGTTGTTGTGACCCCCGTGCAGGACCCAGCACCTGGCCTTGGTGCCCCTGTTGGCCTCAGCCCATGGATCCCATGGATCCAGCCTGTGCCAATCCCCCTGCAGCACACCCACACCCGCCCAGCTCGGTGTCACCCGTGCCCTGACTGGGGGTGCCCTCAACCCCCTCACCACATCCTCGATAAAGACACAGATCAGGCCTGGTGCCAGGACTGAGCCTGGGAACACCAACACTGACCAGCTGCCAGCTGGATTTAACCCATTCCCCACCAGCCGCTGGGCCTGGCATCAGTTAGGGTTTTCCCTGAGCAGACCTGGCCAGGCTGTGAGCAGAGGGTTTCCCAGGGCAATCCTCTGGGCAGTGGGTGGCAGAGGCTTTCCCAAAGCCCAGCTATGAGCACCCACAGTCTGTCCCCACCCCAGCAGCGTGTGCTGGGTCTCCTTAGGGCTTCTCCATGGCTGTGGGGGCTTGGCCACCACTGCTCCTGGCTCTGAGCAGCTCCCTCTGCTCCCTTGAGGGTCCCTGGGCTGGGAGCCCCCCGTGCACCCCCTGGAGAGCTCCACTTCAGAGCCACTCATCCCAGTGCCTGCACTTGAGATTCTCCCTCCTGGCATTTGGGAGTTTAGCTGCTCTATTGAACAGAATTAAAGGATTTAGTTTAGTGAGATTTGGCATTAGCTCGTGCTTCTCTACTGTCCATTAGTGTCAGAACTGAGCTATGCATCCATTCCAAGAAATGTTTGTATAAACATGTTTGTATACAGATTCATGCAGGCTGTAAATTCAGCATGAGGCACTTCTCACTGGAACACGCACAGTGACTCACTAAGAACATGGGGAGGGTTTCATCTTTTTGAGGGAAGGATTTTTTAATTAGCCAGTGAAGTTCAGGAGACAACACATCATCCAAGAGTGAACAAAGGCCGCTGTTAATTGGTTGGAACCTCCCAAACGAAGAGCAGCTGAGGGAAGGATTTTTTCATCTGTCTCTCACAAATATTCCTGGTTTGGATGTTTTCTGCTTAAACTGTTCGAGTTAATGTGATTATTCAGTTAAATGAGTAACAACAAGAGATTCTTTAGCAAAGGGTGTGGCAAACATGTTAAGCACGGCTGGAAAACTACAACGTGTCTCCATCATACCCAAATTCCCACCATATGCACAAACTGGAACAGAGCCAGCCACTCAAGAACCAGGAGGTGCAGAGGGGCTTTCCAGTGACCAGTGGTCACCTTCTGGTGTGTACAAGACACTGACCCACACTTAGACCCTTGCAGGTGTGAGGCTGGTGTTCATGTACCCACCTTACAGTTCTCATGGGCTCAGGGAGACATTATTAACCTTAAACCCAGCTTTAATCTTCCATGTCCTGCTGGAAAATCTCAGAATGTCAAGGAAAAAAATTCTCCCAAGTGATTCTGGAATGACTTTCTATGGCCTGGAGAGCAGGAGAAGAACACAGTGTGGAAAACAAAGAAAACCAGCTTTACCTCACACCACAGTTAATAAAAATTAAATGTCAGACGGGACAAGAAAAAGTGATGTGGTAACATACAGAGGACAGGATCCATGAGAGACTCTGAGTAATGAAAAGGTCAGGGGAGCCTATAAATAAAGCCTGAGGCAGCCGAGGTCTGGGGAGGCAGGGAGCTCGTCAGGGAGTACAGAAACTCAGGCAATTAATGGATATGTTTTATGTAAATGGAGCAATTACTGTTCCAGGTACAGAACCTGCTCTTGCTCAGAACACTGCAGACCCCCCTGTCCACCCCCAAAACACTGCAGGGGTTGATCCCATCCCCTGTAGGGACTGGGCTGTGCAGGGCAGCTCAGTCCTGCGGATGAGGAGCCATTTCCACCTCTGCCAGGCTGCCTCGTGCAGGTATGTCCCAAATCCCACTGCGGGTTTAGTCTGCAGACCCCACCTTCTCAATGGAAAATCCTGAGGGCCCGTAGGTCTTGCAGGTGGGAAATGTCCCAAGTTTGCATGGTTGCATGCTCTGATATTCCCAGGGCTCTCCTCCCCCGTTTGAGTCCCCAGCTCAGTCCCCCCATCTGCACACAGGTTTTCCTGGTTCTTATGCCCACCACCCATGCCCGTGCTGATGAAGCAGTCACAGGGAGATGTCCCACCCTGCACTCAAGGGCTGCATGATGTCCTGTGCCAGTGCCCCACTCCACTGTGCTACAAACCTGGACTAAGAAACAGCTCCAGCCTCAATTAAATTGCAGCCATAAAGCCCCAGCTCTAAAAACCAACCTGTTTAAAATTCAGGACATGCTCGTGGGCCTTCCTGAGCCAGAGCCTAAACAGATCCCACAAAGCCACACGTGTGGGCACTGAATTGTGCGGGGTCAGTGGGAGCCAAGGGCAAATCCAGGGCTCGGAGTCAGCCCCTGGTCACAGAGCCTTCCCCACAGTGCGTGCAGCCAGGGACAGCTCTTTGTGCTGGGCTGGCTGCTCAGGGACATCGGCCAGGAGCAGCTCCTCGCTGGGCTCAGGGGGCTGATGGCTGGGACAGAATGCAGGGGGAGCTGCTCAGGGGCTGAGTTTTGGATGTGGAATGCAGGAGGAGCTGCACAGGTGCCGAGTTTTGGATGTGGAATGCAGGAGGAGCTGCACAGGTGCCGAGTTTTGGATGTGGAATGCAGGAGGAGCTGCCCAGCCCGGGCTCTGCAGACACAACCCCGGAGCTGAGCTCTCCCAGCAGCAGATGGGGAGAGGAACCGGGCGGGTGAAGCACAGGGCAGCAAACAGCCCTGATCCAATAGAACCTGACATCCTGAAATTCAGGGTGGAAAAACGCCTCCTCTCTGCTGTTGGAAGCCCTGTCCCAGCTGCCCCACGAGATCGAGGTCCTGGCCCTGCTCCCTCTCCTTTCCCAAGTGCTGTTCCTGTCCCTTTATCCGCCTTGGCAGCGCGGAGAGGCTTTGCCAGGGAAGGACAAACCCTCCTGGGCTCCCTGGAAGGGTCCAGCAGGCCAAGGCTGTCTCTGCCGGCACCTGGCACCGCCTCCCCTCCTTCTATTCTGGGAGCAGGGAAGCAGCTGAGCCCTGCTCGGAACGGGAGGCAGATGGGGCACGGATTCAGTGTGGTTGTGCTGCTCATTTGTTTGGCACAAAAATGATGGACACGCGACGGAACAACCCGAACACACCCGGGGTGAGCACCCAGGAGCTTTCACCATCATTAATTTTCCTGTTACTGCAAGTTTTCCTCCTCATTCGGTGATAAATCTGTAGAAACATGCAGGGTTGGAGTTGTCAGCCTGATTCTGCTCAGGTGCTTTTAGCTCTGTTGCTCTGGTTTCCTACAGTGCATTTCTTGCACTTTTGGGCGGTGGGAACTGCTGTGTCCCTGCTCAGTGAGCTGCACACCAGCACACGAGGCACTTCTGAGTACTGTGGTAACAAAAGTGGGATTGTGGAAGCATTCGCTCCTCTTTGGGACGGAAATAAGTTTTTTATTAACCTTGGGCTTTATCTGCATTTAGTTTTCATCTCTAAATCCACACAGGATATGAGGACCTGAGTAAAATTAAGAAAGAATAGATTTTAAGATTAGTATTTTCTGTCATCCATTCTCAAAACATCCATCACCCAGGACAGTGAATTCAGTGGTTCTCAGCCCAACCCAGAGCTGCTGTTTGTACACACAACAAAAACACAATTTCTTTCAATCTGATGAAAATTCCATAAAGGAAAATATGATGAAAGAAGGATGGGTCAAAAATATGATGCATTTGCACTCCTAAAATGCAGGCTAGTCTTGCTGAATTTGCACATTGCAACTGCAAAAGGCATGAAATCCTTAAAATATTCCTGCAATGGTCTTATGCTGAATGAAGAGCTTTATGAATATTTCAATTACAAGATGAGGCTTGAAAGGATAGAGTTGTTTCAATTTTGAATCACCCTTCCTTAAATAACTTGCCCTAATAATTTGGTAGGAAACGAGACTTGGTTAAATCCGACACAAACTGGGTGAGGATGGAGCTCTCTGAGCTGGAAGCCCCTCGCTGTCTCCTTTGCTGCTTGGAACAGAGCAGCCCCGGCTGCACTGAGGGGACGCGGAGCTCTCGTCACCCCTGGGGCAAACAAGCCCCGTGTGCTGGCTCAGGGCCTCCCCTGCTCCTCGCCCGCTGTTACCTGCAGTGTTTGTTCAATGGAAGGCTCAGCTCTTGGCTGTGCAGGGCTGCACCTGCCCCTCTCTGCACCAGCAGGTCATCCTGTTCTTCTGGGATTTGAGAGACACCCAGACAGCAGCAAGTCCCACTCTGCTGCACTGATCACTCGTTTCTACTCCCAGGTGCAGAAAGGTCCTGGATTTCCTCCGCTGGCCTGCTCAGAGAGGGACCATGATGCAAATCCGTGTGAGTTACAGCAGAGCTTTACGACCACTTCAAGTCCTGGTTCTGATGTCACTAATCCAAACAAAACACAGCTCTGATTCTGTGGAGTAACCCCCAGTTTTACTGGAATTAATGAAACCGGGCTGTTGGTTTTTCATTCATTCTTTCAGATCACCTCACTGAGCCACAGTCTGTATTTGCCCACACCTTCAGTGCTTGCTGAACTGAAGCAGCTCTAGAATTGCATTCACCTCAGCATGTGAAGCACAAATTTTAGTGGAACTTTGGATTTCACCTTCTCGGGAAAGCAGTTGCATGTTTGTGCTGCCTGGTTCCAGCTAAGCAGGACAGCTCGGCCCTGCAAAGAGAATAACAAACCTCCTTCAGCAAAGCTGCAGAATTAGGCTTTGCTTTTCGGCAGAAATTATCCCCCAGCACCAGTTGCTCAGCACGGACAGCCCTGTGTGCATTTTCTTATGCACAACAGTGCCTGAAAGTGCAGCTTTCCCCTCCATTCCCTAAAGCAGGACTTAAGAACCAAGTTCTGGTCTGACAGTTGCTGGCAAAGCTGAGGGACCTGCTGGGCTCCCCTGGAACCTTTCCCCACTTCCCTGAGAGAGACTGATCACCCAGAACGAAATCAGAATTCGGCCCTGACTTCCTCATGGAATAAAATGCCAGCATCTGGATTCTGCTGCTCCTCACAGCCACCACTGACCAGGCACCTGACTGGTGTCACTCCAAGCAGACCCTCAGTAGCTCATCACTGCTTCACCGGCCTTGGAATGGAACCACTTTTCTGAAAGGCTGCCTGGCTTCCCTGTACCTTAATTAAGCATCTTCTCCATCATCCACCAAACTGCTGCTTAACACGTCCTGGCAACCTGCCCCTCATATATTGCAGGAGATATGGCTGGCAGCAAACAGGGCTTATCACTGGGTGTTAATTACTTGAGCATAAATAACATTCCCTCTTCGCTCAGCTCCATGATCCACCCTTTCTGATGGAAATATATTCACAGTAACAAGAGAGAGAAAACAATGAGGCGGCAAATTTAAGCCTAAAATGAGTGATGAGTCTTGCAATGAGGGAAAATTAAAGCCAAGATAATTAAAATGAAAAATAAAGGTACATTTCTGAGGGGGATATTGATTAACCCCTGCCCAGAACCATCTGCCAAGGCAAGGGTTGGGTTTTTCCACGATATCTTCACATCAGTCTAAGAAATTAACTCCAGTCAAAACGAAAAGTCTTAATGAGCATAAATATGGGAATTCACAGAGGAGAAAGAAGCACCCCAGGCACACAGGCCAGCCTGGCCCTCCCTGAGCACCAGTGGCACTGCCCAGGGACAGAACAGCTCAAAGGCTGGGTCTGGGAAAGCAACTGATAAAATAAAACCACAGGATGTGCAGGGCTCCCTCCCAGGGCATTCTCAAAGCCTCCCACCAAACCCAGCTGAGCTCAAACCTCTGCCGTGCTGCCCCTGCCTGCTCCACTGCCCCTCAACCCTCCTCTTAGAGAGCCCTCCTGCACGGGGGAAAACTAAGCACAGGAAAAGCTCTCAAGGATGGTTGCAGGGCAGGAGCACACCCTGGAACCCAGCCTCCCTCCCTGCTCTGCCCTGCTCAGGGTGTTTGTGCTGTGCCACGTGGGGTCTGGCTCTGTTGGGAAGCCCTCTGAAGGTGCAGCTTTGCCTGCTGGGGACACGATGTGCACATTTGTGTGTGTGGGGAGGCACCTGGGCTCGTGTTTAATAACCCAGCCCTCAGGTGCTGTGTTAAAGTGCAGGATTCAGGTGGAAATGTTTGCACACACAACACTCGCAGCTTCTGAGAGCCCCTGTTAGGCTGAAGTGGCTCCTACATGAGCTGTGGATGGATCCTGCTGTGAAATTGGCTTATCAGTGATACATTCATAAAGCAGATGTTTTCCTGTTTTGAATATGTATTTTTAGCTTGTTTACTGGGTCCATTCTAGAACTGTGAATGGTTATTCGTGGATGAATAGCGTGCTTACAGGTTACAAATGTTTCTTGTGGAGTATTAGTTAACATTTGTTAAAGTCCACTGGTGAGTGTAGAGTTTATATGGGATATTTACGTGGGTGGATGTATCTGTGTGAGCTATTCCAACTCCCATAAGAGATGCAGCTTTGTATTTAAATGTTCATTACAGCAAAGAGTGGGTCTGTTATGCTTTTATTCCCATGGTTTATTGTCCTGCACACGCTGATGAACAGCAGGGAAACAGATCCAATTGTCAGAGATGATAATTCTGGAACAGGTGCTCTCCCTCACTTTTCAGGAAAGTTCAATACACTCACTAAAGTAAATCTCTTTCAGCAAAAGGACAACCCTGGGGCCTGCCTGCCAGGCTTTGGAAAGGGTCCCCGAACTCCCTGGAGTGGTGGCCAGGCTGCACAACTTGAAAATATGGTTTGGAAATACAGGAAACACAGGGTGCCCCTAGCCCTGGGGGATCCCTGCCCTGGGTGTGCTCAGCTCAGTGAGGAATGCAGGAGGATGTTTCTCCCATCGTCCCGAACCTGGGAAGTTCCCGGGCTCAGCTCATGCAGACACTGCTTGAAGCCTCAGTTCAGGAAGTCACTGGGGCACCTCTGCAGATTCCAAGCACAGAACAAGCCTTGTCCCACCCCCCGTGCCCCGGGGTGGATTTGCACAACTCACCCTTCAGCAACAACCCACATGCCTTACATGAGGACACATCAATTCCCAGCCTCGGCAGTCTTAGGGAGGAGCAGTTTTGCGGGATGGAATCTCAAGGGCCATGGGCAGTAAAAAGAGCTTTTGGGACATCTGCAGGGGGCCTCCTTCCCTCTGGAGGGCAAGAGCCAGGAAGGAGAAAGGTGCAGAGGGAGTCCAGTGCCATTTCCCAGGCTCTGTCTCTGGCCTCCCAGCAGGGACCCACCAAACCTCTCTCATGTGCAGCTGAGCTGGACAAGGCAGCTCCTTGGGCAGAGCTTACCTAACGCCCCTCCGAGGGCTCCGACTGCACAGACCCGCTGCAGTTTTACTTTCCATTTCCACCTCCTGCATTAGGAGATCACTTCAGCTCCAGAGGAAAAAAATCTGAAACCCAGTTTTGATTTTTGACACATAATTATCTTGCAGAGGTTGAGTGAGGAGAGAAGGTCTCAGGAAAAGAACAAGCCATTCTGAGGATCTCATTTTTCTCTGTTTTCTCTCTGTTCCTCTGAGGCTCAGGATGGAAAAAAAAGCTGAGCAGAAAACCAAAAATGAGACCTCTGGAAAAGTTCTGCCCACTCCAAGGCTGCAAGATGCTTTCTAGAACTGCTGAGCATTTCCAGTGAAGTTGTTTCCCTTGGAAATGTGCTCTATAACTGAGAGGTAACTCCTGTACCCTGGAGGCCGAGCTGGCTGCTGGCTCCTAACATGGTTTAAGTACCACAGAGCCATTTTGTGGTCATTCCTCCACCCCCTCAGAACCCCCCCCCCCAAATTTCTCTTTTACCTACATTACAGGATTGCCTCTCTAAGTAAAGGCTATCTCTGACCCTCCAGATTGTATTCTCCTCCTTGCTTCCACAGCAGTAAGACCACTGCTCTCTATTTCCAGTTTACCTTGTCTTTGTGTTAAAATCAAGAGGCAAAGCTGTATTTCAGCTCAGTCCAGACTGCACGTTTATTCTCCAGATAAAGATACAGTCTTTTCTGTGTGGCAAATAACTCTTGCATATTATGTATTCTTCATTTTATTTTATTAAAGAAGGAATTCTGCAGGTATCCTTTTTTTTCCCACCGAAGTCTGAGGAGCAAGGGAAGAGATTTCTCCCAACAAGGCCGTTTTTTTCTCCCCTGTGTTGTTGAAATTTGTGGAAATCTTTCATCTCACATGCTGCTTTTCTTCATTCCTTTTCTGGATGAGACAATCCTCTTTGGGAAATCTGGTTCTCTGCCTCTTTCTAAAGATCAAAATTGCTGGCTTCAGTTATGTCAGTGTGTGTTCCCATTAGCTGCAGGAACATCAGTACCTCAGCCTTTATTTTAAATACGTGCTCTGCAGAAGAGCAGTGAATTTTGCAAACTGCCACTTCCCCAGCCTCCCTACTCCAGAGCCTCTGAAATTCCAGAACATTCCCACCCCCAGGAGGCTGCTTCCTTTGTTTTAAAGCATCAATTGGAACTGCAGCAGGGACTTTGAGGCCAGAAAAAAGCCTTCACTGGGGCAAAATCTAAACTTTCTCTGACCATGGGTAGCCTATGAAATGTGTCAGAGATGCCGTGAAAAGAGTACATGAAACACTTCAGCTGGAGAAGACAAAACATTGGATAAACATGTTAAAGGTCTGCAGGAAAAGGTGCCCTGCTCGTATCAGACATTTTGCAGGAAATAAATCTCGGTGGCTGCGACCCTGGAAGAAAACACTAAAATCTGTTTGTAAAACTCATGAAGGCAAAACACTTCACTATATAGCAGAGAGGGTTTTTCCTTTTCTTTTAATTTAGCTGTAACAATGTCTACAATACATCAATTCACAAAGTAAGTGAAGGTATGAAATCACATTCTTCTTACTGAGATGGGACATTCTGCTCTGGCCGAACACCCTCTTGGGAGGGGCAGAGCTCTGCACGTCCATTGAACACCTTTAGAGACAGCCAGTGGTGGGGATCCCGGTTCTAGCAGTGATGAGAAGAGTGAGCCTTGTCCATGGAGATCGAGATGCTCTGCAGAGGAGGGCAAAGCTCTGAGCCTCGGGAAAGGGGAGGGAAGCTGAGGCACGGGGCAGGGCAGTGACTGCCAGGATGAGCAGCAGAGCCGGGCACGACTCCCAGCTCCGGCTCCCAGTCAGGTCCCAGCTGGCCAGTGCCGTGTCCCGGCAGGGCAGTGCCGTGTCCCGGCTGGCAGTGCCATGTCCCGGCTGGCAGTGCCGTGTCCCGGCTGGCAGTGCCGTGTCCCGGCAGGGCAGTGCCGTGTCCCGGCTGGCCAGTGCCGTGTCCCGGCTGGCAGTGCCGTGTCCCGGCTGGCAGTGCCGTGTCCCGGCTGGCAGTGCCGTGTCCCGGCAGGGCAGTGCCGTGTCCCGGCTGGCAAGTGCCGTGTCCCGGCTGGCAGTGCCGTGTCCCGGCTGGCAGTGCCGTGTCCTGGCTGGCAGTGCCGTGTCCCGGCTGGCAGTGCCGTGTCCCGGCTGGCCAGTGCCGTGTCCCAGCAGGGCAGGCAGTGTCTGTGCTCCAGCGGGTCCGGGGTTATACCGGCACCTTGTCCTTCCCCTCTCCCGCTGTCCCGTTGGCGCCGCTCAGTCCCGCCGGCTCCTTTCCCTCCTCCTGTTCCTCCTCCTCCTCCTCCTCCTCGTCCTCCCCGGCTGTCCCTGCGTCCCGGCCCAGGCTGGGCAGGGGCCCGAGGAGCTGCCCTTCCCGGCGGGACTGGGCCAGCTCCTTGGCACAGCACGCGGGCGTGTGGGTCTCGTAGGTGCTGTGGAAGCTGTTATAGTCCACCTCGTAAAAATCCTTCTCCAGGGTGAGCACGGGGGTGAAGCGATGTCCCCACAGCACCTCCGTGTCCATGTAGGAGCTGCGAGCCTGGCAAGTCATCCCTGGGTAGAAACAGAGGGATGTTAGAGGCAAAGCTTCCTTACATGCTCACCCAACCACGCCTGGCACTTAAAAGCACTTTCGTGTCTTTTCCATACCTGATTGCTCTGGGACACAGAAAAGTCTTCGCTTAACAAGCCTCACAAAAGCCTCTATCATGAACAAGCTGAGCACCCAAAGGGAAAGGGATGCATTCATCTCGGCATCTTCCACCTCCTGAACTGCGTGCTTAGGGGTTTGCAGGCTGGGACCTCTACGCAGCTTCTCTCTGCCTCCCCCTGCTCTGCTGAGGTGTTGTTTGTGTGGCTGACACCGACAGCTCCCGGTGGGTCCTGCAGGAACAACCCTCAGCCCTGCAAATGCTGCCCTGGCCCCGACCCACACGGCCCTGAGCCCAGGGAGCCACCACCCTGCTCTCCTCCGGGGCGGGCCCCATCCCTCCTCCTCTCCATCAGTGCCACAATTCCCCTGCAGCAGTGCCACAATTCCCTCTGGATCAGTGCCACAATTCCCTCTCCGTCAGTGCCACAATTCCCTCTGGATCAGTGCCACAATTCCCTCTGGATCAGTGCCACAATTCCCCCCTGCAGCAGTGCCACAATTCCCTCTGGATCAGTGCCACAATTCCCTCTGGATCACACCATTCTCCGTGCACACAGCTGCACACACCTGGATGTATAGCCCCAAAGGTGAGAGGTTCCCAGCCAAGCTGGCTTTGAATTCCCCTTGGAGGGGTCAGTCCCTTGTACTGATGGGCTGTGGACTGAATGAACAGTGGCTAACAGGGAACCCATCCATGTCAGGCTGCTTCTCGGCCCCACGGATCAGAGTTTATTTGCTTTGGAAAAGTTTAAAGACAAGCTTTGCGGAGCAGGGATAAGCACACCTATGAGCAAATCCTCTTGGAATCACCTTGCACTGTCAAGGCTGACTTCTCTTCCAAACATTTGTCTTCTCTTTGTCCTAACTGTGTTTTGATTTTGGAATTAATTTCCAGTGAAAACATAATGTCACAAAGTCCTCACACTCATGGAGGGTGAGAGATTGGCCTGACTGGAATACATTCAGAACATGCACTCAGTCCAGTTTCTGGCCAACACTTTCCAGTCCGATTCCTGCAGCCCAGAGCACACAGACACAAATCTAAAGTAATGCATAGGGGGAAAAGTCTCGGTGTCAGATGCTTCAGGGAAGAGCACATCACATGTTCTCACTCTGTGAGCTCATAAGGGACTGAAATCTCAGAGTAATCAGAAAACCCCTTTCCTTTTAAGAAAACCCCTTTCACCTTTGTGAAAAGAGGAATGTTTTGTTCTCAGAATTGCTACAGCCCATTAAAAGACACCCACACATGCAAGTGCTCTGCAAAGCAGAAAGTCTCTTACTGCTTTCCTTGGTTTAAAGCTACCAGGCCAGGAGTATTTTGTTCCTTGAAAGGGGAAGAGACGGTGACACACTCAATGCTGAGGCATCTGCAGTTCTATAGCACAGACTGAAAACCCAATTTTTCCCCTCAAGAAGATCTGCAGGAGTGTTTGCTTCTGGGCAGGAACAACAAGTACAGCGTTAGTCACAGTGTTCCAGCGTGCTTGCTTCCTGGGCTGGAAGGAACTGGGAAGTGCAGAGGCTGCCATGAAAAACAGCCAGGGAATTAAAAATCACCCCAAGTGTTGCTGCCTTAAGGAGCAACACTTTGCTGTGGAGGTTCAGCGTCTTTTCAGGAAACTCTCAGCTTTTGCTTTAGAGCTGCAGAACAGATCGAGGCCCCTCCCGACTCTGCAATGTGCAGCATCGCCCACCCTCGGGGTGAGGAGGGCCAGCCCTCCTGCCCCGCGCCAGCTCCACTCTCCCTGGAAGCCCCGAGTCCTGCTGATTTCCCAGTCCTGGTACAGGTTTTCCCAGGGGAGCTGCGTCACTGGCACCGATCACACACTGACCTCCCCGGGCAAGGGCTTTCATTCCTGGAGTGTGGGGGGTCAGGGCTGCAGGGCTAATCCCATTTCCTGGTGCTGCCTCAAGCCAGGAGGTTGGAAACCAGCAGCTGGCTAAAATAAACCAGCCCTTTTCCCTTTAGACAGAGCTGGTTTGGCACCAGAAATCCCAAAGGCCTCCAAGTGCCTCCTCCAGAGCCAGCAAGGAGAGCAGGAGAGGAGACCCTGCAGGCTCCAGGATCAGCCCTGTGAATGAACCAGCTGATTCTTATCCTGCTTTTCCAAGTGCTGCATCAAGGTACCACAAAGGAGTCCCCAGGGCAAAGATGGGGTGTCCTTGTGAAATGTGGGGGCCTGGGGCTCCCTAGAGGAATTCTTGCCTTATAATCCGGGCCTGAAATAGCTCCTTCCCTGGGGGAGCACCTGAGTGAACCTGAGCTCCCGGGACATGGTCCCAGTCCTGCTCCAAGGATTCAATTAGGGCAGGAACAATGGAAAGCTTTCAGCAACCAAACACTGCTGTTGCCAGCTTCCTGCAGGAGCTGCTTTCTGTAACCCCGAGGGGACACTGAGCCAGCACAATAAGACAACTTGTAATTGCTCCATAATCCCATTCAAATATTCCTTTTTAGCACATGTGCAGTGGTGTTTAATTGCGTGGGGACACACTGCTTGGCAACTCCCACATGGCCCAGTAAACAACACCATTGTCTCTGCTTCAAATTCCATTAAGTGCCTGCTTTGCAGGCTGCCCTGTGCTCTCCAGCCTGGTTAATTAATGCATCTGTAATGTCCCTAGCTAATTATTGCCTCTGTGACTGCGAAAAGATGACAGAAGAGGTGTGGAAACAATAAACCTTATTTTTATTAAGAGCACATGGATGCAGCCACTTGCCACTGGAACACAACGTGCTCGGAATATCCCAGTTTCACCTTGCAGTGGGGCACAGCAATGCCCTGGCCTCAGACCTGAGTATCCCTGAAAAAACCACCTGTTTACCTGCAGAATTCTTGTCTATCTGAGTCCTTGGGATGTCTTGGGTAGAAGGAATCATTTGCCATGTGCTCCCATCCATCAAATAGAATCAGAGTTCAGAATATCTTGAATTGGAAGGAAGCCACAAGGATCACCCAGTGCAGGTCCTGGCTGCAAACAGACCCAGGTCTGGGTGCTACACCAGCTGTGACATCACTGCTCTTCCACATCACTCGAGCAGCCCTGAAGCCCTGACACTTTGGGGAGCACAAGAACTCAAGAGAGATTCCAGACTCTCTAAATTTCTTGCAGAATTAACCATAGCATGTATGGCCCTGATAAAAGCTGTAAATCCTTTCCTTAAAGAAGATAAAATTACACATTTTGGGCTTAAATGGTGCAGATATGGAGAAGTGGTATTGGGGGGTTTCATTCAAACAAACTTCATGCAAAAAGAATACAGAATCCCAGAATGGTTTGGATTGGAAGGGACATTAAATATGGACACCTTCCACTGTCCCAGGGTGCTCCAAGCCCTGTCCAGGCTGGCCTTGGACACTGCTAGGGATCCAGGGGCAGCCACAGCTTCTCTGGGAATTCCAGCCCAGCCCCTCCCCACCTTCCCAGGGAACAATTCCTTCCCAATATCCCATCCATCCCTGCCCTCTGGCACTGGGAAGCCATTCCCTGTGTCCTGTCCCTCCAGCCCTTGTCCCCAGTCCCTCTCCAGCTCTCCTGGTGCCCCTTTAGGCCCCTGCAAGGGTCTCTGAGCTCTCCCTGGAGCCTGCTCTTCTGAACAATCCCAGTTGTCTCAGCCTTGCCTCATAGCAGAGCTGCTCCATCCCATTATCTTCATGGCCCTATATCCTCATTTCCCTTTTTTCAGTCCAAGTAGATGTACTTGAAGTCACAGATACATATTTTTCAACTCTGTCATTTTCTGAGTTGTAAGACCATTAGAAGTTTCATTTTCTCCTAAACAATCTGGTTTAAAAATGAAAAAGTGTACATTTAAAATAAATGTGTGCAATCTGTCCGTTGTGGAAAACATGGAATGGTATGAGAAATGTTCAGGTGTCAACTTTTAGTTGCAGCTTTCTCATCTCTCAGTGCAGCAGCTCAGCTTTGTTTTGCAAACAAAACTCAGTTTTAATAGAAACCAGAGATAAAACCTGCTCGAAGTTAGAAGCAGATGCATCAAGTTTTCAATAAAGCTGGAACCAGTTCCAGGATTTATGGAAGCTGGAGACCAGGGCACTGTGTCCTAGTTTCAAGTTGTGCAATAAACATTTCACAGAGTTTTAATGATGATTTCATTACAGCAGAGTCCTAAGAAGTGGATGTTTTGTCTGTGGGTTGGAGCCACAGATCAATAACTGAGCTGAAGGCAGCCAGGGATCCTCCCTAACCAGCTCCGTTCTGCTTCCCAGCAGATGAACACATCCAGAGGAGATGGTGATGTGCATTAAAGCCGGTGTCTCATCACGCCTGCCAACAGAGGAAACGCTGGGGTGTAAAACAAGCGCCGGGGAGCTCTCCAATGAGGCTCCTTCCTGCCATCACGGTCTGCGGGATCAGGCGGCTCCCCCGGTATCAAAGAGCTGGGAATGTCTGAAGGAGCTGCCAAAGGGCAGGAGGAGCCGGCTCAGCACGGCCGGGGCTGCTCGGAGCCCACCCCGCTGCTCCTGCACCCGCGGCAGAGCCCTGAGGCCGGGACAGGGGACACCGCTCCTGGCTCCCGGGTAAAGCCAGCCCTCGGCGCCCCAAATCTGCTTCTGCAGCTCTCTGTGCCGCCGAGGGCTCTCCCCAGCTGTTGGAGGATGCTGGGTTTTGGCAAACATCCCATCCCAGCCAGGTGACCTCACTGGGGGGGAAATGGAAGAGCACAGGGGGACACGGAGGGTGCTCTGCCAGCCCCGAAATCTCCCCAGGCTTCGATGGGATCCCATTCCGAGCAGAGGCGAATCTTCCAGCGCTGCTCCGTGGCCTGAGCCTCCTCAGTGGGCATAGATATCCCAGCCCCTGGGGCTGTCAAGACCACATTTTTCATCAAGCTAAAATTAACTGTGCTCATCGAAATGCCAGGGAGCTCAGTGATTATCTGCTGGGAAATGTCATGTGGCTGCTGGCCGGGCTGGGCCAGACCTGCTCGGCTCCCTCCAGCTCGGACACTGCTGGGAGTGATCTCCCTCCTCTGCCCTTGTTTGCACATTCTCTTGTGTCCAGGGTGACTTTTCCCCTTCTCCTGGACGCTCTGAAGCTGTGGAACACCCACACCCCAGGAGCTGGTGGCCTCCGAGGTGCAGTGGCAGTGATGGAAGTTTAGGGGTGGCAAGGAGAAGGTATAAAAAATTTAAGTTCTATTGCTGTAATTAAGCAATACGTGTCTTTCAATTTGCATTAGCATATGGTAAGTTATAAAAGTTATTAGTCCCTCTGTGTTAATTAGACCAAAGAACACTGTAACCTCCAAAAAGTCAATATTCCTCCAACTTGAAAAGGAATATTAGAAGGTAGGAGCCTGGTCCTCCAATTATTTGTGCTTGTCTCCTTTAGAGGACATGGCTGGGCTTGATTCACTTTGATATTTATGCTAGAGGAGAGTAATAGGATTTTAATTTATCTGAATGCTCTCCAGGCATGCAAAAGCTCCTAGGCACTGGGAAAAAAAAATATAATAAAAGGACTTTATGATGTAAAGACCTTGGATTCAATTGCCATGCCTCTGCCAGGCCCAGCCCGAGCCGAGCTCACACCAGGCAACTTCGGGTCCCTCCCAAAGGAGTTTCCAGTGACTGCAGAGGCACCTCAGGCACCACTGCCAGCCTCTGCCTCTGCAGGACAATCCAGCCCATGAACACGATGACCTGAGACAGCTCTTCCCTATAATGTTTTAGGCAGTTTCAGTAACACTTCTGCAAGGTCCTCCTCGCAGAAATCTGATTTATATGCAAAATGCAAAACAACACAAGACAACCCAAACCAGATGATGAATGGCCAGAAACTCCATTTAGTAATTTCACCCTTCCTTTGTTCTCCCATGAAAATCATGATGAATTTCAGCGTATCTTTTGTTGCGACTACTCATTTGGCCCTACATTTACAGCCAGGAAACTGCACTCTGTCCTCTGGAAAGGTGGATAAATTGAGGTGTGAAAACTCTGCTGTTTGCCTACTGTCCCACAGGGACAGGATGGGTTAATTACTTCTAATCATTAAATCCCTTTTTATCATGCTGACTCTAAGCCAGAGGAATATGTACCTGTACTTACATCAGAGTTCATTAAAACTTCATTTAGTGACTGGACTAATCAGGCATCTGGAGTGTCTCTTGTGCCTTATTTATTGTGCTGGGGAAAAGAGGCAGTGAAGACCAGGGAGGACCAGGAGTGGAGCTCTGCCACCTCCGTGCCCAGAGAGCAGCAGTGCTGGACGCTGTGCTCAGGGAACGAGGGCAGCAGGAAGCTACGGAAAAAGCAGGGATTGGATAACTGTCAGCAAACAGCAGAGGCAGGGTAAAGCTGGAAGAGAAGACAGTCCCTTCAAATCACCTGCCAGCAAGTCTGGTAGGATATGCAGAGTGTGTCAGCACACGGAGCGATGGCTTACAGAGAAAAACAGTATTTAAAAAAATTGGACTTGTAATGTTCCCTGATTGGATCAGGCAAATCCTTCATCACAGCCCAGCTGACTCTGCACCACAGGGGAGGGGGGCTGGACCTCCCCTGCTCTGCCCTGTCCCAGCAGCTTCTGAGCACTGTGTTCAGTTTGGGGTCAGGAGGGGAAGGGCAGGAGCTTTGGCCAGCAGCAGCCAGGAGCTGTCCTGTCACCAGGGTGTCCCTGAGATTTTGGGAAGCAGAGAGTCAGGGAAAGCAAAAATGTATTTGCTGTGCAAACAGATTTTCCACCTTTGCTTTGTTCCCTTTTCTTGCAGGTCAGAATTGGGGCAGCTGATCTTGACAAGAGTCCCTTTCTGATAAGGCAGAGATAACGAATTCCCTGCAGTGATCCCTGTGCCCAGTTCATCAGCAGCACTGGCAGCGATGCTGCTGCCCCCGAGACGCCCACGAAGCGGCCCCGAGAGTCAGAACACTTGTCAGCAATATTGATTTTGTCTTCACAGTGCTTGTTTCACCCAGCAACGACCACAGCAGATCTGCCCAGAAGCTCACTGTCCCTTTGGCCTTTCCCATCTGCTCGTGGAGCCACAGTGCCTCGCCCATGCCAAATACCGATGGGAAAAGCCACATCTGGCTCGGTGCCACGGCTGGCTCCGAGGGTCAGGCACTGGGGCAGCCCTGGGTGCCCCCGGAGCTCCCACTGGAGTACCACCGTGTTTATTGTCTTTTTCAGCAAAATAAACATGCTGCACTTGAGGCTGGCCCGTGAGCTGCTGTTCTTCAGTGAGCTGTAACTCAGCCCTTCCGAAAGTCAAGGCAACCCGAACACAGAATCGTTGTTTTAAGCCACAATGTTTCACTTTGTAAAAAAACCCAATGACTTGAAGGGTGTGAACTCCTCAGAATTTACTCTACACTTTTCATCTGAAGCTATTTACCATCTCTGCTTTGCACTGGGTCAGAATTAAACTTAAATGTCAGTAAATAGAGCTGCTTGTTTGAGAGGCGACAATACATTACATTTGTAATACGTGTGTGCCTGGTTAAATCTACTGAAAATAGCTATAAAATGGCTGTCCCAAACTATCCATGAAAAACATCCCCACTTTCAGTCACGCTCAAATTTCTGCAGTCATTGATACGTGTCCAGTCACCATTCTGACCTGCTTTCCAAACACCTGATGGGAAGCAGAGCTGGAAGCTCTGACCAGTGGTACCTCTGAACTCTGGGGAGGGGATTCCTGATTTTCCATAGGGGTTGCTAAGGGAACAAATGGTCTCTTGTATTTTACACTGCCCTGAACCCGACCAGGCTGTGACAGTGTCAGGATTTTACGGAAGTCCTGCTGGGAGTAAATATCACACTGCTCCCGAGAGCAGATGGGGCTTGAGCAGTGCCGTGGGCTGAGAAGGACCTAAAGGATTTGCTCGGAGCAGATTTGAAGGTGTGGAGAGAGGGATTAATAACCCCAAACACCTTTATCAATGTTCCCAAGCATGAGGACGAAGCAGGAAAGCACAAACACTGTCTCTGCAGGCCGCTCTCCGTGTGACAAAATATCCCTCCCCCCTGGCTGCCGTAGGTCCCTCAGGACCCATCCCAGCCCCCAGATCGGATCCTGGAATCGTCCAAGGTCCACTCAGCTCCGAGTTCAGTGCAAAGTGCCTCCTCCAGCTCCAGGGTGGGATTTCCCAGGCTGCCTTCTGAGCCCAGGATAATTCATTTCCACAGACGTGTGCTCCTTAACATCGTTACACCCCGGCCCGTGCGATCCCTCTGGGAGAGGAGCCCATTTGTAAGGCAGTATTATTCCCATGCCATGCTTTTAATTCCGAGGTTGTTATTGATAATGACTTCCTCTCACACATCCCCAGCAGAGGCTGAGCCTTCCTGTGAGGAGGGCAGAGCAGCAGGGGTTCAAAGCATTTACAGTGTCACTGTGTGACGGGAAAGAGGCTTTGGACAAACAAGGAACTGCATTCCTTGCTCAGATTAGGAGGCTCCAGCGTCTAATAAATGTTTAGGCTGCAGAATAAGTCACTGTTACAAATCCTTGCCTTTGACAGTCTTTTCCACCCACCCCTTCCTATGCCACATCTCTACAATGCTCTGCTGGGGAAGAACATTTCCCTGGAAGTGCCAGGTGAATTCCACGTCCGCAGCACATGTTCCAGCCTCTGTGCAATGTAATTTATCCATTGCCTCCCATCAGCTCTGTTTGGGAAAGCCAGCTGCTGCTGATCACCTGAAGGGAGACTCTGGGACACTGAATTACCTCTCTAGACAGCTGCCTTTAGGAGCAAAGGTTTGGGATGCAGGAATTTGAGAGATTTTTCCTTCTCTGGCTGTTGGGAGACTAATGAGCAAATCTGCAGGAGGGGATAACGTTAACAGTCAGCAAGGGGCAGAATCAGTGAGACAAGGTGCTGACACCACTGAGCACTTGTAATGAGATGAAAACCCCTGCTAATGATTCAGAGAGAATGAAAAAAATCCAACCACCACCCACAGGAAAACCCTGGGCTCATAACTAAAATCCTGAAACACCAAAGGGGAAAAGTGCTCATAGAAGCTTTTTTTTCATCTCTGACTTCGTTTTCCATCTCTAGCCAGCAGTTCTCTCCTCAGAGCTGCCTGCAACCCTTTTCCCCTGCAGACCCTGATTCCATCACAGCATTCTGTCCACCCCAGGCTGGAAAACCCTGCCTGGAAGGGACCTGAGCATCTCAGGGGCTTGGACACACTTGCTGTGCCACAAGTGCAGCAGGAAGAGCTGCCAGTTCCTTCCGAAACCTGGAACAAAGGAATTCATGCAAGTGGAAATGACCCACGGTGCTGCCAGGGGCAGCCTCCTCCCCAGGCAGAGGTAGGGAGACAGGGAGACGTGGCAGACACCTGTGGGAAGGAGCCGGGAGGCCTCTGTGCCCATCCCTCCCTCAGCTGCCTTTCCCACTCCTTGGAAAGCTGAGGCTTCACCACTTTCCCAGCTTCACTCTACATGGACACAGTTCTTTCATCGCCTGCCACAAACACACCCCTAGGAGGAAACTGGGAATGGGCTGAGGATATCTCCTAATCTCCCATTACCCAGCTTTGTCTGAGCTGTTAAGCAGCTGCAGGGCTGCAAGAGTCACAAAAGCAGTTTCTGTATTTTTCCTCTTTGAGCTCCTTCTGGGAATGTGTGTCCTGCACCACGTGCAAGTCATTCAGCCTCAGCACGTGCTGCTTTATGGGATACAGTGAGACTTGGGCACTTCATAGCCCCCATTAAAATCAACACCACAGCAGTACCTAAAATAGCACAGTTACAGCCAATCTTTAATACAGAGGAGAAACGGGAAAAGATTCGCACCATGAATTTTGATCACAGGAAACAGGACCACCAGAGACTTCATGAATTCCTTTAATCCATTGCTTTTTTCTCCCGTGTTATGGGAAGCTCCAGGACTGACCCCTTCACCTCAATCCCAGACTTATAAAAGAGGATGAAACACTACAAAAAAGAGGGTGAAGCCCTACAACAGGAGCTAAAAGCCCCAACTTTCACTACTGGTTATCTCAGGCACCCCTCCTGAGTCAGGCACTACCCAAGGACAAACCCCACCGTGTTCCCAGTCCAGTGGCATGGGCAGTGACATCCTAATGCCAAGCTGCCCTTCACTGTGCCCCTCTCCTCCTCAAAACTGTGCCTGATTGTTGGCAGATCCTTACCTGTGGCTTCTACCATTCCTTCCAGGATGACCACAATCTCAAACTCCTCCTTCTCCAGCTGGGTGCGGGACATCTCCCAGAAGGGGCTTTTCTCATTGATCTCGTGTGAGATGATGAGAGGGGACACCAGGAACAACCTGTCGTCTCCGGTGTCAAATCCCACGTTGATGTCCGTTTGGTTCAGGGGAATAAACTCTCCTTCTTTGGTCTGTTTGGACTTAATCAGTTTGGCTCGAATGGAGGCCTCGACAATGTGGGAATTGCGGAGGTCCCCGACCCGGAACATGAGGCAGAGCTTCTCATCCCTCATGGAAATGACGGCGTTGTTGGAGAACATGAGGGTCTCCGCCCTCTTCTTTGGTTGGCTGATCTTGACGAACATGCATCCCACCATGAAGGCGTTGACGATGGAGCCCAGGATGGCCTGGACCAGGAGCAGCACGATGCCCTCGGGGCACGTGTCCGTGATGACGCGGTGGCCGTAGCCGATGGTGGTCTCGGTCTCGATGGAGAACAGGAACGCCGACACAAACCCGCTGAGGTTTTCAACGCAGGGGATCCAGTTCTCGTCTTCCAGGTGGTCCAGGTCTCCCCGGATGTAGGCGATGAGCCACCAGATGAACCCAAAGAACAGCCAGGTGATGGTGTAGACCATGGTGAAGACCAGCAGGTTGAAGCGCCACTTGAGGTCCACCAGGGTGGTGAAGAGGTCGCTGAGGTACCGATAGGTCTCCTGGACGTTCCCGTGGTGCACGTTGCACTTCCCGCTCTTCTCCATGTACCGCTGCCGTGGCTTCTTGCCCTCGGCGGAAATGAGCCGGGTCCTGTCCGTGGCGATGGGGACGTCATCCCGAGCCTGCTTGGGGATCTTCTTGGGCTCCCGGGATGTGACCCCGATGTCCATGTCCTGGTTCATGAAGATCCGGGAATCTCCAGCCATGGCTGGGCTGCACGACAAGGAGAGACAGTTTCAGACAGAAGGGAAAGACACAAAAGTCTTTTTGTTTCACTGTCTGGACCATCAGGACGTTGTTTTTGGAGGGTTCACACTTCTCCCACAACAGCCACTTGTTAAGCCCAACCTGCAGTGACCTGGAATTAAAGACTGGTTTATAACACACAGGCCCTTTGAACATCAGCCACTGCTTGGGGTGACGGGCCCGCTATGGGAGCGTGGGATAGTTAAACCTTGGGACATTTTGGGGCTTTCTTTTTGTCCTTAGATTTTTTTACACACCAAATTTGCTTGAGATCACAACTTGGAACAAAGGAAAGATACATCAACATCTTTTCAAGAGGGACTGGAGCTTTTTGATGCCTCAGGTTTTGGGTGCATATCCAGAGAAACCTCAGAAATTAAGAGAAAGCACTGAGCACCACTGTCTACCTAAAGCTCACATGAGTCTAAATTATGCATGAAGGCTTCCCTTGCAGTCAGCAGAGAAAGGCATCTCCAGGGATAATTCAGATTTCAGGAGTGCTGAGTCACCTTCTGGAAGTTTATTTGTGAGCCTGGGCTTCAAACATGAAATAAACATTTAATTGAGCATCCTGAATCCCACGTGTGAAGGCGTGATGAACCCAGGCCTGCTGCTAATGAGATCTATCAGAGCTCTCCCCTTCGCTCCACCTGGCATTAGACAAAATCATGGGGCACTTTCAGGAATGCATCAGAGAGCTGTTAACAATCCCACTGTTGACATTCAGAGTTATGCTTACCAGGATACAAATAAATAACACGAGATGAAGGCTGCAATGCTTTCTGCCAGTTATAATGCAACATCCTGTTTGCTGAGATGATTAGATACTCCTTTAAAAAATGAGAGTCTTGACTCTGGATGCAGGGCACAGACAAAATCTCTGTCAAAGACTACCTAAGGAGCCCCAGGGATATCAAAGATAGAGCAGCAATATTTTGTATGGCGTTCATTCCCTGCATTGTCCTCTGCAAATCCTATTAAAACCTAACTAAATCTATTACTGCTCCCTCCATCTTTAATCTTCTTATGCGCCTGTGAATGAGAAAAGGTGTAGAGATACAATTAAGAGTATCTCGGGAGAGACAATTTTTAAGACTGAGCAAAGTAGCTTCATCTTTTTGGTATTAAAAAGCACAAAGGGTGGGCGGGAAGGAAGCAGAGGCAGGATGAATAAATGAAGCAACAAATTTTCACTTCCATTCGGCTGCAGCCAAGTCTGGTTAATGGCAGAGAATTCCTCGTGGCCCTTGTCTAAGTCACCATCAATCACTGCTCCAACGAAGCAGCCGGAGCCTGTTGCTGGAACCAGCCCCGCTGGCTCTGCTCCGCAGGGAGCCCAACCATCTGTGCCCAGCACAGCTTCCTGCTGCCACAGCGCCTGCCTGGCAGCGCCGGGGCCAGGGCTGAGCCCCTGCAGCCACGGCGAGGGGCAGAGAATGGGGATTCACGGGGCTGGGAGGGGAAACCAGGAGGGATCGGGTTTGCCACCCGCTCTGGACGTGGGATAGATGATCCCAGTGCTTGCTGTGTGTTCCCTTCCTCCAGGGAAGCATCCAGGGTTTTGACAGAATAGTCGCCCCTGCTCTGTTCCTGTCCCTCCCGAGAGCTGGCTCGGGTGCATTCACACACGTCCTCAGCTGCTTTTCACTGCCTGGTGCAACTGAAACCTCCCGACCCGCTGCTCTGGCTCCCTCTGCTCTCTGAAGTTCGTCTCTTTACACGTGTGCAAAGTGCTGCAAGATGCTGAAAAATGACGAGGGCACAGCTTGACTCTCACTTCCCCTCATGTGAAAGCATATGGCAGAACAAGCACACACCTCTTTCTCCTCTTTAATAGAGAAAGAAGCCTCCCATCCACAGAGAATCAGGTAGTGAAGAACCTCCTTGCTTCCTTCTTACAAATAATATTCTCAATGTATGTTTGCATTGATTGATTAATCCAAAATTACTCCATTTGGACTAAAAAGCTTGTCATCAATCGAAATGCAAAACCAGGCAAGTGTTGTGTATTTTCAAATTTAAAATACTTGTTTTAAAGATAATTTTGTTATAAAAGTAAATTTGAAGCTTCCACTGGCACCATGGGAGAGAGAACAATCAATTTCCAGACATCAGTCTAGAGTGGAAGGTTTCATGTTCTAGATTCACACCTAAGAGACCAAAAGGATCTTAAAACTTATTACAAAGAACAGAATAGAGGAAAAGCAACTGAAAATCCTAAATCCCTGGAAATGTCACTCTGGTGGAGCAGGTTTGAGGAACTGCCCATTAATGAACGTACAGGGGACCTTTTTAACCAAAGCACTCACAGGACTGGCAACATCTCTGGTGGTGCTACTGATCTCCAACAACAGCTCAGCTGAAACATCTCTGCAAACCTTCAGGAACACCTTCCAAGTGATCCAGTGAAGCAGAAAAATTCCTGCTGGATAAGAACTTCACTGGCAGCTTCAGTGGCATTACAGTTCCTACCGATATTTCATCTGTAACTCTCCTGTTGGAGTATGAGCATAACCACAGTCTGTGGTTATTGAAAATAATTAAGCACATGAGTTTTTGCTCCAGAGTCTTTAAACAGAATGTTCCTGGTTAGCAGTTTGAGCACAGCTCTGGATGGCTGCACATTACCCAGCTTTCTGCTCCAAATGATTCCAGGGTTTTCTAATTCTGAGCAAATCACTGCTTTTCCTTCTGCCTTAATTCCCCAGCAGGAAAATTTGTGATATGGCTGTGAATGGTCTGTGAGATCCCAGGCATGAGAATCTTCTAGGAAATTTGCTGACATTCCGTTAAGATTTTAATTGGGAAACTTCAGCCCAAATGAGAAGATGCTCTGAAAGGAGCAGCCCAGCTCTGCAAGGACCTGGTTACCTCCTCACTGTGTAGTGCACAGCCTCTGCTGCCAGGCATAAACATCTCTGCCACAGTGTGGTAAATATCTCCCAGAGATTCCGGCTCCAGTCTGTAAATCCCTGCTCCCTCCAGCACAGAGAGCCAGGAGGTGAAATTGCCTCTTATAGCCACAGGCACTGTTCTGTTTCTTTGGCATTTACCATCTTTGGTTAAACGAGGCCAGGATAATAAAAATGTCACTTCTGTACAAAGCTGCCTTCCTTCAGGACAGGCTACTGCACGAGGAGCTGTGAGTCAGTGCATTATCAGCCTTGCAGAGAGGTTTTTATCAGCCCTACTGATGGTCAGCTCTGCCCAGACGACACACTCGAGGCAGGTGGTGACATTTAGGGGCTGGGATTTGCTGCACAAGAGTCAGGCTGGGGTTAGGTGAGAATCTCCGGGAGGCAGCGCTGGGCAGAGCAGCTCCCAGCCCCTCCTGACAGAGCTGATGTGCTCCTGGCAGCTCCAGCAATTTGCCAGAGACATCACAGAAGGTAAAACTACAAAACACCTGAAGAAACTTCTTTCCCTGCTGAGCAGGGGGCTTTTTCCATTTCAACAATTGTTGATCTGGCTGCAGGAAGCACACATTTCTGTGGGGATGGGATTTGATGCTGGAAAGGACTAAACTGGCAGGCAGGTGGAGTCTGAAGATGTGAATTTGTCATCAAGTTTGTGTAAAAGCAGACTTCTTTTTGTTTCTTTTCGATCTGATGCCTGTGTTGTCTCACATTAGGAGAATAATTGAGCAACTGTTCTTTAGCAAACCTCCCACACCTTCCCAAAAGAGTGGTTTTTGACTTAACCCTGTCATCATTTTTTTCCAGACAATGAGTCCTGTACTACTCAACGAGCAACCAATAATACTGAACAGAGCTTACTGAAAAACCTGACCTGGTTCTTTTGCTGCCCACTGGCCCGCACCACATAAACCAGGTTACTGTGCCCAGGTTCCTCTGGGCTACATAATTCTGCTGTAGGTTACAGTGCTGCAGAGGAGTGAAATTCTTGATTGTCAGACAGGAGCAACGTGGGGAGGCTGGTGCAGGAATAAAGGAAATGAAAGCAGCAGCACCCGAAGAGAATAAAAGCATTGGCTGTGAACACTGAGTGCTCATGGAAAGATGGAGGAAGGAGAAATCTTAGGAGAAGATGGCCTTTGACAATCCAAAGAAAAATGACTTTAGATAGGCTCTGACTTAGGTGGGGCTTTGATTTCTCTGAGAAAGGCACCTTTCCTCTACCCTTGCATTCCCTGGCTGTGCGTGGGTGGGACTGAACAGCCAGCACCACCCGACTGCCCCTCCACGCAGAGCTGCACACGCAAGGGGAGGAAAGGCAGCTGGATTTAGGGTAAACCATGGAATATTCCATCTTTCTGACTTTATATAAATAGAGGTTTGGGGTTTTGGTGGCTGCCTCTTTGGAACGTGCTTGGGGGTCCACAGGTGGAGGGAAGGCTGCAGGAGAGCTGTGCTCTTGAAAGGCAGGGAAAAAGATTCGAAGACACTGCACAAGAAGGGAGACCTGGGGCAGTTCAAAAGCTCCCTGATCCCAGTAACTGCCTCTCCAAGTGCCACCTCACTCAGTGCTGAGGTGGGAAGGTGCCTCTCATCTCCTCTGTGAGTTTTGTGAGTCTCAACACCACCTTCCTGACACTCAGGATGTGACAGCAGATTCCTCTGGGGCTGGAGGAGACCTCACCCCGCCACCAGGTCACAAAGATGGGTGGCTGCTGGTCCACCTGAAGGGGTGGGGTGGCTTTTTGCTTGTCACAGAGCTGGGCTGTGACGGCTCCTGTGTGCCCAGAGTGCCCCTGGCTCAGAAATACCCCAACAGAAGGTGCTCAGTCTTTCCAAAGAAAATCTCTCTGGCCGGGGAGCCAACCTGGCCCCGAGGAAGGGTTTATGGACATTTGCACTTTCCTTTTAGCTGCGAGTTCCCTCCCAATCCATCCTTCTCCTCCAGTGTCCTGGGGCCCTTCCATTGTCAGTTGTGAGGGAGGAACGTGAAGCTCCTGCTCCCAGAGCATCCAAGTGTTTCACAGCACTCAACACAGCTGCCACATGATGGAAAATTTTATTTATGTATTTTCCAAGGTGCCTGGACCAAGGAGGGGCTCTATTTCCCCTACTCCAGGAGGGGGGAGTCACTCACAAAGACACTGAGTTCTTCTACACTCAACTGGGAGTCTGTGGCAGGGCAGGAATTGAATTTATCAGTTCCAAAATCCTGAATGAGCGCCTGGAATCACTGCAGAACTCTTTCCTCCTTCCCTCACTCCAGCAGCAGGGAATGCAGTCCCTGTCTGCTTCAGGGGTGTCTGAAGATGGCTCTGCAAAGCCTCCACAGCCTGATCCCTCAGGTGAACAACCCAGCAAGATTATTTCCAAAGCCAACGATGGCAGTTTCTGTTCTCTTGAATAGCTACAGGTTTCAAATACGTTTTTTTCCCTCGACTATGGATTGAAGTATAACAACCCCCACACATAACACAAGTTCACAGCTGCATTAAATATGACTCCAGACCTACACAGAAAAGGGTGGAGAAACTAAACTGTGATGAGGAGAGAGACTGGGTGGGGTATTTAGCAGAAAAAGAAGAAGATGAAAATTAGAAAATGCCTTTTGAGGCATCATTTAGACTTTTACAACTTGTTAGAGCAAAAGGACTGGAGAATATGGAGTTTCCATAAGATTGAGAATCTCCTATGGCACAGTTCCACCAATCCTCCAATCCATGGAGGATTCAATCCATGTAGCTCCCAAACAATTCTCTTGTACTTCACTGTATTCAAGGCCTTGAGCAGGACAAGTCCCTGTGCAAAGGATGCAATCACAATGTTGTGCTCTGAGGAGTTTTCCTTGATTTGGAACAGTCAAATGATATTTTCTCTACCAACAACAGATAAAGCCTGGAAATAAATCAATTTGATCCTTCCACTTGCAAGGAAGTGACTGCCTGAGGCACTCTGCAGCCTCTTTGTCCCTGGCCTCTCACCCCAACTCTATTTTTAGGGACACCTTATGGTGTCATTGGAAATCTGACCATTGTCTTTCAACCACAACTGAACAAAGGCAGGGACACCTCTGTCCTGATCAGACACTCCTGCTCCTCCTGCTCCTCCTGCTCCTGGCTGCCCACACTGAAGAACAAACACTGAATGTTGGCATGGCAGAATCTCAGTTCTAAGAGAAAATCCTGCCCCAGGAGCACCAATGTTCCCATTCTCCATTGTTTGGGAATTCACCATCGCAGCAACAGAGAATCACTCTGTAATCTGCTTTTAAAAAATACAATAAAACTGTTGAACCACTTCACACTCCTGCAGTACCTTGCACCCAAAGACTTCACAAATGCACTGACCAAACCCAGCCTCTTTTTGCCCCAAGGCCTTCGGCAGTGCTTGAACCCACTGCAGAAAGGGTCCAGGACTCACAGAGGGACAAACCGACCCCATACCAAGCTGCTGGGTGAGGGCCAGTGCTCACCCCAAGTGTCCAAGTGCTTCTCCTGACCTCAAACCGAATAGAAAGTGGGTGACTAAAGTTGTGGAGTCTGGAGATTTGCCTTGGAATATTACTCCAAAGCTCTGTTTGCCCTTTTTTTGCAAATAGTTGGGCTGGAACTTTCCAGAGATGGAGAATATTCTGCCATGGGAATCAGAAATGATCCTGATCCTTTATCTCCAACTGGGTAGGAATGGTGAGGCAAAGAACTGAAGCCCAGAAGTGAAATAACAGCACAAACAGCACAAACACTGCCCCACACACTCCCCACCTTCTTGGGGAGGTCGTGGCTGCTTGGTCAGAGAACCAGTGAGAAAAGCCAGTTTGGACTCCCCTGAGCCCCTCTTCTACAAACCTAAGGTTTACTTTTAAGTGAAAGGGCACAGGAGGAAGGAGCTGCTTGATGACAGAATCTCCAGAAGCCAGAGGGAAGGTTTTTGGGACAGGGCTGGTTTCTGCCAGTTCTCAGCTGGTTCCTGAAACTCCCAAGGGAGAGATGCTGTGTAAAAGTTAACCTGGTGCTCCCAAGCACCATGCGCTGGCACAGAGAGAACCCCAGGCGCCTTTCTGAGTGATGCAACAGGACATTGGTAAAAAAATTACCCACGCTTTTACCTCCCAGAGCCAAAACCCCCGAGGGATTCCTAGGGCACTGCATTCCCTGTCCTCTCCACGTGCTGAACACGCCACTTCCTCATCTGGAGACTGCCCTGCCAGGGCTCTGTAACTCCAAGCTGACTGGCAAGTATCCTAATTATGAAGGAATTTAATCTTGGACTCCAGATAAGGATTGAGGAGTCACGCCACACAATTCGAGGCTGCCCACTGATCAGTCTCCTGGTGCCCTTTGCATTCCAGTGATCTCCACTAATCCTGTATCCTAGCAGTTCCTGGCTTTTAATGCCTTTTCCTGCATCACACCTTTAGATGTGACAGTGCTTTTGCCCAAGATCAGCATCCAATCCCTGCCTTCCCAAGGAGTTCCCCGGCAGCCGGGAGTTAGGCAGGAGCACGTCCACGGCTCGTACCCCGGCAGGTTTGGGAGCCTGGCATCCCGCTGGCCCAACTGCTCCGCGTTTGTCCTGCTGCCTGCTGGGCTCTCTATCCTTTGCAGCCAGAAAAGATCGGGAGCGACCTGGAATAACAAAGGAATCGGTAACTTACTTGCTACGAGCGGCTCCGCATCAGCGTCGCGCCTGGGCTCCGGGGGGCAGCTGGCCGGGGGCAGGAGCGGGGCCGGGAGCTGCTGCGGGAGCAGCGGCCGGTCCATGCCATCACCAGGGAGCCGGGACCGTCCTCGGAGCCCCGCGCTGCCTCCTGCCTCCTTGCCGCTGTCCGTTCGCAGCAAACATCGATGTGGCGCCGAGGATGCCCACGCCCCTGTCCCTGGGTATCCCTGATTTCCCTGCTCCGCTCCAAGCCCTCACCCTCCGCCGCTGCGCTGCCACTTTTGCTGCTCCTGCCTTTCCCTGCTCCTGCCCTCTCCCGTTCCGAGGGATCCGAGGTGGTCCCGAGCTTTTGAAGGGCTGGGGCAGAGGGAGGGCGCGGAGGCTGCGTGTGACGGCGCCTTATCTGTTCTCAATGAGCGCAGGGGCGGGGGGCGAGGGAGGGGTTTGGGAGCTGCCGGGAGGGGAGGGAGGCGAATCCCTGCCTTGGGAGCTCGGGATCGCAGCAGCTCTGAGCTCGGGAAAGACCTCCGAGCTCACCGGGCGCGACCAGCGAGGGGCTCCGGCGGCTCCCGCAGCGCTGAGCGCTCCCTTCTCCTGCCGGGATGGCCTTTCCCGGAGCGCGGGGCGGGCCGGCCTTCCTTAGGGGGTGGGGGCTGCGCTTGTGGTTCCGAATCCCACAAACAGAAAGCAGTTCCTAAAAACCAGGAGGGAGGGAGAGCGCGGGAGCCGCGCTTTTCACACGGGTCGAAATCGGCAGCGGGGAAACTCTGCCGGGCTGGGCCAGGGCGTGTGGGGAAAGGGGGAAAGGGGGAAAGGGGGAGAGCATCACTCCCCTGGCACCCGTCGGGCTGTGCCGTGGCGTTCGCTGACGGAGTTGTGGGGTTTGCCTTGGATGCAGCCAGTCCCCAGGACTGCTCTCAAAGCGCTTCTGTGCTCTGCTGTATTTTTTGGTTTTTCTCTTTTTTCCTTCGTCTTTTCTTCACCCCCCCCCCCCCTTGTCACTGGTAATACCACCCTGTCTCCCCAGCTTAGTGAAATATTTCCTTTTCTGAAAAGCAAATGTCAGGCCAGCTGCATATCTGAGACAGATCTGCCTGCTGACTGCGGGTTACCCCCAGGCTTTGCTGCCCTGTTTCCGCAGTCCCGTCCCCCTGTCCTCCCTCATTCCCTGTTCCAGGAGCACACAAATTACAGCCCGTCAGAAAGGCTTTCACAGAAGATTTGTCTGGTCAAGAGAAGAGAACTTACCCAAACCAAAGCTCTGTGCAGGAATGTGCAGGTATTGCTGGAATCTGCAAGCTATTTTTTGTTCTGCTTTGAATGATTTTCAATTTTTTCTTTTTTTAAAAGTTACACTATCACTAATGAAATACATCAGCATTGGAATGATACTTTTATTCTCCTATATAGACATTTTGCAATTTTTTATTTGCTTTTTTTTTTTTTTTTTTTTTTTTTTTGGAGCAAGGAGAAAGGGGAACTAATGGAACTTCATGTAGATCAGAAAACTTGATTCTTAACCAGCTTAAATCTAGGCTACATAACACCTTATTATGGAGACTAGACTGGAAAAATCTAAGACAGACATGCTGAAGAAAGGGAAATAACCACAGGTTTGAAGATCATTAATAGTCGTATTGCCCAGGGACTGGGAGAAGGAAGCCCATCTCTACACACACACTCCTTTTATCAGTGCTCTTGTTCTCTGCTCTGGATGTGGATGTCGGGTCTGTCCAGATGGGACAGAAATCTGGAGCCAGACCAAGGATTTCAGCCATCAGAATCAGTCTTGCAGATGTAATTTTGTTTTTCCACATGTTAGTTCGTATCTGCCACTCCGGCACGGCGTGGGCAGCGAGCTCGGCCCAGCCAGGCTGGCTCCTGCTTCCCCAGCAGCAGCACAGGGGGGCCCAGCAAGGCTGCAACAGCTCAGGACTGAATTCCAATCAGCAGCGAAACCACCTGCAATGAAAGCAAAGGCCGTGGTAATGAACTGTTGATCAAATCCTGGGAAATTCCATCAGATCTTCTGCCTGCTCATAACTGCCCGGAATGGCTTTGCAGCAGAATTACTTTTACCTTTCAGGGGTGTGTCTGGGATAACCTTATAAAAGTGCTGTTTGGGGAGTGCAGTCCCAGTTCGGGTATTTTTAATGAGCATTCGAACGTCCTTCAAAAGCACTAAAGAGTAAATTCATCCAGGGGAGAGGCAGCCTGCCCAAATCACAGCTTTGGCTTTCAGAGCAGGTCCCTGGATGCTGCTTCGCCAGCACTAAGGACAGTGCCACCTTCACAATGGCACCAGCTCTGCTTCCTCCTCCTCCAGCTCATCTCCGTTAACAAGATTTGGAATGAATTTTTGTGCTGGGAAATGTAGAAGGAACCTGTGTGCTGCCCAGCCAGCAGCCCCGGAGGAGCAGAGTCACCGCAAGGCTGGTGCGTCATGGCCAGGGCTGGGGCAGCCTCCCTTCCCTCATCCCACGTGTCTGCCCCGGGAACGCGTGGATGGGGTCCCGGGGAGCAGGGGGGGCTCGGGAGGGGTCCCTGCTGCGCTGGGGGGGTGCGTGCCCAGCCCGCGCGGCTCCCGAGGGAGCAGAGGCTCTGTGCCTCGTGCCGTGCCACTGACGCCTTTCCCGGCCCGGGCACGTTCCCGGCGCTCCCGACGCTGGAATTCTGATCTCGGGGCGGTGGAATTCTGACAGGCACTGCCATCTGCCGGCACCGCGGCCGTCCCTCCGAACCAGCCCCAAAACCGCGACACGAGCAGGGTTACGCCAGGGGTTAAACGGGGTCTGGATTTTCACAGCGTCCCCAGCCCCTGAGGCTGCAGAAATCCCGGCTTCTCCAACATCCCACGCGTATTCTCCAGCTGGGAAAAGAGGCTCCTGTTCATGAGCAGGAGGATGACTCTGACCCTTCCCCACCTTGTGGGATCACACGGCTCTGTGCCCACCCCTCTGCCCAGGTGTGAGCCCGGAGCAGAGCGGAATTCCCGACCCCCGGATCCGCCCAGCACACACTGGCAGTGCCTTCCCGTTCCTTTCTGTGCCTTTCCGTGCCTTTCCGTGCCTGTCTCAGGGGCCGATGCACCCAGCACAGCAGAGGCCGCACAAACCAGGGGTCTTGAGAGGCGCTGCTTCCATCAGCCCTAAGGGAGCATTTCTTTAATCCCCAGGCAGGAAGCACTTCTCCCTGGTCCCTGTGAGTTCCCGCTTTCCTTCCTCATCCCTCCACTGCAGACTCTGCTTTGTTTCACGTGTTACTTCAGCAGACATCTCCCAATTTGTGCTGATTAAAGACCAGCCAGACCCAAGAGCAGCTTTTCAGCTGCAAACCAACTCCAGTGACATCACTGTGCCCCTGCTGAGGTGGTGAA
This sequence comes from Oreocharis arfaki, assembly GCA_013398015.1. Classification (NCBI taxonomy): domain Eukaryota; kingdom Metazoa; phylum Chordata; class Aves; order Passeriformes; family Paramythiidae; genus Oreocharis; species Oreocharis arfaki. The sequence goes on along the minus strand of VZRR01001433.1, from coordinate 34,820 downwards.
AAAGTTGTCAATGGCCTCACAGGTCTGAAATATGTTCCAGACCTGCAGGGATCAGCGGGCTGCAGAAGGCTGATTTAACACCAAATGGCAGCACAGTCTGGGGATTTTTGGGCTGGGATGCAAACACGGAAATGCAGAGGGATTGATTTTCTGTTCAGGATGGGATTCACCTCAGGCAGTGGCATTCAGGATGCGCTGGTCTGCATCTGAGCAGCCCCGCTCCTTCCTTCCCTGCTGATGCAGAGAGACAGGTAGGAGCAGGAGGCAGCAAATTGGACCTTGTGCTGGAATGGGATGAGTGATCCAATTCCAGGAGCACGGAGGTGCAGATCTCACAGCAGTGCAACATCTTGATTTTCCTGGGGGTGCTCATAAAGCTCCAACAGCTCTACTGTTCAAAGGACATCCCGGGCTATTTACAGGGGGGATTTATGGCAACCGTGGAATGCTCAGCTCCTGGAACTGCAAGCAGAACAACAAGATGTGGAAGAGCAAGCTCTAATCTCATTTTGATATAACTGAATTGCTCTCTGAGGATGTTACCTATATCAAAAGCTTCCCTAAAACGAAGAATTTGGATTTTTGCAGGTTCCTGTAGAACACAGCAGGGCAGCCCCATGTTTGAGCTGTCAGGGACCTGCATTTCCCTGAGGTTTCACGGGATATAAACGAGCCACGGTCCCTGCAGAGCCCAGACTGGCCCTGACACTCGTCACCCAAAGGGATAGTGAGCCCCGGTGACAGGGGGTACCTGCTCTGCAGTCAGGGCAGGCTTCGGCTTGGAGGAGAGGGAGCAGCGGTGCCTCCAGGGAGCGTTTTAATTCGCTGTGCAATTTGATCTCTGGAATGAGAGATGTCTCTCCCCGTTTGTCAGCCGTGAACCGACCACCCCGCCTGAAGAAAACAGAATTGTAAAGAGCCAGTGCTGGAAACATCTCCTAGGATTGCTCATCCACCTCCAGCCTTCCCCGAACGGGAGCAGAGGCTCCGAGAATCCTGACGTGACAGTCACCCACTCTGTCTCGGCTTCCTTTTGTGTTTGGGGCTTATCCAGCCCCCAAAATCAAAACGAAACCCGAGAAGCAGGCGAGGGGAAGTTTCCCTGGCGAACTCCCCCGCTCGGCTCGGCGCTGAGGAGGAGTGAGCCGGGATGAGCTTTGATGCGATAATGAGGATCCCGAGCAGAGCCCGGGAACGCTCGCTCCTCTCCCGGCGGCACCAGGCCGGGCCGGGCACGGATTCCCGCAGCCGGCACATCCCGAGCCCTCGGATCTTTGAACTTCGAGATTGCCCGCGAGTGGGTTAGTCTGTTCTGAGCGAGCTGCTCTGGTAATTAACGCTAATTAGGCTCTCGTTTTTGCAGGTGCGGCAGCAGCACCCCCGGCTGAAGGGCGCCCAGAGACTGAACTCGCACGGTGGCTGCAGGGCGAGGAATCCCTGGGAGGGGCACGGCGTGAACTGAGACACGTGTGACATCTCCCCCGTGACATCTCCTCCGTGACATCTCCTCCGTGACACCTCCTCCGGGAATAAACCTCTGCTCCCGAGCCTGGCTCCTCCCTGCCTGCGGGCTCGGGAACTGCAAAATACACCAGGCAGAGCACATCTGAGGATGGCAAATTTGGGAAGACAATTTCCTTGTTAGGTGTCAGAATTCCGAAAGGTTTCTGTCAAAAGCAGACGTCCCGGTTCTTTCAGGTGGGAATCTCGTCACATTCACTCTCTCCTAAAACACGCGGCCCTCGCTCTGCAGGGCGGGATGGGATGGGTGGATACGGGCTGTGACCAGGAAGGCACCGTCCAGTCCCCAAATCAGCCAGTAATTAACCCCTTAATTGAAAACGGGTCTCACCTCCAGCTTGTGGCTTTCCCAGCCGTGGCAGGAGAGAGGCAGGAGGCAGAGCCAGCAATTCCTGCACTTGCCCGTGAAGAACCTTCCAGGGGATTTAGCTGATTCAGAGAGATCCCACAAATGTCTCTGCATGAGGGGGTCACACACTGAACGTCCCCTTTGGGCACTGGAAGCAGCTCAGCCAAAGCCCCGTGTGCTCCTCCAGGGCCTGGATTGTGTCCCCTGCGAACCAAGGATTCCCTGGACACGGATCAGGGGAACTAAGGATCCCCTGGACAGGGATCAGGGAACCAAGGATCCTCTGGACAGGGATCAGGGAACCAAGGATCCTCTGGACAGGGATCAGGGAACCAAGGATNCTGAACGTCCCCTTTGGGCACTGGAAGCAGCTCAGCCAAAGCCCCGTGTGCTCCTCCAGGGCCTGGATTGTGTCCCCTGCGAACCAAGGATTCCCTGGACACGGATCAGGGGAACTAAGGATCCCCTGGACAGGGATCAGGGAACCAAGGATCCTCTGGACAGGGATCAGGGAACCAAGGATCCTCTGGACAGGGATCAGGGAACCAAGGATCCCCTGGACAGGGACCAGGGAACTAAGGATCCCCTGGGTATAGATCAGGGGAACCAAAGATCCCCTGGACACAGATCAGGGAATGAAGGATCCCCTGGACACAGATCAGGGCACCATAACCAGCCTCTTCCAGCATGTGCTGTGGTCACTGAGCAGAAAGCACAACCCAAGGAGCAAAAGGAGCAGCGAGGGCCCTGCAGCACCAGTTTGTGTGAATGACAGGTTTTGATGCTCTTTGCAATCTGCTCTCAGGAATTAAAAGCAGCTTGGCCCTTGCAGCCAGTCTCACCCAGTCCCGCTCCCCGTTCAGCCTTGTCCTGGGATGCTTTAGGTGGGAGAAGGGTCCACACAAGAACCAAAATGTGAATTCCTGCCTGCCACACCTGGCCCAGCATCCCTGGCCACACTCCCTTTCCCCTGCACGGCTGGAAATGCTCTCCAGGGGAATTTTCTGCTCCGTCACAATTCCAGCCCTTGGGCTGGGCACTGGATCTCCTCTGCAATTAAGTTTTATTCTTTTACACTTAACAGACCTCCAAGGCGATTTCTGAGATGCAGCCACACCTTCAAGGGAGTCCTACAGAGCGAAACCAATGATTCCACTGGGCACTTTGTCCCCGAAGTGTCAGTGTCCAGCGAGGAATCTGCGTGCACTGCTTGAGCTCCAAACCCATTGCTGCTCATTAGAAAATCCCAGAAACAGTTACGCAACTTGGATTTCCACGGTTTACTAAAATTAGCAAGGTTTTCAGCAGTTTTTCAGTCATTTGGGAGCTCGAGAGAACCATTTCTAGATTTTTATTTGCAGACCTTGCAGCAGCATTCAATATTTATAAGGAATTCCCTGTCTTGGTAGCAACGACTGACAGTTACAAAAAATAAGTACATTATAAAATGCATTAATATTTTAAGTCTGCCTGAGACTGCTGGAGGAAGATATTGCAGCTCTTGCCTGACTGGCTGATATTTAGTTCACACAAGTAACTGACAAACGGAGACATATCTAGGAGGGAAAAGAGAGGGTGCATCAGAAACTGCAACAGCTACAGTGAAAGATTTGTCTGTGTTTACACAATAAATCAGCAGCAGAATCAGGAAAAGAAGCGTTTTTTTCCCCTGTTTTTGTTCCAGCCACTCATTCAGTGCTATTATGCACTCAGATACTGCTTTTGGGTCTGAACAAAACCCTTCCTCATCCTCCAAATAAAATGTTGAGGTTGTACTGAATGCAGGTTTTCCCACAAAAATACGAATAACTCACATTTACCGATGCAGCTGAGAGAAAAGATAAATCTTGATCTGGCTGTGATGGAGTGTTTTTTCCTGAGCCCTCCTGCATGCTGGGTGCAGGCAGTGCTGGCCACGAGCCAGGGCTGTTTACGGTGCCAGCGTGGCTGTCCCACACTCCTGAGCATCTGCACATTTTGTTCCTGGCATATTTGTGTCTGTGGAGCCCTGCTGACCTTGAAACTCTCATCAGAGGGAGAAAAATAAAATAAAATAAAAAAATCAGCAGCCAGGAGCTACCACCCTCCATATATTCCAGTTATTATCAGAATATTTTCCCTCTGCTCAGTTTGTGCAGAAATGACATTCAATAACACCGAAAATGTTCCCTCTGTCCCGGGAGAGGCATGTTCAGAGCGAAACCAGAGGAAATTAAAGACCTCTCCAGCAATCCCCCGGCACGGGTTCATAAATATAAAACTGCAGCAGTGACTGGCTCAAGCACCGAGCACAGAATGTGCCAAATCTCTGGGGTGCCCCTGCTCCTGCCTGCCCCGAATTCCCGGCTCTGCACGGCCTGGGAGGCTCCGTGTCCCTCGTTCCTCCCACGGGGCAGAGAGGACGGAGCCTTTGCTGTGGGACTCAGGTGCCTGAGAGCCCCTGGCTGCGGCAGCAGGGCCCGGCAGCCCTCTGCAAACACACCCTGCTGTCCTGCAGGCCGGGCTGCAGCGGGGGCACCCTCTGGAGCACCCTGGTGTGCCCAGGAGAAGGGTGCTGTGCTGTGGGGTCTGAACTGCCCGGAGCAAGGAGGGCTGCAGGCACCTGCTGCTCGGGCCTGCCAGACCCTGCCCCTCTCAGGCGGCACAGCTGGCTGCTCCTCCTGGAGCTGGGCTGCAGAACGGCTTCCCTTGGAATCATGGAAGATCCCGAGCTGGGAGGGACCCCCAGGATCACCCAGCCCAGCTCCTGGCCCTGCACAGACACCCCAACAATCCCACCCTGGGCATCCCTGGCAGCGCTGTCCAAACGCTCCTGGAGCTCTGGCAGCCTCGGGGCCGTGCCCATTCCCTGGGGAGCCTGGGCAGTGCCCAGCACTTTTGGGGAACCCTTAACCGGCAGAGCTCCCTCAAAGTGTTCCCAGTCCTCCCGAGGAGTGACCGGATGAGCTCTGCTGTGTCCTGTGAGGAACCTGCTGCAGGTCAGAGCCAGGGACCTTTCAGGGAGTCCTGGCAACGGGGCCGTGCTGCTGGGAGACACACACGGGGTCCTCTGCAACCCCCACCCCGCCCCGGAATTCAGCAGGGCTCAGTGGCACGGGAGGGCTCCCTCTCCTGCTGTCACCGTGCAGCAGCACCTCTCTAAAACTGCAGCAGAACTGTTGGATTCACCTCACGGCCCCTCAGTGGAACTTTCCTTTCTGCCTGTATCTGCCTGGGGCTTCTTCCTGTGCCACTCCAGGCACCAACTCCAAATTTTACTGCTGCTCAGTGCTAAAATTGAGCGAGAAGAGATGCTTTGCCCAGATGGATGAAATTTACTTTACTTTCTGGTTAGTCATGAATTTCATCCTCTGTTTGATGTATCTGAGCCCAAGATGAAGGAGATCAGTGTAATCTCAGCTTTATAAAACCTTCTCAGCGTGGAACACAACCACAGCCATAACTCAGCCAGCTCCAGGGTCCCTCTGCTCCGTGCAGGAGCAGACACGAGGAATTATTGACTGGATTTCCCAGGACGTACCAGTGTAAATGAGGCAGAACACCAGAACTGTAGACATGTCAAAAAGCATAAAAATAAGCTTTCCCAGGAAATATGATGCCATATGGACATGGTCTTTGTTCTGGTGAGGCTTCTCGCAGCTCCCCAGGCGTTTCCATGTCAGAACGTTTCCGAGCAAGAGCACTGGGTTATGTCAGCTCAGCACGGAAATTGCCTTGGGCTGTGGAGTTTCCACACTGACAAAACCACTGGAACTTGTGGATTCTGCACTGTCCCATTCGTGGAGAATTGATTCATCTGTGCTGACAGCCTGCACACACCTTGTCACCCAATAAAGTCCCTGAGTTGCCAGAAAGGCTCTGATTGTTGCTTTGGGTGATTTATCCAAGACTTACGCAGCGCTCTGAGCCAAGGCCAAGAAAATTCCCTGCTGTGCCTGGACCAGATGCTGCTCTCGTCTGAGCTGTGTTAAATCCGAGATAAAACTGCTCAAGCCAGCAGTCAGGGAGTGCTGCCACCACTCTTGCTTCAGCTCCCATGTGTGGCCACCCCATCCCCAAAACATCATCAGGACAACCACGGCTGCGTGGAGAGCTCAGCATCTCTGATTCCACCATTTGCTGAGCAAGAGGGTTTTGCCATCTATGAAAAGGTTGAGTGGTTTTCCATTGACAACACCGGCCCTGCTTTAAGGAGCATGATGGATCTTTGTAGGGCTCAGGCAGGTATGGCAGGAAAATGCTAAAACCTTTCCTGCCCCAAGCTTCACCTTCCCTCTGCTCCCCTCCACCTTTATTTCATGTTTTCCAGAGGTTTTCCCACCACAAGCAGTCAGCGTTGCCTCCAGCAGTGCCTGCACAGCCCAGCAGAGGGGAGTGGGCCACCACACTGGTTTTTCCTCTCCTGCCCAGTCTCGGGGTAAAGCCACACATCTCTAGGGCATTATTTAACCACACACCCTGTTTGCAAGAAAAGATTAAGCATTTTTATTTTGGTTAAGCGTAAGTTTTCTAGTGGAAGGTGCTCCTGCCCATGGCAGGGGTTGGAACAATATGATCTTTAAGGTCCCTTCCAACCCAAACCATTCCTTGGCACTAAGCATGAAGCAGAAGCTTTACTGAAGCAAGGTCTTTGTGCATAGTTTGATGGCAAAGACACGCTGATTTTGAGTTCTTCACCCATATATGAGGCCTAGATAAGAGTCCACAGTTTTAGAAAGTCCTGTGCAGGACAGACATGTTTTGGCCATCTACCATTGACAGAAAAGGTTGTGCAGAGTCACATTTCACCTCAGTGTGAGCTATGGAAACCTCCCAAAAATCTTGGTACAAGAGCTGGAGGTGCCTGCCTGGGCATAAATCAAGTTCCTCTTCAGAAGGAGTCTCTGTGGAATAAAGGCTTTATGTAAAGAGGAAACTTTGGCACAAAGAGGCCTCAGGGTATGGACACACTGTAAGAGGAAGGGCAGAGGAGTGTCTCATCTACCCAGCCTGGTAGGCTTTTATCGGGTTGAGAGATATAAGGAGCCAACCTGGCCTGGAGCTGGCTGAATTCCTGCTCCCTATGCCAGCAGGAAGGCAGAGGCTCTGGGGCCAGCTGCCTCCTGAGGGAAGCTCTGTGGCACTCAGAGCAATTTGGCCAAAACTGAACCAGGATGAGCCACTCTGTCACTGCCCCCGTGGTCTTCCAGCCTTCTTTTCCAGCCCCCTGCCAGTGCTGATGCAAATGGAGCAGGGTCCAGCTGGTCCCTGAGGCTGCTCTCTCTTACCCTGGGTGGCAACAGCTCCCTGCCTGTTCCCAGTGCGCTCTGGGGTCACGGCCTGGATGGGCTCACTCCTCTGGAAAGCAGCCATCCTTTATTCCTCAAGTGCTGGCCTTCCAAAGCAAGGCCTGGGAGATGTGCTCCTGCAAAGGGAGCCCTGCACTGTGGCACCTGCAGGTCTCAGCTGAGGGGAAAAACCTGCTGGGTGCTCCACGCTCTTTTCTTCCGATAGCAGCAGCCATGCACAAAAGGAAGGGCAGCTTTCCTGGGAGCAGTGTGGGACTGCCAGCCCACCCTGCTGCCCCGAGGAGCAAGGACAAAGCTGCCACCCAGCTGTGCTGCTCCCAGGGGAAAGGGCTGGGCAGTTCCTGAGGGAGGCAGGAATCCAGGGGCTCCTGTTCCCCTTGGCACTGCCTTCATGGAGCACGGACCCCTGCAGCTGCTCGGAAGTGCAGCCTCGGCTCCTGGATCCAGCTCTTCCTATGGAGGCTGTGCCTCAGTCTCCCAATGCCAGGCTCCACAGGGCTGTGAACTACACCCAGACACCAACCAAACACAACCCTTTTCCCAGGGAAGGAGCAGAACAAAGAGCATAAAACATGTGAAGGGGATGTGCTGATTTCCTCACTAGCCTGTCGTGTGTCTTTGCAGCCTCTGGGACCTCACTCCTCCTCCTGGGAGATGACTAAATAAACAATCATTCCACACAACTTGCTCACTTCCTCCCTCTGCCTATCACCGTGGGCTCCATCCCAGCCATTATCTGCAGAGGGAATTCAGCAGGGCTGTAATTCCTTCACATGATGTGCTCTCACTTTCTTCATGGCTCCCAGGAGAGATCGGTGCCTGACTTCAGCGGGGCAGGATATCAAACCAGGCTTTCTACCTTGCTTTGCCTCTCTCATCCTGTGTGAAAAATGGGATGGCGACTGCTTCCTGCCTCTTTCTCTCCCTCGCCTGCATTCCCAAAGAGAGGGTGAGTTTCATTTATTGATGCTGATGGAGCCCTTGGGGACATGCAGACAAAGACACTCGGCGCGGAGCACAGCAGGGTGTTCCACCTCGCACAAGGGTTGTGCTGCTCTGTTTCTTCTAAAAGCACCCACTGACACTGTCCATCAAACCAGCAAAACAACCAAACTCAAGTAAAACCTGAGTCTCACAGCCTGTGAAATGCAGCTGGGGCCTGCCAGGCAGCCCGTCTGGGGAACAGAGGGGATGGACTCCTGAAGGTGGAAGGAAGGGATGGCTAAAATGGTCAGTTGGACATTGACCCAAAAAGTGACCCTAGAGACACATCCCAAGGGGGGCAATGACCACCATCAGCAGGTCCTGCTGCAGAGGAAAACAGGGGCAGGACAATATCTGGGAACTCCTGAGGAGCAGCAAGATCAACTCTCTGGATTGTCAAGGGATCTGGGGAACAGCAGCATAAGGAGTGGCTGCTACTGAGCAGTGAGGCAGGGCTGTAGCTGCACAGAACTCTTCCTTTCCTCATCTGGGAAGTACAAGGGGTGGAAAAACTGAGGCACAGACAGCAGATTTACCAGGAGTCCATATCTGGTTCTTCAGAACCTGTTCTCCAGATCTAGAGATCGTATTCTATTCCCAAATGAATTTTGCTGGCAGTGTTGAACACAGCCCCAGGAAGACACCTGAAATAAGCCAAACACACCCTAATCTGCTCATTTCCTGATATTGTCCTTCTGGTAGACAGGAGACAGTTCCCATGCCTGGCTGTGCCACCCTGCTCCTTAGCCAGCTCCCAGGCTGGCTCAGGCAAGCAGGATACCCCATGCTCCAGAGGAAAACCTGTGTGAAGACACCTCTGTGCTCCCAGCAAGGCTGGATCTGACAGCCCGGGGCTCTCGGGGGTTGTTGTGGGGACAACACCTCACAAATGGCATTTGGGAAACGTCTCAGGCACTTGGGAACAACTTAAACTTCCCTAAGTGCCCTTTTTAGAGCTTCTAGAAGTGTGTTTATTGGGAAACCAGTGTGAGAGGAAACATGCAGAGGATGAAATGAAGTGTGAGCTCATTTTAAGGCTTCAGAGTATTTGATCAATTGCTGCTCAGAAAGACCTTGGTAGGTTGTGTGTACCTGGGACATCTGTGCTCCTTCTTCTACCCAATTAATTAACTTTGTCACTGAGTTGCAGCTACTAATTAACACTTTTAATACCATCATGGACACCAGGAGGGTGAGGGCTCCAATGTCCCACAGAAACCTGATGGTACCAGACAAACACAGCTGAAATCTGGAAAGGAAACTTCAGCAGGTGTTACCTGCTGAGCAGCTCTTCAAAGGCTTTGAACACTTTCCTACACAGAGGGTTTTAAACTTCTGTTTTTTGAGCTTCAAGCAGAAAAAGAGATTTCAGATACCTCTGAGTCAGGTGCCAGTGCCACTGTTCAGAGCACTCACTCATTTTTTCCATCACGGATTCCTTTGCTTAGGAGAGCAGGGCAGGTGACAAGGACACGGCTGCCAATGCAGGAGCACGGCTCTTTATCAGTACAAGCCTTATCTTTTCTTCTGTAGGTTCGGCTTAACTCTCTGAAAGGAGGATTCAGTGACTAAGAAAGGGAAGCGACCCTGCTGTTTGTGCAGGGGGGGACTGCACACGCTCCCCCCGAGGTGCCTAGAGCCCCTGATCCCGCTCCCTGCTCCCGTCCCGCTCCCTGCTCCGTGCCCCATCCCGCTCCTTGCTCCTATCCCGCTCCCTGCTCCCGTCCCGCTCCCTGCTCCATGCTCCACCCAGCTCCCTGTTCCCGTCCTGCTCCCTGCTCCC